>JADBJO010000306.1:390000-445000 GCA_016801955.1 Conus betulinus
GAATTGAGTTTTGAAATACGAGTGTGAGGCAGTGTGAGGGATCATGATGAAATGACGTGTGTGACCGACTAGTGTCAGTTTCTTGTTTGGTGTGAGGACTGTGACCGACTTGGTTATGTGTTGTGAAGTGGGCACTTGTTTCACATGATGATGACCCAAGACATGTTGAAGCCTGTAACTGGTAAGGGTACAGGAACACATTTTTGCTTTTTTTTCACATACACAGGGGTGAAATGCTTAGACTACTTCAAAAATTAGTTTTGAAAAAGGTAAATTCAATAGCATGCATGCGCGCGCACACACACACACACACACACACACACACACACACACACACACACATGCACATGCACATGCTCGCGCTAGTAGGCATGTGCGCCCACATGCATAAACTCAGACACACACACATGTACACACACACACACACACACACACACACACACACACACACACACACAAGGCAGACAGGATGGTCAACAGATGTCATATTGTGTGTTTCAGTCATCCCATGCTGAGCACAGTGTGATCCAGGCTCTGAAGAACTTGTCTCAAGCCCAGGTAAGTTCTCCTTCTCTCTCTCTCTCTCTCTCTCTCTCTCTCTCTCTCTCTCTCCCCCCCCCCCCCCCCCCCCCCCCCCCTCTCTCTTTCTCTCTGTGCTAGTAAGTGACTGACTGACTGGGTGTTTACACCAGCTCAGACACAGGAAGTGATAAAAAAAAAAAAAAATGTTCGTTGTTGATAACGGCGAGATACAGACCACGGCTGATAATCAAAGGGAAGTAAGTTTGCCGTAGTGTTCCAGTGGATCCTGTTTCTGATTTACTTCCATTCTTTTTGATGAACAAGATTACAGTACCCATTCCACTTCGAAAAACACTGTCACCTTTTGTCAGTCCTACCGGTTGAATTTATGATATATGAAGTTACCAATTGTTGTATTTGAGATCATAGGTAGTATGTGTTGATAGTCATTTCCATTGAAATCTTTTCTTGTGTTTAGTTGATCATGAGGTGGGTTGATGCAATTAATGATCATGCTCTTACTTCTTACATTGTATTGAATAATTTGAACATTTCATCGTCCTTTTTCCTTTATCGATTGTTTGAGGGAGGGAGGAGAAACGTTCAGCAATAGTATATTTTTGTTTAAAGAATGTTAGCAGAGAAAGGGCATGGAACTTTTCATTGATTACCATGGACCAAACGATTCTGTGGCCCAGACCTGATTTATATAACATCGTCGATCAAATCATCAGCATGAATGAAGAGACTGTGGGGGGGGGGGGGGGGGGGGGGAAGAGAAAAAGTTAATGGGTCTGTGTTGCTTGTCCACAGATTCACGATTTCCTTTCGGGGAGAGCTCCCCTGACCCTGGCCATCCGTCTGGGGGAACACCTGATGTTCGTCCAGCTGCAGCTGTCCACCTCCCTCTCCCGCTCCCTGTCTGTGCAGCCCACCCCTCCCTCCACCCCCACTGCGACTTCGCCACCCCCCACACTGCCCTCGCCCACCACTGCCGCCACCACACACCACCACCAGCCCCACCGCCACCCCTCTGCTGCCAGCCCTGCTGCGGCGGCACCGCCCCGGGGACCAACAGGGTCAGGGGCAGGATCAGGGGCGGGGCCTCAGGTGAGCGGCAACGTGCATCCCATGGTGGTGCCGACTGTGGATCCAGTGTCCCTGCTGCAGGCCAGCCACAACCTGACGGAGAAACTGAAGGAGTTGACCCACCTGACCCAGCAAGCTGTGAGTTGGTCAACACAGTTGAGAGGGGGGGGGGGGGGGGGGGTGCACTTGGGACAGCCGTTTGTCTGCCTCTCTTTGTTCCTGTCTGTTTCTCTGTCATTCTCTCTTTCTTTCTCTCTCTCTCTCTCTCTCTCTCTCTCTCTCTCTCTCTCTCTCTCTCTCTCTCTCTTTCTCTGTTGTTCTCTCTTTCTCATTCACATACTTGTACTAGTATAAGGTTTCTCTCTCTTTCTCTCTCTCTCTCTCTCTGTCTTTCTCTCTCTCTCTCACTCTCTCTCTGCAGCCTACCCCCCCGCACTCCCTTCGCTCCTGCGTCTCTCTGTCTGTCTGTCTGTCTGTCTGTCTCTTTCTCCCTCTCTCTCTGTCTCTCGCTCTCTCTATTTTTCTTTTTTTTTTTTTTTCTTTTTAAAATTTAATCCTGTATTGTATTGTAGTTCGTCACTTTTTGCATGCTTCCTTTTGTTACCCTATCTTATTTTATGTTGTTGACCCTACTCAGGGCGAGGACTGGATGTAAAAAAGCACATCAGTGCTTATCTATTATCCTCGTAAATAAAGAATTTTGTCTTGTCTTGTCTTCTCTCTCTCCCTCTCTCTCTCTCTCTCTCTCTCTCTCTCTCTCACACTCTCTTCCTTTCCTTCTCATTCACACGCATGTACCAGCATGACGTCTCTCTCTCTCTCTCTCTCTCTCTCTCTCTCTCTCTGTTCGTTTGTGTCTTGTACTTTTTATATGGAACACCCTTCTAAGGATAATGACTGGCTGTTAAAAAAGCCTTCAGTGTTCACACCTGTTGTCCATGTAAATAAAGAAGTTTGTTTTCTCTCCTCTCTCTCTCTCTCTCTTTCTCTCATTCTAGCACTTGCTTGCTTATTCATACAAATTCAGTCTTTATACATGTTAATATATCACAAAGCACATTCACATTTCTGCACATGCACATGTGTACTTGAATACATGTATACATCTTAACATGCATACAAACATCATCATGTTTGTAGACATGCAAAGAATGAGAGAGAGAGAGAGGGCACATGTGTGTGTGCGCCTGTTGGAGTTGTTCTTTTGGTTACATGACCAGCGTCATTTCACTGTTATGTTACAGCTGCAGGCCGGAGCTCAACGAACACAGGCTGTTCCATCAATGCCACTCACCCCACCTCCATCCCCTCCTCCAAGCCCTGGTGCTGTCATCGACTCCATGCAGCACATGGGCCGAGGAGTGTACTCCGGCACCTTTTCCGGTAAATACTTGTTTAGCATTAGCTGCCATTAGGAGGCAGATCTTCTGGTATTTTTACTACACATGTTCATTTCTGAAAACTACAGTTTTTCAGTTCTGGTCACTGCAGTTCTTGTTTATTTCTGGGTACTACCATTCTTTTCCTTTTCTTTAATTACTTCAGTTCTTTCCCTTTTTTTTTTTCCCCTTTTTTTTTTTTTTTTTTTGTTTTTGTTTTTGTTTCAAAGTTGTTGTTGTTTTTTTTTCATTTCTAGTTGCTACTGTTCTTTTGCATTTCTGGCAGCCACATTGCTTTCCATTTCTTTCAACTGCATTCTTTTTCATCTCGCTTGTTCGTTTCTGGTTGTTGTCACTCAATTCTGTACCATTCGTGGTAAGAACATCTGTCCATTCATGTGTGTGTGTGTGTGTGTGTGTGTGTGTGTGATATTCTTACTCGTGAATGTGGCACTCTGCAAGTTAGTCCTTTATCATGAGTGGGATGGCATTGTGTCATGTGTGGGATGATAGTGAGGTCAAATGGGTAATGACAGTAATGTCATGTGGAATGACAGTGATGTCATGTACAAAGTCACATTGATGTCATATGGGCAGTGACTGTGATGTCGTGTGTGGATTGACAGTGATGTCACATGTGAAAGACAGTGAGGTCTTGGGTGCATTGACAGTGATGGCATGTGTGGAAAGACAGCGGCATCATGTGTGGAATGATGGTGATGCGGTGTATAGAATGACAGTGATATTATGTGGAATGACAGTGATGCCATGTGGAGAATGACAGTGTGTCACATGGGGAATGACGGTGCTTGGCCTGTGTGTTCCAGGCACGCTCCATCCTCGCCTGCAGGACAGGAGCGGACAACCCCGGCGCGACGTGCACACCATCCTCCACATCCTTCACGACTTACTGCTGGCCCGCCCCTCCTCCAACCTCACCTCCACCACCTCCGCCTACCCCCAGCCCCCTCCTTCCCCCCGCTCCCCGACCAGCGGGGAGAACGCCGCCTTGCGTGACAAGGTGCACCGCGTTCAGATGATGCTGGAACAACGCCGTCAGCGACGACTGGCTCGCCGCTCAGCCACCGCCCATACACCTCCACAGCCTCCTCCTCAGCCCTGCGACACCACCTCAAGTCACACTCCGAGTCCACCCCTTCCCCTTCCCGCCAACCTCCGACCCCCATGCTTCGTCCCCGAATGGCTCAGCTGCCGCAGGCGGGACAAGTGCCGGACACGGGGGAGAACAACGTGGACACCGCCAACTACCGCAAGCCCAACATGGAGCAGGAGACGGTGGCCGTATGAAGCTGAGCCGAGGTCGCGACCCCGAGGTCGTTGGTTCATTTGTCACGTTTTGTTCTGCCTCTTCCCAGGGAGGCATGTGGAAGCCGCTGTCAGGCTTTTAGTTTGGAGGCGTCCTTGTTCCAGGAATAAGGTGGATCCTCATGGCTGCTTGTCGACATTGCTCGGCAAGACAAGCTGTTGGTGGCCTTATCAGGAGAGAGAGGAGGTCATACAGGGGGAGAGCATTGGATAGGCTGATCGGTCGCCTGCTGTGTCGCATTTTTTGCTGTATGGCTGACGAGGCTTGATGTCTGTCGTAGGAGGGTTTGTCGTTTGGCTTGTAGCCCTGTTGGTGTTGTTGTTTGGACATTGGTGTGGAGGAAGCGGGCGCAGAGCTGGCTAGGGTTGGCATTTTTGTTCCTCTCCCTTTTTTTCCCCCTCCTGTGTGATTGGAGAATTTGTAGAGTGCAGTCCCTTCCTTCCATCCTTCCTCTTTGATGGTGATGCAACTTTGGGTTTGTGTTCCCTCCCCTGGCACGGTGAACTCCCACCTTTTTTTTTTTTTTTTTTAATCCTTGGTTGTCTTCCCATATCTCCTCGTTTGGCTTTGTTTTGGGTGATGGGGTGAATTTTTGTGTCAGGTCTGGTGGTGGTGGTGGTTTTTTGTTGTTTGTATCCTTGGTTAAAGCGTTGTACTGGCTGTTTACTGGGCTGAATGGTGAAGACTGGGTGGAGTGGAAGGACACACACACACACACACACACACACACACACACACACACACACACACACACACACACACACACACACACACACGTGCACACACATGCGCGCACACACACACACACACATACACACACACAGAAGATAAGAGGCATATTGGAAAATAGATGGAATTCCAAAGAAACACGGTTATACTGTCACATGTCGCACAAAAATATTTTGGCCAAATTGTAGTTTCAAGAGTCCAGTAAGTTTCTTCACTTGAGCAGTAATTCATTGGTGTTTTTTTTTTTTTTCAGTTTTGTATTCATAATATCTATGTAAATGGGAAATGTACACATGCTTAGAAGGAAAAAAAAAATGTAACTGAACTTTTTCACTTACCTGATTCATTATGATTTTCCAGAGATCAACATTTTTTAAAACTTGAATTGTGTACTTTGTCACCATTGGCCTGCATATGGTAACGAGCCACCAAACAACAAAATTCTGTCTCTTAATTAAGAAATGAAAATTATTTCTCAGATACATGTACAAGATTGATTCATTCTCTCTTGATTGGAATAATACCTCAAATTTGCGCACATGATTGATTATTCTCTTTTTGATTGGTAAGAGTTGTACTGTTACGGTACATTGAGGCTTGAAACAAGCAAGACCCTAACATGGACATAGTACGCATGTGGAATGAAATATTTCTTACAGTTCTTACCAGACCCGCAACATTGATCAGGGTGTGAATGTGCTGTGGATTAGCCTCTGCTCAGTGAGTGAAGAGACTGCTCAGTGAGTGAAGAGACTGCTCAGTGAGCAGTCTAGTCTTGTTAACAAATGATAGTCTTGTGTGTGCAAGTGTTATAACCCTCTTTTTAAAAAAAAAAAAATGTTGAATTTTTTCATACTTGATCGTTTTTTTAATGTTTTTTTACCATGTTTTATTCCCAGCGGGACATACGTAGTAGTTTGCTCATAATCCACACTATGTGTGTTATTCGCCAGTGACATGAATTGCGCAGGTATTGAAATAAACGTGCATTCTCTCTTACTTTTTTTTTTTTAATTCTTGTGTGTCAGGCAGGAATATCCCATAATGACATTTTGATTTCCATGCTGGATAAATGCACCCACCACCTCCAATTTTTCGTCTCTCTCCGACATCCTCTCTCTCTCTCTCTCTCTCTCTCTCTCTCTCTCTCTCTCTGGTACATGCACACAGTTTCACAACTCTTTCAAGGTAATTACTGTTCTACAGTCTCACAAAGGGGCAAACAGCCATGCTAAGTAGCCCATAAATGTTGGTCACCTTATGGGATGTAATGCTATAACCTGTTGTGCTGCTCACATCTCGTGAATATCAGTCATTGTGATCAAATGTGTGACGTGTCACTTTAGTGATGCTTGGCACACGTATGTCCTGACCAATATAACAAGGCCAGTAATCTGCTTTTGAACAAGTGATGGGGAGAGTAGTGTGAACGGGAGTGCCCTCTAGGTAGAATGATGATGCTGGGGTGAATGGAAGGGAGGTAAGTGTGAAAAGAACACCCTTTTTTTTGGAAGAGAAAGGGGCCAGCATGTGCTACATGATGCTGTGTGGATGATAGGCTGGTTCCTTGCAGAAATGTTTTTTTTTTTTTCTGCTGCTTTGGAGGATTTCTGTTTTCTTTTAACATGTGTAAGTCAGGCTGGTTCCTCTTTTTTAAAATTTCATTGATAGTTAGGCTGGTCCCTTTTACCGTGTCCCTTTGATGTGAATATTGCTCCTGTGTCTGTTTATACCTTGCACAGATTACTGTTCGTCGTTACGGAGACTGCGAAGAAGAACTGGACATTTTGTGGCTAGTTTCCTGTTCATCATGACAGCAATCACATAGGACTGGCCATTTTGTGGTCAACTCCATGCCAGCATTGCACACAGCCCTTGGCTTTGTTCATATTTGTGACCACAAACATTTCGATAGCCACACTTCCCTGCGTCCAAGACCACAACGATTGAACTTGTTGTCCACATACTACTACCCTGACCCAGGAGGGAGTTGGGGGGGTGTGGGGGGGGGGTGCTGTCACATGCACAGTTGCATTTCTTACCCACTTCCCCCTCCCTCCCCTCTCCCTCTCCTAGTTGACAAGTTTTACAGCTCTTGTACATGGACTTGGTCGATTCGTTTGGTTACTATGAATAGCTCAAGACTAGGCCATTCCACGCGTGTAACACCTTGGATCTGATCTCTTCTGATTTGATTTCTGACTCCAGTTATTTCGCTTTGTAACACCTCAGAAGAGATGTAAAAGTGATACATATCTGACTCAACTAGTTTCATTCAGTAATACTGAGAAGAAAACAAAACAACAACAAAAAAAAAAAGACACTTTTTTTTTACTGACCTGACTCATTTCATTCTACAGCATCTTGGCATGGATAAATGGTGACACTTTGATACTGAAATCTGTAGTATGAAGCTATGCTGTCTGTTTACACAGACTTTTTTCCCCTCAGCGTCAGTGCATCATTATTCAACACTTGCTTGGTTTGGCGTTCTATCAAGAAATAAGAGAAGAAAGCATTATTAACCTAATACTGACATGTGTTTGTGACGCAGCATACTTGTTATGTACATAAATGTATTTTCAGCATAATGGGAGTTTTTTTTTTTCAGCAATTGTATTTTTTTCAAAACCAGTTATAAACAACAAAAAAAGAACCACAAACAAACTGGGATTCAAGTGGACATGTTTACAAAAGAAACGGAAAGATCCCTGAGATGCAAGGTCTTTGTTCATGCCTTTTCACTCTTTAAGGAACAGGCATTGAAGATCACACTAATTGTTGTTTATCAGGGATCATCTTGCCATTGTCACTAGGGAGTGAAGATTGAAGTATGGCACCATCATCATGGCAACCTTTGACCTCACTGTGTTTGTGCCGACAGCAGCTCTGACTGGCCGACAACGTGCACTACTTTTGACTGTCAACAATCGGCAATACCGACATGCTATGAAAAAGTCAAGAGGGGACTAATGTATGGACAAAAGAGGCTTTTTTGATCTGCTGTTAACATTGATGTTTTGACACTGGATTCTTTGAGGTGATTAGTTTTTACTTTATTGGACACAATGTTTGATCAGTTTATTTCCCCCCTGAAGTGTTTTCATGATGAAAACATGTCACGTTTGAATGACCATGCTAAAAAACATGCCGTGCAACATTTTGGCCATTTAGCCACGTCACAGTGTCTGTACGTCTTTAGTGTCTCCATATAGTGGTGGAATGTCACAAAATGTGTAACAGATCCTGCAGTGGAATACAGCGTTGACTATGTAACTGTGTGCCCAGTCAAAGGTTGCAAGAACTGACGATGAGACATGGGACACACTGTCGCTGATGAGGCCGTCTGTGAGGGAACCTGTGCCCCATACTGCGCCGCATGTTCCCTACTGTGTGGAAGATCAGGACTAGTGGTGCCCAGTCCCAAAGAGACAAGCATCTGGTGCTCATTTTGGCGCATCTCATGCTTGTCATTGTTTATGAAATGCAGCTGATGGGCTACATTTCTTGTTTGCTTTGTCTGGTTGAAAGCACTCATCCCCCAAAGTACTGTTATGTCTGGCAGGAACAAACTCTGAGGAGAGCTTGACCATGGAAGGTCCCTTGCTTCGAGGCAAGGACTTCGGCTTGGAAGCCAGATCAGGAATCAAGCTGCAGGCTAAACAAGCATATTTTTTTTTAAGTCGTGTAGATGCGAGTTTGCTCCATAGTGCTCACGTATGGCACAGTGAGTTCAAACTGAATGAAAAGGGGCAAGAAAGTGGTAGGGTATTGATTACTCGGTCACCGTATAGTCCATTCTCCTGTGATGCCGCTCGTGTTACATACAGCTTATGGTGAAATCATGGGTTTTTATGCTGGTCTACCTCCCTTATAACTATCATCAATGATATATGATCCATGAGAATCATCACCAGTGACATATGTTACTTAAGTCGTGTGTTTGCTTTTGCTTAACTCAGTATAAAAGGATAGGGTAGCCTTTTTGTTGATTCTTTTTTTATCGTGTGTGTGTGTGTGTGTGTGTGCCTTTTTGTTTGAGGTGGGTTGGCTGGTTGGTTTGCTTGTTTCTAAAGGCTGAAAGCAGAATAGGTGACAGTCTGGGGTGATTCAGATCTGTCCTCACCATGATCAGGTGTGAACCCTTCATATGTGCACTCCTTCCTCAGTCCTCAGCCTCATCTCGTACCCCCTCTCCTTCTTCTTCTTTGCCCCACCCACCTCCCAGGCAAACTATGCTGGCTGTTATGACAATGGGTTTTGTTCATCAGTCTGAAATCTGGATTTCCACTGGTGTCACTACTAAGAATAGGGACAGGGGTTTTCCGTTGTCTGTCAGTGCCAAGAATAGGGGCAAGCACTTTCTGTTGGCTATCAGGACAGCCGTGCTGTCTTCCCCGAGTCCACTGAGTTGGCTGTCTTGACAGCGGTCTTGCAACTGTTACACCGTTGTTGGTTTATAATGGAAAACATTTTGAATTGATTGCTTGATCTTTTTTTTTAAATGCCTAATGTATATTTTTCCTGTTTGGCCTTTTTTTTTTCTCTTCAGTTTTGTATTCATTTTCTGTTTCCTAATCATCTTGCTTTCAAAGAGAGTTTAACAATTGACAGTGACTGTGAGATGTATGATAAATTCAGCCAAATTGTTTTATTTTTCATTATGCATTTACATTTGGTTCGATACCATCATCTTACAAGGTCAGTGATGCTGTATTGTATGTCAAACCCACAAAAGTATAACCATGGAACTTGTTTTTACACAAAAAAAAAAAAAAAAAAAAGATCAATAAATAAAATAAATGAAAGACACAAAAGATGTTAATGTTTTTTGTCCATAGAATGAACAGGAATTGCTAAAGGGAAGAAACTGGAAATGATGAATTTTCCTCATCAATATTGAAGTTGTATGATATACATGATGATTACACAACCTGCTTTCCCCTTCTGTACATACACACTTGCTTGGTGTGATCAAATTGATGATGTTGTTATACCTTTTGTACATTTATCACAATTATACAAATGTATGTGTTGCTGTCATATTCAGTAAAATCAAAGCAATTCAATGGTTGTGTGCAGTGCTTTGTGCTGATTCTCTCTTTCATGCTGTTTGTATACATGTAGCCCTCCTTCACCCTCCTCCTTCACTCCCTCTCTTTTCTGCAATTCGCACCTACTCACCTCATCTCTCTGTCTTTTTCTCTATGAGTCGCTCGCTCTCTCTCTGTCTCTCTGAATCTCTCTCACTCTGTGTCTTGTGTGTGTGTGTGTGTGTGTGTGTGAGAGAGAGAGAGAGTATCAATGTATCCAACCAATCAGAGGAAAGACAACCAGCTCAATGCAGAGTTTCTGCCACAGTTCAGACTTTGTCATCTCCAACATGAACTTGCCTGGTTAGAACATTCCAACAAGAACTGGCTACAATATCGAACGCACATCAACAGTGAATGGAATCGCCTCACAAATGACACACACTGGGAGATCAATGTAAAGTAGACATGTACAGCCATGGCCTGTACAACTGTATTTTAAACAAGCACAAATTCATAGCACAGAGCGATGACATGCAAGCATATGCATACTCAGATACCAGGAATGTGTAACGGCATATGTAGACACAACACAGCAATATAGCGCAGTCAAAACAAAACGAAAGAAGAAACTTGGTACTTGCAGCCCGCAGCAACACATGCATATAAAGAGGCACCTAGTCATAAGGCACTGGAAAAACATACATGCACACAAACGGGCACATAAAATGTACTGCTTTATATAAATAACACACATTCCGATGTGAACAAGTATTGACGTATATCAAAACATCCTTGCAAAACCGGAGAAAGGTTGCACGGTTCGCCATGCTCTACAAGATCAGACAGGACTTAGTACATGTGGAGTTTGGAAAGGCCTTGTCTGATGGAAAATCAGAACTCAGAGCTGCAACCTCACGGGACAGAAGACTGCACTCTCATCAGCTAAAAACCGCCTCCAGTGTGTGCGACACTATAGACTAAACTCGTTCCTGCCACGTACCATCCAGGAGTGGAACAACAACTTGACAGAGGCTGCAGTGACATCAGAGACTCTTGACCTATTCAGGTCAAGAGCTAGCAGCCTCCTGCAGTAAATAGGTTGGTTTTTTTTGTTTGTTTTTTAAATTTTGCGTCAACCTCCAAAAGTGTCAGAATAATCAACCTGATGATTGTGGACACTGGACGGATGATGATGAAGTATTTACAAATACACGACCTATATGCACCCACCACGCCAGTGAGTGAAAGTAACTGTCAATCATCATCGAGACTATACAGAAAATTCAGCATGTCACGCAGAGTTGGCATTTTCACAAAGTTAACGAGCCACTAAAAAGCCAGATGGAGTGTGGAAAGGATAGGAAACGGTGGAGGGAGAGAGAGAGAGAGAGGGGGGGGGGGGGCTTGAAGTCGCTCATTCTGAGTGACAGGACCTTCGCTGCCCGAACGTCAGGGTCCTGTGCCTGACAGGCAGGCAAACGGAGAGGTTCTTGCTGATGATGAACGAGGTCTTGCATTCCGTTGAATTAAACACATGTTAGATGACACATTTATGTCATTTTTAAGAAGTTTCTTTCCTCTTGTTCTTTTCTTCTAGTGCTTCTTCTTGTTCTTCTTGTTCTTGTTCTTCTTGTTTTTCTTGTTCTTGTTCTTCTTCTTCTCTTTGGTTTTCCGCACCCATTTATTCTTTTGGGGATAAGGTTTTTAAGAATGGCTGGTCTTCAGGAACATTTACAATATGATATTGTCTAATTTTAGGTAAGAAACAAAAACCAGACGATTTCTAAACGTTCGAAGACATGGAAATGGCAATCCTGTTAAAAATAAATTGCTGTCAATCATTTGAACATAGGTGGGAGTAGGTTTTCATTTATCTTGTAATTCCAATCTTACCTATTCGCCATCTGCTTTAGGGAATGGCTATTTAATCAGCCATTGCTATACCATTACACACGAGTTCGCTGTGAGTGTGGCATAGCAGTTGACGCCAGGGAGAGGTGGCAGCTCTCCTTTGAGGGACACTGATGTGAGAGATCAGTGTCGGGCGGCAGACAACCTTCCAGCCATGTGGGTGACGGTGGGTCTAGCCTGTGTTGCCGGGGGACGGCTCCTGGAGATGGGGGGCGATTGACGAAGGAGCGCTGTCTGACTGTGACTACCGTGGCCCTGACAGCCATGCTCTGTTTGATGGGGCGGCAGACATGGTGGGCACTCCTTAGGGGGTTGGGCTGAAAAATTGCCCTCACGGCCGCAGTCAGCGAGTACCCGCCGAATATTAGGGACTCGTGCAGCGTTCCAGCGACTTTCGTCCTGCTTCCTCCTTGAGGCGGCCTCACGCGGCACAGGACCATCGCCACCCGAGCATGAAGAAGGCCGCTCGGTGGTCCTGAAGACAGCCTGATGTTTGGGGGACAGAAGGCAACATACACCGACGCCCATGTCGGTCGACCAACAACCTGAATTGAACTAACGTTCAAGAACAACACGACCAAAATTGAACCAACATTCAAGAGGAACACGACCAACATTCAAGAGGAACACGAGCTCAGAGAAAGGAATGCGACGACCTCCACTGAAACCCATCCATTACTGCCGGCGACAGCAGTTGCCACAATGATGCAGATCCTGTGTGTAGTAACCTTGTCCTTAAGGGCCTCAGGCCGATAGGACGTAAAACTCACCCTTAACTGGACTGGAACTACCATTACAGGGGCCCGTGGTCCAATGGTTTGAGCGTTTTGCTTGCGGAGTTGACGGTCTTAAGTTTGAACCACACTGACGTGGGGTCATATTTTTTCGGCTTGACAACCCTGTCTGTTCACACAGCAGTGAGCGGTTTACCTGATTTCAGTTCCCAGAAAGGTTAAAGACGGGAGAAGGAGGCAGATGAGCACCACCTTCCATCATACCGTGCCTAAACGCAGTGAACCTCTGATAATGTAATGCCTTTGTGGCCGGTGGCGTAGACAAACCTTTTAAACCTTAACTAGTTGATCAGTCAGCAAGATTTACAGAACTGTCTGAGATTTCTTTGTAAACACATTCCATATAAGGACTCGTTCTATGATATATGTTGCCTCCCCCCTACCCCCCCCCCCCGCCCCCTTGTTATTGGTGTTGTTGTTGTTCTTGTTCTTGTTTTGGTTTGTTTGTGCGTAATCTGAATCTCTTAAGTGGAACACTTAGATTTCCAAACTGAAAATTATGTCCCTTGGCATCAATTTGGTCAGCACTTCCTGTCAAATATGCAAAATGGCTGACTCCGAAAGGATACCGAAACAAGGTAAAATACTCATGTGTAAAACGGCGATTTCTGTTCATTCTTCTTTTTGTTCCTATTGCATGTCGGAGAATGAATCAACTGGCTGTCAATGCAAAATATTACACTTTTATGAACCACCATGGATGGGAAACAAACGATGTGAATCGGTAAAGTCGGTGTTTTTAATCCCTGTCTTAGTCCTTAGTAATGCTGTCACAATACTATAAACCACATTAGAAATACTGTCTGCTCGCACGGATCGTTTATGTCTTAGTCCTTAGTAATGCTGTCACAATACTATAAACCACATTAGAAATACTGTCTGCTCGCACGGATCATTTATGTGCATGGACTCTTTATGTTTTAACCAGTTCGTACCAAACTTTAATTAGCGTATTACTTCACTTGACACTTACAAATCAACAGTCCCATGATGAGTATGAAAGATATATCATTTTTATAACTAGTTACCTGGCATCCATTCAATGTTAGACAGACTATAGGGTGAAATTGAACCATGCACAGTTTTCATCATGGCAGATGGTTTTGACATGTGTTAGTATACATGTGCGTTTAGCCAGGCCAACAGTTATGCCACCACACAGGCCAGAGCACTCAACGTTTGCCGTCCATACAACTGTGATTCCTAACTCTTAGTAACTGGTCATTAACCCTTTGACTCCCAGAACTATTTGTTACTTTTTGGAAAAAAAAAACACCAACCTTACAACAACAACAAAAAATGCAAAAATTCAAGTATTGCTCAAAAGCAGACAGAAGTATGCATTTCCTTGAAGGAAAATGAATGGAGAATATATAATTATCATATGTTTCATGTTGACAGGATGATTTAACTCACAGTCATGGGAAGAAAACCAATATTCTAAGAGAAAATAAACAATATTTTGAAAAAAAAATCCATGAAAATTCAAGTCTCAGTATATATAGGTGGAAATGGTATTGAAATGTGCACAGATCAATAGGACATAACAACCAAGTGTAATTATTTACTTAAAAAAAAAAAAAAAAAAGCACACAGTGTGTTCAGGGATGCATGGAGAATGCATATCAATGTCAGCTAGAGATGCGACTTTTAGTAATGCTTCACCCATCATACAAAAAAAATGGCAAAAAATTAACTTAACAAGTGTTGTTAACCACTGTCACTGGCGTCACATTCAGACAATTTTTGCGTCACATTCTGACAATTTTTTCCTCTCCTACCACATCCTCAAATACGCTCACTACCAGCATGACCATGCCCTCTACCTGTAGATGTACGTGGTAGATCAATATCTTCATTCCGGTAATCCGAATCACTTTACTCATTGTCAGGCTGATTGACAACCACATTACCTTCATTTTCCTTTAACTTTCATCATCGCTAAGTTCACCTTCGTATGGTGTCTCAAACACAATTCTCACCACCTCTTCGGCAGTAAATCTGGCAGCCATGTTGATCTGCTTGACTATTTTTCACTTTACAAAATGAAAAAAAAAATGCGTCAAAATCAACTCAAAACTTGCTGAAAAATCGCTTCAAACACGCTGTATGGGAGCCACCATTTGCAAGCAAGTAAACAATATCATGTAACCGGTCAGATGATCTAATTATGTGATGACCCTTGAACTGCAGCTATATCCATGGCCAGGAGTGAAGCACTTAAGTCTGGACATGGTAGAGTCTGTTCTGTGCAGTGTATAATAAAAGGAAAAAGGAAAGTTGAATAGGAAGCGCAGATGGCTCATCAAAATAATGTGCAGTCTCCCGCTGGAAAGGAGCACACACACACACATATATATATATATATATATATATATATACTGCATATATACTGCATAGGGCATACAGGAAACAAGGAAAATGACTGTCAGAGAGCAGATACATTAGTAGAAGTGCAACAGTCATATGCTGATTATACCTAGGTCAGTCATAAGAAGCCTAAAGAATCACCTGAATGGACAATATGAAACCTAGGGACATTCAACCTCTTGGTAGCGTTTAAAATCAAAAGAAGCGACTGTACATCTAGTGTAAAGGGAAGTGCGAGAACCATCACCAACCAAACAGATGTCAGCATGATCTCAACACTGCAAAGACTTTTGGAAACGGGACAGAATCTTACTTGGTCTCCTTCTTCTAATAGGAGAATATATCAAAATTCTGCCCCATGCTTCGGTTTATACTCAGTCCATTGTCTGTTCACAGGAAGCATACTAATATATGTGCGTCATTCATCTCCCTCAGCCTTTAGAGCCTACTTTGCAGAAGGATAGTAATGGCACTTAACATGAGCCCAAGATATTACGAATCCTTCACACATGAAACATAAGTTTATAGTCTCATTCAAAAGTCATTTTGGAAAATGGAGTCCAGAGCCAATGTTAGCTTTGAGACAAAAACGGTCAGGCAGCAGAAATTCAAAACAGGAACTCCAGGTTCACTAGAATCAAGAGTCTGGTGGGTCTACCAACTGAGCCAGTCTGGTGGGGCTTTCCAGTCATAAATCTGTGCAATTGACTGAACTCATTTCAAATAGGACAATAGCCTCTTAGTGTCAGTCTCAAGGTCCCTGCTTGTGTGCTGGTGAGTTTGCATTTAAACTAAGTGATGTGATGTGTAATGTGGATTGTCCATGTGTGTGTGTGTGTGTGTGTGTGTGTGTGTGTGTGTGTGTGTGTGTGTGTGTTGATCTGTGTTTGTGTGAATGTGTCATAAGTGTGGTAAACTTTTTTTTTTCCCCTTTTAAATGGGGATGGAGGGAGGAGGCTATTAGTTGTATGTCATAAAAGCTGGGACTATGGGGATTAGATGCAGTAATGGGTTTGTCATTTGACAATAAAATCATAGACTTTGGGATCCAAGCATGCTGTGTGTTGGCTGTGTGCATTGTAAGGTGGCTAGTAGGGAGATGCTTAGTTGCACAGATAGAAGGTGGAGGGTGATCAACCAGTCTGATTTTATTAGCCATAGGCTGAACAGTGTTGTTGTGTCAGTGCATAGGGGATCTTGGACAGTTGTTAGAAATTGTGTTTATATGTGCACCTGATGATAAAGATAAGGCTGATAATATGATGATGATGATGATGATTAATTAATTTTGTGAAGTTTTCAATTGATGTTTCTGGATTACTTTTTTTTTTCAATTCTTATTTCTTGATTGATTAACATTAACTTCTTTTCAGATCAGTCATGACATGGATGAAAACCACCCTCTTTACAGCCAGTTCACACAAGCCCATAAATATGCACATTCATGCACAACTCACAGGCATATGGTCATAAACCTACATGCGCAGGCATCTATACTCATAATCACTTACATGCAGACTCATATATTCACAGACTGACTCAGTGACTGACTGAAATCAGTTTGTTATCAGGTTAACTCGTAGTTGTACTAACATTTAAGAAAACATTATGAAAAGAGTGAATGCACACACATGGACACAAAAAACAAAAGCACATGCACATTACACATGTACGTATGAACACACACACTCTCTCTCTCTCTCTCTCTCTCTCTCTCTCTCTCTCTCTCTCTCTCTGAGTCACTCTCACCCATGCTGTCTCTCACCCCCTCTCTCTCTCTCTCTCTTTCACACACTCACACATATACACACTGATACAGAGAGAGAGAGAGAGAGAGAGAACTGTAGTTGTATTGAAGACCTAGTTACTCACTAGCGCTGTACTGTAGTGTGTGCGAGGGGAGAGAAGGTGGCCAAGACATTTGACTTCGTGGTCATATACTGCAGAGGAGCAGACAGGCTGAATAACTTGCTGTGCCGTGGTGTTTCAGGGGAAGAGAAGAAGGCCAGGACCTTCGACTTCATGGCCATGTTCCAGGAGGCCAGACAGACAGCCATGGAGAGGACTCAGGCCTCCAGAGGTCAGTTCTTCACCACTGTCAGCAAGACACCTCTCACGCTATATATGTCTGTCTGCAACGCTTAACTCCCTTCCTCTCTCCTGTTCCCATTCCTTATTTATCTCCCTGCAGCTCTTTCCCATACCCCCACCCACCTGCCCCCTTCCAGGTAAAAACATTGCTAGTATCAATATACTTGTTACCAAATGTAGACAAGACATCACACCCCCACCCACCCACCCCCCCACCCCCCAGTCTCTTCTTCTTCTTCTTTCTTCTCTCTCTTCTTCTTCTTCTTCTTCTTCTTCTTCTTCTTCTTCTAATCTCTTTTTGCATGCTACTGAATTTATTGCCTTCCTTTGCATTGTTGACACTACTCTGGGCAAGGACTGGATGTAATAAAATGCATCAGTGCTTATCTATTTAAAAAAAAAAAAGAAGAAGAAGAAGGCAAAGACAGAAACCGTTTCACACAAGATAAGCGTAGATGTCTATTACATTGCTTATGTCAACATATTTGTTCCCAAATGTAGACAAAAATGTAAACTGCTTTACTCAAGATTAGCTTAGATGTCAAAAATGTTGCTAATGTCAACCTATAATGAATTAATTCTTTCCCAAATTTAGACAAAGGCGTAAAGTGTTTCACACAAGACTAGTGTAAATGTACTAGATGTAAAAAACCACACTATTTATGTTGTCCACTCCCATTCAGTCAAAAGTTTCCGTGCAATTTATGTCGGTGTTAAACTCCATTCTGTATTTCTGTGATTGGGAAGTGTGTTCACCAGGTTCAGAATGGAAATTTTGGCCTTTAGTGCTTGCTCCATAAAATTGAACTATAGAGCAAAGGTTTTTGTGAAAAGAGAGATTCACTTTGCATACGTATGGCTTACCTATGAATCTGTAAGAACTGATTTAATTCCCAGCAAATTCTACCATCAGTATCAGTGTTTTGATCAAATCTGTTAACAAGAAATACCAACAAAAACTGTTACAGGAAAGCTAGCAATATTCATCTATAAGTGTGTGTGTGTGTGTGTGTGTGTGTGTGTGTGTGTGTGTGTGTGTGTGTGTGTGTGTGTGTGTGTGTGTGAGGGACAAAGTTGTGGTGATAAAACAAACAAACAAACTAAGAAAGATGCCTTAGTTTTGAGACAAGGGTTGCAGAAATAAAACAAGCAAAGAGAAAAAAGATTTAATGATTTTCCAGTGATGTTATGAAATAATTTTTTTTGGTTGTATTTTTGAAATTTTTTTGTGTACGTTATCCTTGATGTAATCCCACTCCTCAAACTACTCACTCTGTCTCTGTCTGTCTGTCTGTCTGTCTGTCTGTCTCTCTCTCTCTCTCTCTCTCTCTCTCTCTCTCTCTCTCTCTCTCTCTCTCTCTCTCTCTCTCTCTCTCTCTCTCTCTCTCTCTCTCTCTCTCTGCATGTACTTTCAAGCCTGGAAACTGTAGTTAATGAGTTTTCAGGTATGATACATTGATAGGTCAGTAAACACTGCCTGACTGCCTGTGACAATCACAAGTGTCAGGCTGGTCATGAATGCTATGACCAGCCCACAGGCCAAAACCAGTATTTTCTAAACATCTGCTGCAGAGAAATAAAGGTCCAGTGTTATTTTGCTGATATCAGATAGTCATTGCGACAGCTGGAGTTTTGCTTCATTAAACTGCCATGTTACTTTTGTCTTTAGTGTTTATGAATCCACATCATAATGTATTGTGTCAAGTGAGTGACAGAGTCAGAATGGAGCTCACAGGTTGTGTGCAAAAGAAATGGCAGACAACGATAGATTGAAAGAAAAAAGTTTTTGAAACAAAGCAGAAGAGCAGCATATTACAAGGACAAAAATTATCGATTTCATTTTCTGCCTTTTTCAGATTGTTGATCTACCCAAAATGACAACATATTAAAGATGCCAGAGCATTTAATCGTCAGTGCATGTTTTGTTAGTGAGTCTGTGTGAGACAAAGTTTGAAGATGTGTGTGTGTGTGTGTGTGTGTGTGTGTGTGTGTGTGTGTGTGTGTGTGTGTGTGTGTGTTCTTAGGGTTGCCATGATGGATGCCTGGGTACTCACACAGTCCTCTGTTCTCAGGAAATGCAGCATGACAGAAGTGTCTTAATGAGCCCAGTCCTTCTCATCATCCCTCCAGGACTGTTCCGGTGTCCCACTAGGATGCATATCCACTCTCCACTGTGCCCTGGAGCAGGGTCTTGGACACAGAGTCATGGGGAGATACATGTCCACACTCTGCCATGCCCTGGAGCAGGGTCTTGGACTCAGAGTCATGGGGAGATACATGTCCACACTCTGCCGTGCCCTGGAGCAGGGTCTTGGACAGGGAGTCATGGGGAGATACATATCCACACACTCTGCCGTGCCCTTCAGCATGGTCTTGGACTCACAGTCACAGTCATGGGAAGATACATATCCACACTCTGCCGTGCCCTGGAGCGTGGTCTTGGACAGGGAGTCATGGGGAGATACATGTCCACCCTCCACAGTATTCTTTAGAATGGCCTTGGACAGGGAGTCGAGGAAAGATACATATTACACTACCCCAGCCCCTCACCCCCGCCCCACACCCCTACTGCAAGATGGTCTTGGACCATCATGATGAGTCATGATGAGATTTGTGTCCACACTCCACTGTATCCTGTAGAATGGTCATGGACAGGCAGTAAGGTTGAGATACCCACCTGTGTCAGGCAAAATGACATCTGACAGCTGGAGGAGTGGTTATTATCTGCCAGTGTAAATACCGACTTGATGTTTACAGGCATTTGTAGCAGGTTCCCTGGGTAAGGTGGGAAGAAGCTATGTGGAGCAAGAGCTCTCTGGTCCCAGGGCCCTCCCACCCCCTCCCTCTTTGTTGAAGGGTATTGCTATTGGTGTGACATGTCTGTCCATCAGTACTTTCACCACTACCCTCTCTGACAACAGTTCTACGTTGGTTTGTTCTCAGAGCCAACAGACACAGTGCTAACAGATGCAGACAAGATTGAGCAGATCACCTCTCGCTCACAGAAACCACCACAGAAACCACCACCAGCCTCTTCCAGCAGTTCAGACAGCTCCGGTGACAGCAGCTCCGACGACTCCTCCTCGTCCTCTTCATCATCTGATGACAAGACACCATCCTCCAACACAAGCTCCAGGAAACCACCCAGAGACAGTAAGAAAGACCGACACAAAGACAGGGATGAGGAGATGGTGGGGCCTCCTCCACCCCCTGGTTTCAAAGCGATGGGGTCATCATCAGGCACAACACAAGATGATGAGTCATCTGATGATGATGTGGGTCCCCCTCTACCTCCAGGATTCAAGCGGCCAGGACCAGCACTGGGGACAGGACAGAGATGTCCACATCCAGGACAGAGGGGGACAGTGTGGGGAAAAGGGGGGGGCCAGGAGAGGTCATGGGGGCACCACTATCAGGGTCACATGCTACTTCTACAGCACACGACTCAGAGGAGGAAGAGGAGGAGGAAGAGGAAGAGGTAACAGTTTTGAGTTTGACAGTCTCATGTATTTGTCTGATTGTGTGTGTGTGTGTGTGTGTGTGTGTGTGTGTGTGTGTGTGTGTGTGTGTGTGTGTGTGTGTGTGTGCGCGCGTGTGTGTGTGTGTGTGTGTGTGTGTGTGTGTGTGTGTGTGTGTGTGTGTGTGTGTGTGTGTGTGTGTGTGTGTGTGTGTGTTGGAGATTTGTTTCTGCTGTTTAGAATCATCATGTCTTGCAACCTCTCTTACCATGATTACAAATACTACAGGCTGTGTGTGACATTCATTTGCGTCCCTTGTCTGTCAGGGGCTAGAATTTCTCAGACGATCTTCATTTGTCCTCCAGGGGAAAAGCAAATACAAAGATTTACATGTCATACCAAATCTCTGCTTGCCCACCCTGAAACAAAGTCACATTAAGTAAACAGAAACTAGGCAGTACAATGACAAGCTAACCAGGTGTTTCATCGTGGGAATGCTTCATGCCATCCCGGAGATGTCATTTCTGTGCTTTCCCCGAAGATGGAGTATGGCTGCCTTAATGGCGGAATAAAAAATGGTCATACGCACAAGACTCCACTGTCTGTCTATACAGGCAGTGTCCGCAGGAGTATCAGCCTGCAAACGCAGAAAGAAAGAAAACATTTCTGTACTGACCAAGGCCAGTGCCTGCATGCCTCAGACATGCTTCATTTCTTTTTTTTTTTCAATCTTGTCTCATTGAGATGGGTCTGTTTTGATGTTCCACTCTGAAAAAAAAAACCCCAAAAAAACATGGATGTAGTGAAAGTGAAAAGAGAGGAGGGAAGTCTGATCAGTGGGCGCTGAAGCTTATTATTCATTCACCCTTTCATTAAAACAGTCAAAACTGTGTGTCTTACTGACAGATGGAGAAAGGATTTCCACTTGTTTGCCAAAGGGTTTAGTGGTCACAGACAATAGATGGGTTGTTATTTCAAGTCCTGTATCACTGTCAGTTTGTCTCAGTTAGTGTTACTGTTCATATATCCTGTGTCTGGTCTGTATGTTGGTCAATGTTCATACACACTGTGTCTGGTCTGTATGTCAGTCATTGTTCATACATCCTGTGTCTGGTCTGTACATCAGTCACTGTTCATAAATCTGTCTGTCAGGTCTGTATATCTGTCACTGTTCATACATCCTGTGTGTAGTCTGTATGCCTTTCACTGTTCATACATCCTGTGTCTGGTCTGTATGTCTGTCACTGTTCATACATCCTGTGTCTGGTCTGTATGTCTGTCACTGTTCATACATCCTGTGCCTGGTCTGTACATCAGTCACTGTTCATACATCCTGTGTCTGGTCTGTACATCAGTCACTGTTCATACATCCTGTGTCTGGTCTGTACATCAGTCACTGTTCATACATCCTGTGTCTGGTCTGTATGTCTGTCACTGTTCATACATCCTGTGTCTGGTCTGTACATCAGTCACTGTTCATACATCCTGTGTCTGGTCTGTACATCAGTCACTGTTCATACATCCTGTGTCTGGTCTGTATGTCAGTCACTGTTCATACATCCTGTGTTTGGTCTGTATGTCAGTCAGTTTTCATACATCCTGTGTCTTGTCTGTATGTCAGTCACTGTTCATACATCCTGTGTCTGGGCTGTGTGCAGTGTGATGATCTGAGGTGGGGTGACTTTGTTCTGCCTTGTGGGAGAACTCTTTTTAAAAAAAGTTCTTTATAACATCAGGTTTTATAGACTTAATATAGTTGATAAGACAGAAAGGCCATTTGTGTTTGTGTTTTTGTATATGTATGTGTGGCTATGTGCAAGAAAAACATAAGCTGTGTTTTGTAACGTGTGTGTGTGTGTGCGTGTGCGTGTGTGTGCGTGTGCGTGTGCGTGCGCGTGCGCGTGCGTGTGGGTGTGTGTGCGTGTGTGTGTGTGTGTGCGTGTGTGTGTGTGTGTGTGTGTGTGTGTGTGCAGACGTTGCAGAGCAAGATACCCCTCAGTCATGAAGTGGTGCTGAATCATGGCTCCAAAACAGTGAGTGCACTGTAGTTCTGTGCTGATAACCTGTGATGCTGCAAGGTATCGGCACTCAGTCTGGACCTGATGGTGATATAATGATGGTGATGGTGATAATGATAACGATGATGATAATGGTAATATGTGAGCTGCCAGATGTTGGCACTCAGTCCAGACCAGATGATGATGATCATGACAGTGAGGATGATGATGATGATAATGATGACAGTGATAATGATGACAATGATAATAATGTATGATGCCATCATGTATCGGCACTCAGTCTGGACCAGATGATGATGATGATAATGACAGTGATGATGATGACAACAATGATAAGTATGATGCCACCAGGTGTCGGCACTGAGTCTGGACCCATCAGGAGCACGCCTTGTGACGGGGAGTCTGGATTACGACGTTCGTTTCTGGGACTTTGCTGGCATGGGATGCCAGCCTGCAATCCTTCCGCACACTACGACCCTGTGAAAGGTCACTGCTCTACACAGCTGTCATTGTCTCTGTTTACATCCTGTTTGTTTACATCGTCTTGGATGTTTGTTGTTGTTTTCTTTCCTTTTTTTTCTTTAATGGGATATGAAGTCTTTTACTATGAAACTACTGCTATGAAAACTACTCAGAAATGCATAACAATGCTTTTCTCTTTTTAACTTTAACTTTGAAACCCCCCCCCCCCTTCCCCCCCTCCAGTGCTTGCAATGTCATAGACCATGACCACATGAGAGTGTGGAGGAATAGCAGTTCATGTGCAGTGCAGTCTCTTGGTTGTTTTTTGTTTGTTTGTTATTTATTTATTTAGTTTGTATTGGTTGACCAGCTTTGACCTGTTTGACTGCATTACATTTGTCATCAGTTTGGAATATCCCCAACCTTCAGTAAATGTTTTTCTGCAGACCAAAAAATGGGTGGTAATCATAAAGCATGAAAATTTAGGGGGATGGGAGGTGGTTGGGGGGGGGGGGGGGGGGATGTGAGACTGACAGTCCGGGGATAATGCCCACAGAAACACAGTAAACTGTTAACAATTTATGAACTCTAAACTGCTGTCTCCAGGAACTTTCATCATGAATTCAGATATATGATAGAAATCCACTGTGCTGAAAGTAAGCATTAAGAAATGTAACACTTTTTAATGACCCCAGGAAATTATTTTCAAATTAAGATTGTTTCTTTGAATGGCTGAATTAGTGTTTCTGAAAAGACAAAATTGCTAAAGAAGCTAAAAGTTTCCAAGCCTTTCTATCTCATCCACCAGTTATAATTATGTCTGTTTCATTCTTTGACTTTGTATGTGTCTGTTTTGTATTCTTCATGTTTGTTTTTGTTTTATTTGTTTGAGATGTTGGTATTGTGTTATTTGTCTTTTTCTTTTCTTTCTTTTTTTTTCTTTTTCTTTCCTTTTATTCATTTTGTTTTGTTTTGTATTGTTTGATTGTTGATTTTTCTTTGATTTTAGTCTTTTTTTCCCCTCTAAGGATGGTCTAATAATTAATATTAGCCGGGCTATATGTGGAAAACCTGCTGCAGAGCTGAAAACAACCTGAATTCAGATTGTCCCCCCTTTTGTTTTTCCAGTCACCAGATCAAAGGTCTAGAGTACAGCACGACAGGGGACGTCATTCTGGTGATTGCCGGGAATGCCCAGGCCAAGGTCATCGATCGTGATGGCTTCGAGAAGTGTGAATGTGTGAAGGGGGACCAATACCTGGTGACCCTGCCAGCACTAAGGTGAGTGAGGGTCAGGTATGGAAGTTGTCGGTGGTGACACAGAAAGTGGGTTGAACTACAAAACCTGACCTAGCAGAGGATATCTTGGCTGTTGTTGTTGTCTTCAGTGTGAAGGAAATGATGATATACTCTTTATTTCTCTCTCCTCTCTCTCTCTCTCTCTCTCTCTCTCTCTCTCTCTTGTTTAACTAGAGTGTTCAGGGGTTGTGCATTTTGTAATCCTGTGGATTGTATGGACGGAGTGTTGCCTGTATTTTTTAGTCCCAAATACTCGTAAAAGGGTTTTTTGTGGAAGAAAATTATTTTTCATCATGATGATTATGCTGTCATGTTTTTCCAGTTAATAAGCGAGCCCTTGGCATTTCCCATTTCTCCGTTCTTGCAGATTAGCGTTTCAGCCATCTCTGACAGAGAGGAAAACACAACTGATGGGAATGCTAGATCCCATTCCTAGCCTCTGAGATGTGACGACCTTGGTTGAAGGCAGTCCCCATGTAACATTGTGTAATGTAGACCTGAGGGTCCAGTTTGTATCACTCACTGACATAACACAGTGTAATATAGACCTGAGGGTCTCCAGCTTGTAACACTCACTGACATAACAGACAGTGTAATATAGACCTGAGGGTCTCCAGCTTGTAACACTCACTGACATAACAGACAGTGTAATATAGACCTGAGGGTCTCCAGCTTGTATCACTCACTAACATAACAGACAGTGTAATATAGACCTGAGGGTCTCCAGCTTGTATCACTCACTGACATAATAGACAGTGTAATATAGACTGAGGGTCTCCAGTTTGTATCACTCACTGACATAACAGTGTAATATAGACCTGAGGGTCTCCAGTTTGTATCACTCACTGACAGAACAGACAGTGTAATATAGACCTCCGGGTCCGGTTTATATCGCACACTGACAGAACACACCGGGTAATACATAGACCTGAGGATACAGCCTGTAAATCAGCCATGGACTGTGAGTCTGCTTTTCTCTCCCTTCCCTTGGACCCCTTCCCCTCCCTCCCCCCTCACCCCACTCACCTCCGTGGACTGTGACCCCTGGGGCTGTTCATGTCTTCTCAGAATCTGCATGTCTGAAGTCTGACTTTTTGAATGATAGTCATTACCACCTTATGCACTTTTCATACCTTTTCAAGGCATAGTGTGCGTGTGTGTGTTGTGTGTGTGTGGGTGGTGTGTGTGTGTGTGTGTGTGTGGGTGGTGTGTGTATGTGTGTGCAGGGTCACACAGGAATGCTGAATGGCGGCTGCTGGAATCCTAAACTGCGTGAAGAATTCATGACCTGTTCCATCGATGGGTAGGTTATCTGTGTTTGTGAGAATTCCATCAATGGGTAGGTCATCTGTGTTTGTGAATGGTCCATCGATGGGTAGGTCATGTGTGTTTGTGAATGTTTCATTGATGGGTAGGTCAGTTGTGTCTTTGAATTCTCTGTTGATGAGTATATCAGTTGTTTTGAATTCTCTGTTGATGAGCATATCATTTGTGTCTTTGAGTGGGTGTTGTGTTTGGAGGATTTGTATTTGTGTTTATTATTGTTGTGCCTGTGTGAATGTATTGGTATATGGTTATTGCTTCTATATGAACCTTGTGCCTGTCTGAATGGTGTGTTTGTGTGTATTATTGTTTCTGTATGAATATTGTTATGCCTGTGTGAATTAATGGATATGTATTTGTGTCTGTTATTGTTTGTATATGAATGTTGTTGTGTCTGTGGAAATGATGTATTTGTGTATGTTATTGTGTGTGTATGAATATTGTCTAGCCTGTGTGAATGATGTATTTGTGTGTATTGTTGTTTGCATATGAGTATTTTTGTGTCTGTGTGGATGGTGTACTTGTGTACACTGTTATTTGTATATGAATATTGTTGTGTCTGTTTGAAGAATTATTTGATTATATTATTGTTTGTATACATGAATTTTCTTGTGTCTGTATGAATGATGTGTTTGTGTTATATTATTGTTTGTGTATGAATGTTGTTGTGTCTGTGTTAATGATGCATTTGTGTTACTGTTTGTATGTGAATGTAGTCATGTCTGCATGAATGATTGTTGTGTCTGCTTGAATAATGTATTTCAGTGTATTCTTTTTTTTTTTTATATAAATAGTATCATGCCTGTGTGAATCAATTGTTATGTCTAAAGATATACGATTAGAAAATCTGTTTATGTTATTGTAATATGGAAAAAATCTGTTTTGAGATTTTTTTTTCCTAAATTCAATTGATTATAGTATGTTCTCATAGAAGTCCCCTACTACCTGGTTATGGCAACGTACATGGAGTGGTGTGCGCAGTGTTACACTTGGTTTTAATTCATGAAGAGCGAAAGTTAAACTTGATAGCTAGTGCATTATAATCTACAGCTGAGTGTATGGTGTTAGGGACAAGATTGATGTGATGATAACAGTGATGATTTTGGACCTGAATGTACCTTACAAACACACACAGTGGAGAAATGGTGTCAGGGACAAGGCTGATGTCATGACAGAAACTGACGATTCAGGACCACAGTGGACCATACAGACCCATACAGCAGAGTATGATGTAAGGGACAAGGTTGATATGATAACAGAACAGTGACGATTAAATTGGGATCGCAAGTCAATGTATCATACAAACACACATGGTAGAGAATGGTGTAAGGGACGAGATTGATATGATGACAGAACGGTGAGGATTTGGGACCTGAACGTGCCGTACAAACACAAGGGCATCATGAAGCCTAAAGGTCAGGGAGGTCGTCGCCTCATTCCCACCGCCTGCACCTACAGCAACGAGGGTCGATACATGGCAGCCGCCTGTCAGGACGGCTCCATCCAGCTCTGGGACCACAACAAACACACCTTTGTGAGTAGGAACATACCACACATTCCACGCACATACCTTCATGACCACAACAAACACACATTTGTCAGTAGAGCTATTCCTCACACATACCTTCATGATCACGACAAACACACCTTTGTGAGTACGATCATTCCACACACATACCTTCATGATCACAACGAACACATATTTGTGAGTAGAGTTATTCCTCACACATACTTTCATGACCACAACAAACATACCTATGTAAATAGGAACACATACATGCCTTTTTTTTTTGTTAACGAATGCTGGAAACATCTTTGAGAGGACAAGTAGCAGACACGTGTTTGAGAGAATGTGTGGCACACATACATTTGTGAGTACATATAGCAAAAACATATGTGTGTGTGTACATGTGACAGACACACCTTTGTGAGTACATGCAGCAAACACACCTGTGTGATAACATGGTACAAACACACCTGTGTGATAACATGGTACAAACACACCTGTGTGATAACATGGCATATCCACACTTACGTTAGTACGTGTGACAAACACACCTGTATGAGTACATGTGACTCATTTGACAAATACACCTTTGTGAGAACATCTAGCAAACACACCTGCGTGATAAAATAAGATAAACACAGCTGTATGAGTATCTGCTGTTGGCACACATTTGTTAGTATTTGTTAGTGCCTGTAGCAAACACACAGATGTTAGTACTTGTAGCAAACATACCAGATACCCATCTGTGTGTGCGTATGTGTGTGTGTGTGTACGTTGCGTGGGTGTGTGTGCATGATGTGAGATGTGTGTGTGTGTAATGATGTGAGGGGTGTGTGTGTGTGTGTGTGTGTGTGTGTGTGTGTGTGTGTGTGTGTGTGTGTGTGAGTGAGTTTACATGATGTTATGTGATGTGTGTGTGTATGTGTGAGTGTGTGTGTGTCTACGTAATGTGATGTGTTTGTGTGTGTGCATGCATGTGTGTGTGTGTGTGTGCATGCATGCGTGTGTGTGTGTGTGTTTGTGTATGTGTGTACATGATGTGAGATATGTGTGTGTGTGAGTGTATGTGCATGATATGAGATGTGTGTTTGTGTGTGTGTGTGTGTGATTTTAGGTGTGTGAGTGTGTGTGTGTGTGTGTGTGTGTGTGTGTGTGTGTGTGTGTGTGTACATAATGTGAGATGTATGTGTCAGGTGAACGTGGCCATGCAAAACAAGACAGCTCATGTGCCTGGCTCTGAAACTTCATGTCTGCGCTTCTCCTATGACGGACGGGTTCTGGCTTCAAGAGGAGGTAAGTCACTTGTGTAACTGCCAAACCTCTCAGACTTTTTTGGAATTTTCCTGATTTAGAAATCATTCCTGAAAACCGTGATTTAGTGGGGGGAGATCCAGAATTTCAAAATTTAGTTTAAAAATGTGGGGCGGAGTTGAGGGGGGGGGGGGAGGGGGGTTATTTTTGAATAGGGATGACAAAGTATTGTGAAATAAAGCTTAAACGATGTTACATGGTTATTGGCTGTTACATGTATGGAAAGGCATTGTCTTTATAATCACACATTTACCAACGGAAACTCAAGGTGGTTGGCTGTAAATGCATTCAGTCAAAAGCCAAACTGCCTCCACTTCTCTTCGTCCACCCTTTCATCCCCGAATTCCCAAATTTTGACTCCAGAAGGTTGTTAGCTATACACTTCAAACTTATGTCATAGCCAGGGGGGCATAATCACATCTGTCATTACCAAGAAGCGTAGTTGAAAGGCTTTGAAGGAGACACTTATAGTTCCTATGTTTCAGAGACAAAGTTTTTGTTTTTAACCATTTTCTCCTCACCTCAAAGCAGCGAGGGAAACGGTGAGTCAAACTATGAAGCATACTTACTGGAAGAAGGTGGTTTGGTTTGGGTAGATATTTGGTATGACGGGTACAGATCTGTATTTCTGTGTGTGTTTTTTTACGGATGACAGGAATGTTGTTGAAGGTATACGGTTCAGACTTACAAACATTTTGAGCTTTCAAGCATGCCTTTGTGTTTGGACATTCGTTCTGTGTCTATGTGTCTGTGTATGCACATGTGTGTGTGTGTGTGTGTGTTGTGTGCGCGTGTGAGTAGAAGATGATGGCAAGTGTGTGTATAGCAGGACAGATTAATATCATACAGGCATCCTGTAAAAGGGTTTATTTTATCATTGGTTTTGGAAAAAAAACAGGTTGGAGCGGAGAGGGGGGGAGAATGGTGGGAGAGGGGGTGGCGGGGTGGAGAGTAGATAGGGATGCCATTCACAGTCAGCCATTTTGTCAAGTAGTTTATACATCATCATTATGATGTAAAAACAGGTCAGGAGGTGTTATTCACAATATTTGTTTGTTTGGTGTTTTAATCGTTTGTTTGAGTCTCATTGGCTCAGTGTTACTCACTACTTCATGATTCAGGGGACGGCACTCTCAAGTTGTGGGACCTGCGTAACTTCCGACAAGCGCTGCAGAAAGCTGATGGTCTGTTCAGCATGTTCCCCATGTAAGTGTGGATGAGGCCCCTCACTCAGCTCTGTTTCAGTGACCACACATTAGCCTTTACCCACCCTGTCTGACCCCCACCCTTCAAAAATAAACAACAACTTTAGGTTACAGTAACATACCAAACGCTGTTTTATTCTGCTGATCCTTTTTTTTTTGACAGAAAGAAGAAGAAAAAAAGAGAAAAAGTATTATAGACTACAAACTGCATGCCACTTATTCTCCCATATGAGGCAGCAAATCTTTAGATGGGAGGTAATTTTCATGCAATGGGAGGTAATTTTCATGCAATCTTCAGTTGCTTCCCTATGTTATAATGGTTTAAAGAAGTTGACGTCTTTTGCCAGAAGTGTGGTCAAGATCTGGCCAAGTTTCAGATTAGTACAATGATTTTCCACCGTTACTCTAAAAATAGGGTGAATAGATGCTTAAAAACAAAGATTTTGTTTTGAACATGTAGAAGTATAAACAGGGTGTGTTTGAGGGGAAAGGGCCGGAAATGTTTTCTGTGCATTACCGAGTGTTGGCCATTGTGAAAGGTTGAAAAAAGAGAAAAGAAATGCTACTTTTTTTTTGCCATGTTACCTTAACCACAACTATTTCTCAGCCATATGTATGGCACTGGCCCAAACTCATGTCTTAGCAATGTTCATATCCACATCATATAGGAACATATGTATTCATACTATACAAAGCCACAAAGCAGCAAGGGACACAGCTCAGTGACTAAGTCAGAGGTGTAACCTTTCTTTGATTCTTAGTGTCTCCTTCAGAGTGTGTGTCCTTTGCTTATTTGATCCTGTGCTTATATGCTAATGTGTGTTGATTCTAGGCTGTCGATATGTGATGAATCTCTTTATCGCTCAACATTCACAGACACACATCAACAGAATACAGTTGACGTAAGTGTAACATATGTGAAACAAAATCTTACTGAGGTGTGGAGTAAAATAGTAAACTGTGTGTATGTGTGTTTGTTTGTGTGAAATGTGTGTGTGTGTGTGTGTGTGTGTGTGTGTGTGTGTGTGTGTCTGTCTGTCTGTCTGTCTGTCTCTGTCTGTGGGGACAGGACCAACTGTATCTTCAGCCCTGATGACCGAATGATCATCACTGGGACATCCATGGACAGGGAGATAAGAATGGGCGTGTGGTGTTCCTGGAGCGAGACACCTTCAACAAGGTGTACGAGATCCCCATCGAAGATGCTGTAAGACTTCCTGCTAGCGATTTACCTCTTTACACCTGCTTCATTCAATTTACCTCTTTACAGCTGCTTCATTCAATCCACTAGAGGTACTGTAAGACTTTCTGTTGACCATCTACCTCTTACAGCTCTTTCATTCAATCCACTAAAGGCACTGTAAGACTTTCTGTTGATCATTTACCACTTTAGAGCTGCTGCTTCATTCAGTCGACTGAAGGCACTTTACTGTAAGACTTTCTGTTGACCATTTACCTCTTTACAGCTCCTTCATTCAGTCCACTGAAGGCACTGTAAGACTTTCTGTTGACCATCTACCTCTTTACAGCTCCTTCATTCATTCAGTCCACTAAAGGCACTGTAAGACTTTCTGTTGATCATTTACCTCTTTACAGCTCCTTCATTCAGTCCACTGAAGGCACTGTAAGACTTTCTGTTGACCATCTACCTCTTTACAGCTCCTTCATTCAGTCCACTAAAGGCACTGTAAGACTTTCTGTTGATCATTTACCTCTTTAGAGCTGCTTCATTCAGTCCACTGAAGGCACTGTACTGTAAGACTTTCTGTTGACCATCTACCTCTTTACAGCTCCTTCATTCAGTCCACTGAAGGCACTGTAAGACTTTCTGTTGACCATTTACCTCTTTACAGCTCCTTCATTCAGTCCACTAAAGGCACTGTAAGACTTTCTGTTGATTATTTACCTCTTTACAGCTCCTTCATTCAGTCCACTAAAGGCACTGTAAGACTTTCTGTTGACCATTTACCTCTTTACAGCTCCTTCATTCAGTCCACTAAAGGCACTGTAAGACTTTCTGTCAGCCAGTTACCTCTTTGTAGCTGTTTCATTGAGTCCATCAGTTTCACTCTAAAATTGGCTTAAGACTGTGTCAGGCCAATTGACATTGGCGAGAACACCAAGGCTACATCAAAATGTCATTATGCTCTGCATAGTTATGCGGGGATTGTCTTCAGTTGTGACAAAGCTCCCAGCATAACATTATCAGTCTCCAAAATCCCCCGAAGTCGGAGTGTGGCTGCCCACATGGCGGGGTAATCAAAAACAGTCACACACGTAATGTTCTTATCCATAGCTGATGCATTTGTACCATAGGTTCAAGTACTTCGGCTGTTCAGATGATCCCTGGAGTCTTTTAGCCAGGGTATTACAACAACAACAACAACTCTAGAATTCTTTTACTTTTACTTTTGAACACCTGTTTCATTTAAGTCTCCTAGAGGTACTGTAAGCATTTGTATTTGCTGCTCTATTTTTCCAAAGATTTCAAAGAGCTTTGTACGGAGTCTCCACACCTAAAATTAAAAGCTGGACAAGTGATCACTCGTAGAATTAAAAACTAGACATGGGTTCATCCTCTGAGAGTCCAAAGAGCGCCACTTGTTCAGACTCAAGCACCCACCCATATAATAAAACAGCATCATGTCATCCTCTCATTTCCAAAGTATGATTTGAATTATCAGAAATGCATTCTAGGAGCACATTCTCCTATGAACACTGATGCTGCTATGCCTAAAGTTGGCAAATGAAAGGGAAGGATTTTCTTCAGAACTGCAGTGGTATTTGACTTCATTGAAGCAAACAAAGGCAGTATGATTATTTGACTTCATTGAAGCAAACAAAGACAGTATGATTATTTGACTTCATTAAAGCAAACGAAGAATATGATTAATTTACCTTATTGCAGCAAAAAATGCAGCTATGAAATGAAAATGACTCTGAAAAAAAACACATCAATTGATGATGTTGATATGTTCACGGAGCATGATGTTAGGGTGTTTGATGATAATGGTGATGGTGGTGATGATGATGATGATGATGATGATGGCAGTGATTGAAGACGATGATGACAGAGATGATGATGATGATGTTGGTGATGATGATGATGATGATGATGATGGTGATGGCAATGATTGAAGATGATGATGAAGATGATGGTGATGTTGGTGATGATGATGATATGTTCGCAGAGTGTAGTGCAGTGTCTGTGGCACCCCAAGCTGAACCAGATGGTGTTGGGTGTGGTGATGGTCAGGCTCATCTCTACTATGACCCCAAGAAAAGTCACAGGTCAGTATTATTGCTATCATAACAATAATAATAAGTACTGTCTTTCTTTCTCTTTCTTCTTCTTCTAGTTGCCGTAATCATATTATTGTAACTATCCTTTCATTTCCCTTCTTCTGTTAGCATTGTTATCCTTGATACAGTTACTTTTGTGACTGTATTATTATACTGATCATACTATTATCATTATTATCATTTGTTATTATTATCATTATTGTTATTATTATGATTACCAACATTATCATAATTATATCATTTCTATTGTTAACAGTAGTAATAGTATTTTCTTTATTTTGTTATCATTTATTACTATATTTTAACCCATATTTTGCACCTGGTTCCAAGACACAAAAGATAAGTGACCATCTGTTTGTCCTTCGTTTTCATTGTCATCAGTGATCATTCTTTCGCACAAGTGTGCGTCTCTGAGGCATATAAACTTCCCATCTGACGCACTGGAATTAAGGCATTACAACTCTGAGCAGCGCATCACGCAAAAGGGTTTTCATCTTGTCCCTCATGATAGAAGCTAGGAACATAAATTTCCTTGATGTTTTAGAATGTTCTGAACGATGAACACTTCTACTTGAGAACTCTTCTCTACTGAATGGATCAGTTCTGGGCGTACGAATGTGTTGCTCACGGAGCAAGAATGGCCAGTCTACAGTTTCGTCATAGGTTCCATCGGGCCTCTGATGATCATTGCATGGTGACTTGAATTTGGTCATACAATAAAATATTTTAACATTGAAGGAAATGGCTTGTGTAGTGGAAATTCTGTGATGATAATTGAAGAGGACATCCCACAAAAAAAAGTTTCACTGTTAAAATCCTGATTGTGTAGGTGCTCACATTTTACTTATGTTAATTGATAACACTTTAAAAATTAGTTAACTCTTTAAAAAACATAGGAACACGAATATGAATAGATAATATTTTTCACTGTGTAGAATGTTTTATTAACTTTATAATAAACACCTCTTTTCTATTATATTTCTATCTCTATTATAAACACCTCTTTTCTAACGTATTTCTATCTCTTTCTCTATGCATTTATGTGTGTGAGCCAGTGAGAGCATGCGTGTGTGTGTGTGTGTGTGTGTGTGTGCATGTGTGTGTGTGTGCATGTGTGTGTGTGTGTGTGTGTGTGTGTGTGTGTGTGTGTGTGTGTGTGTTCACTACATTTTCTAGCAGTTACTAATGGTTACCCCCTAAATATTTTTGTGACCCCCTGAAAATTTGGAAGTGAGTTTTTCATACTGAGTCAGACCCAGATTTTAAGGAAGAAGTAATTATCACTGGTCATGAACATGATTTGTCTTGCCCGAAGAGGACCAAATAGCTTGAAGGATGTTGTGTTTTGCTTTGTTATTCATATGTTCTTTCATTTGGCGCTGCAGTGATTCTGTTCTTGCTCTGTCTGTCTGTTCTACTCTCTGTTCCTTTTTGTTGTGCTCTGTTATGCTTTGCGCCTCTCTCTTGTTTTCATCAATACTGTCATGTATCTCTGTTCATTTTGATCAGTCTGTCCGTGTGTTCTGCTCTCTGCCTCTCTTTGTTTTCATCAGTTCCACTGTGTGCCTTACTTTGTTTGCATCCGTCTGTTTGTCTGTTCTGCTCTCTGCCTCTGTTTGTTTTCATCAATACTGTTATGTATCTCTGTTTTGATCAGTCTGTCCGTGTGTTCTACTCTCTGCCTTTCTTTGTTTTCATCAGTTCTATTATATGCCTCTCTTTGTTTTCTTAGTGTGTTTGTGTGTTTCTACTCTCTGCCTGTCTTTGTTTTCATCAGTTTCCACTATGTGCCTTACTTTGTTGTCATCCATCTGTTTGTCTGTTCTGCTCTCTGCCTCTTTGTTTTCATCCATCTGTTTGTCTGTTCTGCTCTCTGCCTTAGTTGTTTTTTTTTTTTTTGTATCTGTCTGTTTGTGTGTTCAACACTCTGCCTCTTCCTTTGTTTCTTTTTCTTTTCCCTCTGTCTTTGGGTTGTGGTTCAGGTCAGTTTCCCTCACAGTGGTGATGTGTTTACAGGGGAGCCATGCTGTGTGTGTGGTGAGGAAACAGCGCAAGGTGAAGCAGGCAGAGATGGTGCTGGCTGACCACATCATCACACGTCAGTACCCATACCTCTCCCCACCCCGACCTGCCAGACCCGTTTTACCCATACAGCGTCACTGTATTTTGTACACATGTTTGGCGGAAATATGACGAATTGAAAAGAAATGCGTCGTAAAAAAATTCTGGAGATAAAGATCTTGAGTGGTAATTGAACTTGGTAGATGGGGGGGGAGGGGGGGGGGAACTGCAGCAGAGCTTTGACCAAAGAGTTACAACTCTTAGGCGAGAGCATGAACGGGTGCCAAAGTATGCTGATGAATCAGGTTTTTAAAGTGATTGTATCAGAAAGAACCTGGTTTATCGTAGTCAGTGCAAGATCAGGTGGTTACTGCTGGCAAGAAGTGTCTGCAATGTGATTGCGGTGAAACACAAATGTTGAAAACCACAATGAGGGACCCTCCCCTCTCCTTCCTGCCTTTACGAATTCGAGAATTTGGAATGTTGTACGCTACACCTCTTTTGTAGAAAATATGTCATTTTCTGGAAAAAAGTACACCAAAAGCAAACTTCGGCCGGTGAATGAACAGGCCCTGACCTCGTCTTCCCTCATTGTTTTTTCTATATTTCTGTTCACTCATTTATTATGAAAACCTCTGTGTCTGTGCTTTTTGTGTGGGTGACCTCATCCCCAATGCTGCCTAATTCCAGTCTGCGATCTACAGCTACAACCCCTGGTGCCTCACCCACTGATGGAGGAGGACAGGGCAGGGTTTGCTCTCACCTCCAGTGTCTTTCAAGGTCTGGCCGGCAAGGAGTGGCTTCATGTGTAGATCAGACCACATCTGTTCAGTCTTAGTCCTTATGATTGAGAGTATACATCCCTTTTCCATCTGTGATTGAGTGGGTTTGTCGGTCTTTAGTTTGGTTCAAAGTATTGTTTTACCTTCTGCTTCTTGCTGAGCTACCAGGCTTTTTTCTTTCCTTTGGTTTTTTTTTTTTTTGTTTTTTTTTTTTTCTCTTATTTTGGCTTTTCATATGTGTGTTATGTGTGTGTGGGTGTGTGTGTATGTGTGTGTTGTGGTCCCTGGTGATGAGGGTATCAACACCTCACACCCCCTGCACTATCCCAACTTCTTTGAATAACTCATCTGCAGGGTGACTTTCCAATGGTTCCCTTCAGTTTTATTCACCTCTCTTCTCCTTTTTTTTTTCTCTGTTCTGTCAGCTTTCTTTCCGTTTGTCTTACTTTTTATAGTTAATATTCGCTTTCCTGTGATTTCATATCATGCATTGTCACTGTCCTTGTTGACATTATGCTGTTTTTAGCTTTATGACTTGCTGTTCCATCTTCAAATTTTATTCCTCCTTATTCTCTTGTGGACACAATCTCTTTCTGCGTTCAGCATCAAATCTAACTTTGTTTTAACACGCAGTAGTACCGCAGCTGTAAACAAAACGTTTCTGGGGGTTTGTGCACGGGGGAGTAACAGTCGTGTTCCGGTAAGATGGTTGTCCTTACAGATGGAGAGGTGTACACAAACACGCAAGGGCCTCGATCAACACTTTATTTACTGCAAGCCCTCCATTTTTTCTTTTCAATTGGTCATGTAAACTCCTCTTCTCCATCCATAGCTTATTTTGTAGTTATATTAATGATTATAATTGATCTCACTCCCTGTTTTTTTATTGTTTTTGGTTTATCATCGTTTCACCTCATAGGTATGGTTGATTTGTGGTATTTCAGTGTAACAGGGATGGGTTATTTTATGATGAGGAAATCTGGGGTTTTTTTGGAAAACCAAAACCCCTTCACAAACCCCTTTCATGACTTTTTTGATAAAACATGAGTCAAGCTGGGTTGGTAAAATTCCGTAAAAACTTTAAATTATTACAAAGTTCATTGATCCATATGTAGACCCTGTCATCATTGTCACTCTAGGTCATTGTTGACATTAAATGATCATCAATCATATCTTATAAATTATCATCATCACTTCACATCATTGTTGCTGCTTGCCTGTATTATCATGGCTATCATGTTTACATTACCACGTATCATTTTTTGCCATTTACTGATTATCTCTCTATCCTATGATTATTGTTGGCATTATCTTCCTTATCTTTGCGTATCATGTGGGAGCATTACGCCACTGTCATCATTTTTTATATTATCGCCATTTCAATGAGCATGCAACCTGGATATATTGTCGACAGTTAGACTATTTTTATTATCATTTATAAGATTGACGTTTGCAATATACTACGCTTCACCCTGTTCAGTTTCGATGTTATCATCTTATCAACCAATATCTATTAATCACTGTGGTACACCCGAACAACACGATTGTCAAGAGTGACACACCACAGACAATCATCCAAATCAAAGCCGAGTAAGGCAGACCGAATGAATACAATATTACAAAGGCCGATAACCAGCGTAGTAATTGCATACCACTAACACCCCCAAAAAGAAAAAGTCTCATGTCAAGATCACCTGCGGATTGTTCCGTGGATCATGGGGGAGGCCCACCAGTACACAGTACCCAGAAAGGCTGAGGCGAGGAGAAGGACAAAACGGGAGTGTGGGGGAGAAAGGGATGAACGCTACCCCCCCCTGCTGAGAAGAGACACGTATCGAGTATGAGAGTCAGCCGCACCCCTGATCCTACCAGGTCACACCGTGACAGTCAGGATCCAAGCCCCCTGGTTTCAACTCGTATGCACACATGCGGAGGGTGGATGTGAATGAGACCTCCATCTATCGCAGGTGTACGGGCGGTTAGTTATACCATCGCGGTTTTTGGCCACCTTCCTTGGAAGTTCGTGAGCCCCACCCTCCACGCCACACTCCCCCGGTGGATATGGAGATATTGGATCATAATAGAAGTCAAGGACGCGGGCCAAGATGGTTACGAAGACAGCTTGATGGTGTGCCACCGTTGGTCTTGGTATTGCCGTTATATGTTTCTTTTCATGTACCGCTGATCACCAAAAATTGATGGTGATCGTGCGGTGGAGGCTTCGAGTGTCAATCCTCTGGGCCTATGAATAGGGACGGAGATGTGGGGTGTGCCACGCATTTAGACAAGAGGGAAAAAACCGGTGTAGGGAGTGTGGCAGGAAGAGAATGGTTCTAGTCAGCTGAAAGAACAGAACAACACAGTAATAGGTACGTAATTTTGCCACAAGACCGCGTTGACCAACGCAACAGAATCGCGTTGAACCGTGAATCAGGTTTGTCATGCGCTATGGTAATAGCATTCACCCCCCTCAGCAGCGCATCATCGCGGCTAGGTGCGTGTCATATCAGATCAAAGGACCATGAGTTATTTGCACCACATTCTGATACGTTATATACACACCCGTCATTTGCAGAAATCTTTAAGTCTGTCCCCACCGCGTTCTGAGCAGTGCCCTGGTTTCCATTCAAAATTAGCACATATGAGAACGGTTGTACATATCACATTTTTTTTCCTCCTGTATGACGTCGGCTAAGTTAGAGTCACACGTAGTGCATCGACGATAAACACCCCAAGCAGTGATTTGCATCTTTGTCAGCACTGTGCACCCGCGCACTATTGCCATAGGCAACCCCCCCCATGTGGACAGACTCACCCCCCCCCCCCATTTATTGTGTGTGCAACGCTTTTAGTCGGTTCTTTGCGCCAACACGGACCCTGCTCGAATACCACAGCCGCTGGCCACCCGGATGTAGCACACAGGCCTGTGCCCTGGCCACTGCAAACCATGAAACCCTAAGATCGGGTGGCTTTCCACTTGGCAGCCAATGGGGCCCGCCGCGACTGTGCCCCGCGTTGGAGCTAGCACCCACAGCAAATAACATTGGGGGGAGGCACTTAGCCAAGGCCGGGGACCAAACCCCATGTCGTTAATTCCTGCTTGTCACAATCAATTGCTCGTGACTTTCCCACTGGGTCGAGAAGGTCACTGTCGCCTGCTTTACCCTTCCCCCCCTGTGTTTCCCCCCCCTCTTCCCCCCGTCACATTAGTAATTCAAAAGTTAGGTGGACTTACAGAGCCTGAATTCGCCCACTAAAAAAGCAAAATTTATAAGAGAAGAATGGTTGTTTAAGTACCGCAAATGGAACCCTATAGAGCGGAACATAGCAATACCATCAGACAGACTAAAAACGTTTAAAGAAAACAACTACAGAAAACATAACGAAACATCGGACACTACAGCTGCAGTTCAATATCTTGGGTCACCTCTTCATGGCAAAAAGCAAACAATGTTAAGGACCATGAAGTCTGAGAGGGATAGATGTGTTCATAGAAGACTTTTGAGGGATAGACGCCTGTTCACACTGTACGTGGATGTAGAAGGGCCCTCGCACCTGCACCGAGCCCTGTCCAATGTCTTGACTGGCGTTTATCTTCACCCCCCCCCCTTCCCCGGGGAACTGTGCACCAGGCCACGGGAGGGTCGCGTGGGGGCCAAGGGAGCCACGCTGTCCCAGTACGTGGCACCGTCCATCGCCCCACACGCACAAAAGTGGACCCCTACGGAAAAGACATGACCCCCGGGCGGCCATATTCGGCGCCACGCCAAAGACGCTGAGGAGAACCCCTACTGGTGTGGATGTGCTGCCTACACCAAGTGAGTGAAGAGTGAACGCCTGCCAATGGTTTGTCTGGTCATTAGGGGGTGTTAATTTCATCCTCCGTTGGTCATCCTGGTCATTCAAGGGGGGTTAAGGAGATGGTGGATGGGTGTTCCAAGAGTCCTGAATTCAGTGGGGGGGGGGGGGGGGGGGGGGGGGGGGGGGGGGGGGGCGGAATCTGAGTTTCACACTTTATTCTCAGAAATTGCTCAAAGGTTTGTTGTTAGTTTGATTGTTTTTAAAAACATAAAATAAAGTCTTTGACACAGCTCTGTGTAATGTGTGTTTGTAACTGTTATATCATGGTCAATGTTGACAGAAACTAAACCTGTTACTTAACAGATGCACAGTGTGTGTCTGTAACCATTGTGTTACAGTTGATGTTTACAGAACCCAGTCCTGTTTAGATAGATGTGGAATATGGGTGTGTAACTGTGTCATGATGGATGTTGACAGAACCCAGCCTCATTGTCAACAAATGTTCATTATTGGTGTGTAACTGTGTCATGATGGATGTTGACAGAACCCAGCCTCATTGTCAACAAATGTTCATTATTGGTGTGTAACCGTGTCATGATGGATGTTGACAGAACCCAGCCTCATTGTCAACAAATGTTCATTATTGGTGTGTAACCGTGTCATGATGGATGTTGACAGAACCCAGCCTCATTGTCAACAAATGTCATTATTGGTGTGTAACCGTGTCATGATGGATGTTGACAGAACCCAGCCTCATTGTCAACAAATGTTCATTATTGGTGTGTAACTGTGTCATGATGGATGTTGACAGAACCCAGCCAGTGCCCATCTTCCAGCCGCCAGAGGAGGAGAAGGACGCAAAGGAGGAGGATGAGCCAGTCTGGAAGAAGCAGAAGATTGCCTAGATGGGCATGGCTCAGTGCTTATTGTGTCCCTTGCTGTTTTGTGGCTTTGTATAGTATGAATACAGATGGTCCGAGTGTACCCCACAAGGCTCTGGTCTAGTCTGTTCTTTCTCACTTTGATCTCATTCTCTCTCTTCAGACAATGAGAATTTCCCAAAACTGAACTTAAAAGCAGAATCTCTTCAGAAGAGTTTGTGTGTGAGCACGTGTGTGTGTGTGTGTGTGTGTGTGTGTGTGTGTGTGCGTGTGTGTGTGTGTTAGAGCATGTGTGTGTTGTGTTTCTGTGTGTGTTAATATGTGCTGTAAGTAGATATATTTCAATTATCAATACATTGATTTAAATCATTTAACTGTAAGAAGACGGTGATACGACACACACACACACACACACACACACACACACACACATACATTTTCTTTTATTTTTTGCTGTTGTCCATATCAGGCACACACAAAGAAGGAAAACGCAACTTGTAAGTCTCCATTTTATTGATAGGGATAGATACATTTCGTTTTCTTCCAAAATTTACACACTTTTCTATACCAAGGCCTTAAAGAAGCAGTTTGACAAAGCAATAACAACAATCTTTAAAAAAAAAAAAGAAGTTCATGAAAACGATAAGACAATAATCCTTATTACTCCTAGTAATACATGTATTCCCGTAGTGTGGCAAATCTATCAGTCCAGTAAATAGAACTATCTTAATGCTGACATCAGTATAAGCGAAGCGCTGCGTAGCAAGGAACAAAACTCAATTTAAATTGAAAAATAAGAAGGAGAGGGGGGCAGCATAGGCAACCAGGAAATTCGGGATGATCTATGATTGTGCCATCATTTTTCCTACTTGCGTACAATCCTCAGAACTTTTTCATGACAGATTCAGATACTCTTCAGGTTGACTGCGTAGTTTGGAAAAGTCCATCAGTTGTTGCCTTCACATGTTTCTGAAACTGAAGAGAGCGGAACGCTGGATGTTCTTTGTAACACATGACTACAAGAATTGACTGAATAGTGTAACACTTTTTTCTGATGCAAGACCAGTTGAAGAAGACGGAAGAGTGTAACACAATATTACGTGTAACATAAGACCAGCTGAAGAGTATTTACACAATATTATTTGTAACACAAGTCCTGCTGAAGGAGACTGAAGAGTAACACAATATGATTTGTAACACAAGACGAAAGACCAGCTACAGAAGACTGAAGAGTATAACACAATATATTTGTAAAGCAAGAACGATCCAGTTACTACTGCTGTTTCAATATTTGCACTTGACCTGGCTACACATGCAACAATATAACAAGCAGCATTCTGTTTTGGGGATCATACAACATGAGGGTGTATTACATAAATAACCAGCAAAAGGGATTGGGCAGGAAAGTGCTTTACTAGGCGCTTGCTAGTACGATATTGGAAGAGAGAGAGACAACTGATGCACCATTCATCTTTGCATTGACCTATGACCCAGTAGGATTCTGGGACCAACATTGCTTTCTTTTGTAAATCTCTCAGTGAACCTAGTACAGTCATGCCCAGAATAATTTCTCTGATAATGCTGTCAAACGATGTGATTGGAAATCAAATCAAAAAGCTGCGCAGAAGCAGACAATACGTAAAGAGGCCAGTGTGCTGCCTTTGCATTGGCAGAAAATCTTGCTCTCTTCTATGCTGTATGACACAGCATGAATTCACATACCTGCAGAACTACATGTTGTGTCAGTCTGGTGCTCGTAAGAGAACAATGAAGAGCTGGAGGCATTCATATGAAGAACATACAGATAAAACAAACAGGGGAAGCAATTCTGGTTTGCGATGACTTCAGTTGTCATATTTACGAGATATTGCAGTAGACATTGTGTTTTAAGAGGAGGACCGCCATGGGATGGTACGTGTGGTTCCACCCCTACTCGCCATTCATCCCCTTTCAGGTGGGATGGTTTGAGCAGTGTCACCAATTTATCCTTTGTCTCGTGTACAGAGTTCACAAAACAAAGACAAGTTATGTTCCTGAAAACAGGGACATCTTTTTCTTTTGCCTTTACAGACTGTGCCTGGCAACAACTCTGTCATCAGCTACACACACTAAGAACAACATGACTTTCTCCCATTTCAAAATGAAACTACCAAATCTTGTTTTATGAAGATTTCTGATTCAAATGATACATCATGTGCAGTAATCTAATAATTCACACAAAGCATTCAGTAGATACCAGTTTCATCTTCTATGGCTTGTTCATCATTGCTAATGTTATTGTCCCATGCCTAGCTTTGGCCAGGACAGTGCTACGAATATTCAAGTGCTGTATATTTCATGTGCATTGTACTCGCTGATGACATACATACAATGTGCTGTAAGTATCGGTCCATTGCTTGCAGTTTTTGATGTGGAAACAAAATTCTGAACACTTAATCCGGCCATCAACAAAGCAAAAATGGACAGTGCTATGTGCAAAACAAAGGCATCAGTTGATGATAAATCTTATGCACTTTTGTTCTAAAATAGAAGTAAAATGTGCTGATAACAAAAAAGTGGTCTAAAACAAGGTACATTATGCTGAATTCCAAAAGAAAAAAAATGACCAGCCTGCAAAAGTCAAGCAAATGTACATCAAAACAACAGCTATAATTCCAAGGATATGCAGTCTTGGAAACACATTGCTATTTCCCCCAAAAAGAATTAGCTGCAGCTATGACGAAATGTTCTTCAGGAAAGTCCTGACAACAATGATGCCAAGAGAATGGAGAGAAAACATTGGTATAATGTTTCAGTCACTGCCCTATAATGCTGGCTGGGTCAAGTGAAACAACAGTCCACTACGTTTGACAACCCAATCTGCTGAGAGTGAGAACAGCCATGATTCTAACAGGTTACACAGCCATTCCATAACAATGCACAGCTCATTGTAACAGAATACTTCACTATCCCTGTCCACCGCTTTCTGCCTTCCAACCCCTCGTTCCCTAAGAAAGTGACCATCCCATAATTCTGACAGACCACCATTATGATGAGTGAGCGAGAGCTGTTTATGCTGAGACAGGATTGCTGGCCGCAGGAATTGCACTGTTAATACAACACCGGTGATCACAGATCAGAAAGCAGATCATGTGGGAGGACGAAGACCTCTGCACCACAGAGATGTGTCAACATTCAGTGGATTAGTTTCTGCTGTGTGTTGGACCCATTCCTTATTCCTGCCAGGTTTCATCAGTTGAACAGTTTTTACATAATCTTGCTGATGTAACAAGCCAACAGATGCAGGTGAAAAGATAGGCTCCAAACCACAGCAAAGAAGACGACAAAAACTCTTGCTGACACAAGACACGGGCTATCATCTGTTAAAACGTGCACCAGCTTTGGTGGAACAGGTTGGATGGACTACATTGGCCTGCGATATTCCATGCAGACTAGGGTGACTACTTTGTTGTTCCTGATGACGTCTTCTTATACAAGTAAATCACATCTGCGAGCAGGGAAAGACAAACAGCCTCACATGTCAATACAGAGTTCTTGACAGGAATGGCCACACCCATACATCAGACAGGTGGGAGAGTTCTGGCTCACCTCCCATACCACTGATAGACACTCTTTGATAAAGGAGCCAGGCCGAGGTGACTGCAGCCTTTTCTTCAGTTTGGAGGAAAATCTTGTGTTCACATTGTTCGTATTAACCCAAATTGACCATTATCATTGTTTTGCCTTTTTCAAATGCTCTGACTGGAAAGAGATAAGAGAGAGATAATGCTACTTACAGCCAAGTCAATCATAAACGGCCAAATCAGGGCTGTCACTACACTGAAGTCAACTCTCAAGTCATCAAAAAAAAAAAAAAAAATTATGATTCACCTAAAACCTTTGAAAGGCACCTTCTAAAAACACATCAGAAATTTTAATAAAAATCTTTCTTCTGTGAAATCTCAGATCAGACAAAAAAAGAAAAAGTTCTGAATATGTCCCAGTGAGTTCACAGTAGATGTGAGATGTCTCTACACACAGGCTCAGAGTCATGTTACACCTTCTGTGGCCTGAAAGATTCTACATGTCATTTAGAAAACGTCCTTATCTCTGACATTCACATGATATCCAGGAGATATTGTTAATCTGCGATTCTCATGATATGTAGATGATATCTTTCATCTTTGTCCATCATATGAGATACTGGAAATATTTTTCATCTTTGTCATTCACATGATGTTTAGAATTCACATATCTATGAGACATCTTTAATCTGTCATTCATATCATATTTAGAAGATATCTTTAATCTTTGTCATTCACGTGATATCTAGGACACATTTGTTTATCTTTGTTATTCATGTTAGCTAGAGGACTTCCTTTTTGGAATGTCCATTTATGCCATACTTCACTAAGTGGGATGATGCTTTTTTTTCCCTTTGATCCTTGCCTGAATTGAACTTACTTTGACCACACGCTATCTGTAGCAGACTATTATACACCAGCCATTTATCACAGCAAATATTTATCAATCAACCTGTAATTTAAAGTTCAATATTGTACAAAACATGAAGGCAGTTTAAATTAATCCTGTATGGGTAATGAAAGTTGAAATCAATGCTGTTCATAAAATAAAGTTTAAATCAATGCTGTACAGCAAAACAAAAGTTCCAGTGAAATCTCTTCACAGCCAGTAAGCTTACAGACTGGATACCCCCCCCCCCCCCCCCCCCCTCACTCCCATTCCCCCTCCCTCCTCCCCCTCCACATCAGTGCTTGTCTTATAATCAGCGGTTCACACATTAATGCTGTAATGTTGTAGACATCAAGCTATTAACAAAAGATAATCACACACACACGCCCAACCATCAGTGCATGTCCGCTATGCGTGCCAGAACATCCAGCACCTGATCGTCCACCTGGATAGGGGGCGCTGAATCCCGCTTCAAGCCACAGTGCGACAACGTGACACGTGTATCTGCCTCCAGCTGGATGGCGTCACGAACCAGATTGAGGACATTGGTGTGAGTGACGTAGTGCACACCAAAGTTGACGTAGATCTGCTCGGCCAGTTTGCGACGGTAGAAGTCCCCCCTGTCGCCGTTGCAGCCTACATCATCATGGTTCCCCAGTAGGTAGTCCACAGCCTGGGTCAAGGACACAAAGGTGATGTGAGGGTGACAACGAATTCACAGTTTCTTAACAAATAATCCACACCCTGGATCAAGGACACGAAGCAGATAGTGTGATAAAGGATCACAGAGGCTTTTATCTCAGGCAGGAAAAACTTGGACAACATGCTAGCACTACAAATAAATGAAAAATCTCGTCATTGTTACACAACTCTACAACAAAACAGCATGAAACCAGGAAGCTGGCAAGATTTAAACAATGATGTAAAAGTGAGGTTCAAAGACTAAATACACGAACTGGAAGATGACACTTCTTCAGTTTTTATATGTTTCAAAACATTTAGACAAAAATAAACTCGGCATTCCTTGCTCCATTTTCACAAACTGATGTTTCACATGTTTAAATCCAAAGCAACATCATCGCTACTGTAGAAACAGCATGTTCTGACAAAGACAAAAAGAATGAAGATAAAACTGAAACAAGCAGTGCAGACATGTAATTATAACTGATGCCTGTGTATTCTTTTTGTAATTTTCACATTTCCACACTGCAGACCATCTAACTACACTAGACAATAAAAGATGACAGCAAATTCTTTTTTTCCATATACTATGTGCAAATCCTCCCGCACCACACCTGCAAATCCTCCCCCAGCATACTGTGCCACTTACAATGAGACATATTCTTTTAGAGTGTTGGGACTTGCATGATGAGAGACAAACATTTTACAGCAGATTCCATGAAAACCTTGTTCAGAGGTGTTCCGCCTGACGTGATCTTTGAGTTCTTGAAAGAGATTAACATTTTTCACCGGATCTGAGATTTTACAGTGGAAAGATTTTTAACAAACTTTCAGACTGGTTTTTCGATATATTTTAAAGAATTGTGTGAATGAATGACTTATGAATTGATTTTAACCTTGTGACAGCCCTGATGTGGCCCTTTGTGGTCGGCTGGGCTATAAGCAACATTACCTTATCTTATCCCAGCATACTGTGCCCCTCCCTCTCTTGCCTCTTCTCAGCATATACTGTTACTACACTGGAATCCAGCAACTAGTTCAGATGTGTAAGAGTGTATACTATTAGTTCATCTCTTGTCTGTTTCAAACATAACCAAGTTCTGTTTCTGGGTTGCACATGCTTTGCCTAATTTGGCACAGGTACAACAGCAGTCATAAGAGACCTGTGGCGATGACTGACATGGCCCTGATGTGTTCATCCCACCTCTGCAAATCATAGGACTAACGCTACACACAACATGACATAGAAGTGCCAGAGAGAGAGATGGGAGCTGAAAAATGAACTTTTTTTTTGTTTAAAATGAAGCAAAGCATCCTTCAAGACAAAGCAGCATGACAACATTGCCTAAAACACTCGCACATCTTCACTGAGAACAAAACAATCCCTGCCTGATTGACTCTCACCTACTTTTAAACAACTTTGATGTTGCACACGCCCATCTGATCATGTATCAGCCTCCATATGAACCGACATACGACAAAACAACCTGGCTGAAGACTGGCTCAGCACTTGTTTCCAGCCAGATGACCTGACAGGCAGAATGACTTTCGCATTGTTTCAAACCAATGACATGGCAGGAAGAATGACTTTCACATTGTTTCAAACCCAGTGACATGGCAGACAGAATGACTTTCGCATTGTCTCAAACCCAATAACATGGCAGACAGAATGACTTTCGCATTGTCTCAAACCCAAGAACATGGCAGGCAGAATGACTCGCATTGTTTCAAACCCAACGACATGGCAGGCAGAATGACTTTCGCATTGTTTCAAACCCAATGACATGGCGGGCAGAATGATTCAGAATGTTTCAAACCCAATGACATGGCAGGAAGAATGATTCTCACATTGTTTCAAATCCTATGACGTGGAAGGCACAATCACTCTCCGCTTGTTTCAAATCCTATGACATAGCAGGCAGAATGACGCTGACCTTGTTGCAAACCCAGTAATAAGGCTGGCAGAATGACTTTCCTCAATCTTTGCCATGCTTTACAGGTCACACAAGACACAGACACAAGTAAACCATGATTTCTCTTCACCTATTCAAAAAAATTCAACAATCCCACCTCATCTCCCCCAGAAAAATTAATTGATCTATTTGCCACCCAACTGTTGTCATGTGTATGAAAAAGTAATCAATTATGTAACTTGAACAACACATTTCTAACACACTGGCCCTACAGGACCCACACACTATAATCTTTACTAGATCATGTTGCTTTTGATCACACATTTCCCATCATGCAAAACTCTCACAATCCACACATTTCACAGAGACTGCATCATGTCTGTTGATGCCAGACTCTTTAAAAGAAACAAAGCCTATGTGAAATGTAACTGCCATGAGAGGCCCAAATCTGTCACAAAATGACATTCAGCACAGGTTAAACCTGATGGCCTGACAAGCTGAACGACTGACCTCATAGATATCTGCTAGGCGATGATGTTTGGTCAGGAGAAGCGTGTTGTTCATCATCAGAATGATTCGCTCGATGGCCACAGTGGCGATGCGGTGCAGCAGGGACACAGGAGCAGCACGGTCTGGGTGAGGCTGGTAGTACTTGGACAGCTTGGGGGTGCTGGCCCGCAGCAAGTCGTAGCCCAGCTGAGACATGGTGGAACTGGCTGTAAAAGAATAGTAGAAATGATTTCTGACTGCCGATCTTCTGTCAGCTTTACAATCTTTGAGGATGCTCAAAAAACTTGAAAATAGAAAACAGTTCTGTGGCTGTAAAACCAAACAGTCAACACAGTCAGCTGCATCCTTTCTAGCAGCATCGGCTGATGGTGGATATTTCTGTTACATGGTGTTTGACAAACAGAGTGGACCAGGTCTTGTAGCACAGTAAGTACTGCACCGAGACTATCAATACTGGTGATTGTGTTTTGAGTTCATCCCACACTGCGCAATAAAAAAGAAAATAAAGTAATTTTAAATGTAGCATTTTAGGATTTACTTGGCAGTGTGTGTGTGTGTGTGTGTGTGTGTGTGTGTGTGCTTGCATGCGTGCGTGCGTGTATGTGTGTGTGTGTGGGAGAGACAGACAGACAGACACAGAGAGTGAGATGCAGCTTGTAAACATTTGACCAGATCTTTCACAGGGGTTGGTTGAAGGATCCATACTGCGAGGATGACATTTTGAATACAGTAGATGCTGAACTAACCAAAAGCAAGATAAACCGGTGACAAACATGTTGTACTCCCACGCTTATTCCATTGACTCGGTACAAGTTTGTACACTCATTCCAATGAGAGGTCTTTGCTGAAGACAAATAGCCCCTGTTATTCTCAACCTAAAGAAAAACCATGTTAAGATGGCAAAAGATAAACAAAACCCTATTTCTGAGCACCCGACCTCCTATCTACCTTTCCTGCTTTCCATACAGAAGACTCTCCTTTCTCCCTCTTGGTGCTTGGAGACCCATCTCTACGGAGAGAAGGAAGAAGGAGAGAAGGGAGCACTAAAATAGGACTATGCTAAACCCAAGGCATACTCAGTGCAACATGAAATGAGAACAGAAAGATTTTCATTTTGGTCTGTATAATATTATTGTGTACATTAGTAATGATCAATGTTTTAAAAAGCAAACAAAGTAGCAAGCAGCGCTTTGCATATAACAGTTTTATTTTGAACACATCGAAATGAAAACATAATGTGCATGAGATGGTGAGCATCGACACTGAGTAACTGTTAAACTGCAGAAAGGTTACTTGTCATTCCTTTTTCTTTTTTAAAGCAAACTGGTGGAAGCTTTGTAAGTTTTCTCTTAGAAACTGAGTGATAACAAAGGAAAAACAGTATGGCAGCAAAATGTGACTGTAGGCCCGACAAAGCTGGCGAAAATTGAGAATGGAGAGTTATTTACCTCGGGTGACAATCGACTTCTGCGGCCGCGCGTCGTCGCTAAGGAAGTTGTGGACACAATGGCCAAGGGACACTACTCCGTGTTTCTTGATAGCCATCTCTGATCGTCTCACCCTGACAACGCGTTTGGGATGATGGATCATTCTGCTTCTCGTCCTTGGGAGTCCGGCCCCCCATTTTCTATATACAAGCAAATGATATCAGACTATCTTGTGTTTTTTCCGGGTCATTTTAATCACATTACATTTTTGACTTTTTTACATATCAGCTTAAATAACACCACTTTTGTTATTGCTGTTTTTTCTTGTTTTTAACAAGGACTGGCGCCGGCCATATTTTTTTGGGAAAAAAAATCATTGTGTTGTTGTTGACGATAAATACTTCGTAGCGGTTGTGGGACTTGTTTTAAACCTCGTTGCATATCTTATGCTCTCTTCATTGTCTGCTATGATTACACAGGCTGTCATTACTATGACCGATTGTTTTGTGTGCGAACATTAAATCTGAATCCTTCGTACTGGGTTCGCGTGTGTGTGCTGGACTTCTGGTTGTCTGCTGGTTACAAAGACAAAAGGTAGACAACAGTAGAGAAAGACAAAAAAAATTCCAGTCAAGTGAAGACAAATATGAAAAAGGGGGAAAAAATCGAGTAAGTAAATGATCAAAGAAAAAAGAGTTACAGAAAAGAGGAAGTTATTGGCAAGGAACTCCAGAATGCAGTTTGAACTGAATGTCCCAGGGATCCTAAGAGGAGTCGCTTCCCAACATCCCGCCACTGATAATCATAAGTTCGTTGCTAGACCCCATCAGTGTTCATTTACTCCTCTTCGTTATTTGTACACACACCACCACCACCACCACACCCCCCCCCCCCCCCCCCCCACCCTTTTTTTTTTTCTTCTTCTTTCGTTCTTTCTTTCTTTCGAGAAGACAACTCTGCGAACAAAAGCAAAACAAAAAAAAACAACATCAGCAACAACAACAACAAAATGCGAGCTAGGACTCACAGAGAGACAGGACCGTGTTTGAAAGAGCATGTCATGTACAGGTATGTTTGGCTTATGTCACTCGACACTGTTTCCTGGTGTAATACCTGTTTCAAAGAAGCCCCACAATTTAGAACCGTGATTATCTTTAGAATGCAGACAGATGGAAACCACAGGAAACACTTTGCTGCACGACTATTTGGGCTTGAAACGCCGTTTCACGACTCGCGTCTGATGTTGTTTTTACACGCGCGCGCGCGCGCGCGAGCACACACACACACACACACACACACACACACACACACACACACAGAATGATGATGATGATGATAATGGTGATGATGATGATCCCTATTTCCAAGGGTAACAGCTAAGCAAGCACATGCTTTTTTTTTTTTTTCATCCGGCTGTTGCCCCGCTAAGGGACTAAGCATGACTAGGGACTAGAAGTTGCGAAACTTAATCCACAAAGACACATCTCTTCAAAAATACACAAAAATGTGGATGAGTGTTTTGTTTTTGTTTTTGTTTTTTTTTTTTTTTTTTTTTGGGGGGGGAGGGTTCTGCCATTCAAATATTGTTGACGCCGATATTTCATTTGATAACGGTTTAACATATACATCCTTGAAAGGTGACAAAGTAGACCGGAATAAGCATCGCTGGAAACTGAACACGCTCAAATTGAATTGCACTGATAATTACCACTGGGGAGGGTTGGGGGCAGGCGCATGTTTCATGCAAAGCGAGAGCGGGATTCGAACTGGCAACATCTGGCAGTGAATCTGGTTCACTTCCACCGAGCCAGCGAGGCCACAGCTGAAATGTTTGAACTTGTTTTTGTTGCGCAGTCCCCAGCATTGCGGGTGAATTTCTTCACCTTTCAACTCGCTGCCAGACCAAAATCGGCATCCTGACCCAGTTTGAAACACCGCTCCCACAATGCACTTCATACAACAAAACTAGCGGGTGCGCAATGGAAAGACACGTTAGTTTTCCCGAGGCACTGACATTTCGCGCTGTTGAGGTTTGCAACGCATGGAGGATAGATATATTCGCTGCTGCCTAAGGCTGATCTGACGAGATTTCAACATGGTGTTTTTTTCTCATTTACTGATTGTTTTCTTCTTGTTCTCTCTCTCTCTCTCTCTCTCTCTCTCTCTCTCTCTCTCTCTCTCTCTCTCTCTCTCTCTCTCTCTCTCTCTCTCTCTCTCTCTCTCCTCTCTCTCTCTCTCTCTCTCTCTCTCTCTCTCTCTCTCTCAGAAGAAAAAGAAAAGAAAAGAAAAAATGTAGGTGTTCGCTTATCTGTTACCCTTGGAAAATAAAGATCATCATCATCATCATCATCATCATCATCATCATCATCATCATCTCTCTCTCTCTCTCTGTTGTTTGTCTGTCTGTGTCTGTCTGTCTGTCTGTCTGTCTCTCTCTCTCTCTCTCTCTCTCTCTCTCTCTCTCTCTCTCTCTCTGTCTCTGTCTGTCTGTCTGTCTGTCTCTCTCTCTCTCTCTCTCTCTCTCTCTCTCTCTCTCTCTCTCTCTCTCTCTCAAGGACAAGAGACAGATGAAAAAAAAAATGTATCTTCTTGCTTATTGTTACCCTCAGGAATGAAAACTATCTCTCAGTTACTCACTCACTCACTCCACACACACACACACACACACACACACACACACACACACACACACACACACACACACACACACACACGCACGCACGCACGCAGCACGCACGCACACACACACACACACACACACACACACACACACACACACACACGCGCGCTCACTACACACACACACACACACACACACACACACACACACACACACACACACACACACACACACACACACACACACACACACACACACAAGACGAGACACACACAGGAGAGAGAGAGAGAGAGAGAGAGAGAGAGAGAGAGAGAGAGAGAGAGAGAGAGAGAGGACAAGACAAGACAAAATTCTTTATTTATGAGGATAATAGATAAGCACTGACGTGTTTTTTTTTTACATTTAGTCCTCGCCCTGATTAGGGTCAACGGTGTAAAATAAGATGAGGCAATAAAAGAAGTATGCAAAAAAGTGGCTAGAACTAAAATAAGATCCGGAATATAAAAAATATATAAAGAAAAGAAAAAGTAAAATGAGAGAGAGAGAGAGAGAGGAGAGAGAGAGAGAGAGAGAGAGAGAGAGGAAGGTAGGGAGGGAGGGAGAGGGAGAAAGAGGCGAGAGTGGGGGTGCGGGAAAGCATGTTCAAAACAATCTGACAACAAAAAAAATATACCAAGGAGATGCAAGACAACCGAAATTGAAGCACCAGGAGAAAAGAAGAAAGTAAAGCACAAATGGAGAGAAAGAAAATGCACAGCGATAGCCCAGTCACCATGGGTGTGGGTGGGGGGAATGTCATACAGATAATAAATCAAGTCATTCCAGTAGAACAGAGAGAGAGAGAGAGAGAGAGAGAGAGAGAGAGAGAGAGAGAGAGAGAGAGAGAGAGAGAGAGAGAGAGTCGCATAAGAATACAAGCATAACAACATAATAAAAGCGCGCGCGCACACACACACACACACACACACAACACACACACACACACACACACACACACACACACACACGCACACACAACACACACACACACACACACACACACACACACACATTCAAGACATATTTACTAAACAGAATAACATGGTGCATTTCAAGTACAAAGCACTTTCTTAATAGTCAGGTTCATACATAAGGCAAAGAGGGTGATGGTGGTTGGTGGTGGATTTATGGCGGAGTATGCAAGTATTGGCACATAAGATGGTTGAAATAACGGTGTTTGAAGGTTGATATGCATTGGTTTTGTTTGGTTGACTCAGGGACCGAGTTCCATTGACAAGAACCTGAACATGTTAAACTTGATTGAATAAATCAGTTCTTGGAACAGGGACATGAAGTATGGGTAGAGTCCTTGAGGAATTGATTGAGAATCTGTTAATTAATGTTGAGGGTGCCCTCCTAGACACAGTCCTGTGCATTATGATCCCTTTTTGCGACAGGTGATTCAGCTCAGTCCATTTTACGAGATCATTCGCACTTTCTTGTACAGTTTGTGCAAAAACAGTAACATCAGAATGATTTGTAAGTATTGTTGTATCATCAACAAAGAGTTCACAGATGGATGTGATCTGGAGAGGTAGATCGTTGATGTAAATTGTGAACAGTAAGGATAGAACCTTGTGGGACTCCATAGGAAAGTGTTTCAAATGAAGAGAAAGTTGTATGAAATTTTATGCACTGTTGCCTATTTGTGAGATACGAATGAAAAAGCGTGAGAGAGAGAGAGAGAGAGAGAGAGAGAGAGAGAGAGAGAGAGAGAGAGAGGGGTGGGTGAACTTGCGCGGAACTCTGCATGCTGGCTATTTGCCGTGCGATCGGACGCTCGAGTGGGAGGAGTCGGGGGGGGGGGGGGGGGGGGGGGGGGACGACAAGGGAGGGGGTCGGGTCATGGGGGTGGGGAACTCCTGATCAACAACAGTTGGAGTTTTTTATCACTGACATTACAGTATTTACATAAAGTGACGGTACTGAAAACAGTTTTTTTTTTTTTTTTTTAACCGTCGTCTTATTAGTAATACAACGCCTTAATATCACCCCCCCCCCCCCCCCCCCCCCCCCCCCCCCCTCCACCTCCTCACCTTTTCTGTGTGGTTTCTAATTTTCAGCGCCATGGTTAGGTTGTGACGTCAACAGATTCTAGTGTCGGAGGACTTGAAAATTCATTGCAAGTAAGCAAAACATTCGTCTTCCGTGTGCAATTCGAGCTAGACAGGAAGATGTGTGGATCGGCACAGTTTGTTTACTGCTTGTGTTTCCGAAGTTGGTGCATAAGCGGCTTGTGCTGAAGTGAAATCCACCGACTTTGTGCGTCTTCGACCGACTGCACAGTGGAAAGCTGTGTTGTGTTAAGAATAGATTGCGTCTCAGACTGATGCGCTTCTACATGTTGCGGTGGTGTGCGTGTTGTTTTAAAAGCTCCGTGTTCAACATGGTCGGGAAAAGGGGTGGTACTCAAACTGCAGGATTCGGAGAGATTGAAAACACCCTGACAGTGCTTACCCGACCGGGGAAACGAATCTAAGCGCTGTTGTAATGAAGACCGATACAGATCATGTGGGTTTCAAAGATTGGGCCGCACCTGATCGGACATTTGGGGGGAAAAAACGATGACCGCTGAAATGGAGAAAACTCCTTCCTCCACATCGACCAGAGCGAGACCGCTTCGCCGAAGTCGGACTATCACCTGTAATGTGTACCCAGGTGGACACCCGACTCCGCAGCCTGTGCAGGAAAATGCGGGG
>JADBJO010000306.1:450000-457500 GCA_016801955.1 Conus betulinus
TAATGGCTATTCTGGTGAAATAAAACATCGGGCATCATCCGTGACCCATAATGAACATACCTACAATTTTCAGAAAGATCAGCCTAGTACTTTCTGAGATATTCCATAAAGAAGAAAAGCCGTTATGGGCCGTTATAGCCGTTAGTAACGGAAGAAACACCGGCCGTTTTTTGGCCGTATAGCCGTTAGTAACGGAAGAAAACCCGTTTTTGGCCGTGTAGCCGTTAGTAACGGCTATTCTGGTAAAATAAAACATCAGGCATCATCCGTGACCCGTAATGACTACCAATTTTCAGAAAGATCGGCCAAGTACTTTCTGAGACATTCCATAAAGAAGAAAAACCGTTATGGGCCGTTATAGCCGGTATTAACGGAAGAAAAACCGTTTTGGGCCGTTATAGCTGTTAGTAACAGATATTCTGGTAAAATGAAACATCGGACATCATCCGTGAGCCATAATGAACATACCCACAAATTTTCAGAAAGATCGGCCAAGTACTTTCTGAAATATTCCATAAAGAAAAAAAAAACCGTTATGGGCCGTGATAGCCGTTGCTAACGGCTATTCTGGTAAAATAAAACATCGGGCATCATCCGTGACCTATAATGAACATACCTACAAATTTTCAGAAAGATCGGCCCCAGTAGTTTTGTCTGGAGCGAGTGGAACACATTTTGACCACGGACGGACACACAGGCAGGCAGGCAGGCAGGCAGACAGACAGACAGACAGACAGACAGACACACACACACACACACACACACACACACACACACACACACACACACACACACACACACACACACAGAGAGTATTTCTTCGTTCCCATTGTAAAGCACTCCCTGTTCTATAAGAACGGGGAGTACAAAAAAACGAACAAATAGGGTAACCCTTGCTTCAGTGATGAAATAAATACACGCCAATGTACCTACAGGGTATACGTGGGCAAGCTTGGAATAACCTTTTCAGGGGATGCCTTCTTGTATGTTCTGCATGCCCTGTGTTGTGTTGTGATTTCTGCTGCTGGTACTAGGCGATTCAGTGTCATGGGCATGTGTTTGTTTCATCCTGGAGCGAGAGTTACTTTACTGTTCGTTATTCACTGTGTACTGTTCTCTGCCTCCTTTAGGATAATTTCTTTTCACACCAACCAAAACAAGGTTATCTGTATTGTTATTGTTCGTCTGCAGGTGTCTTTGTTTCAGCATCCAAGATCAGAAAGGCCGTGCCAGTCTTAAATACATGTTAATTTGTTTTTTTTTTCGTTTCTCCTGTTGTTGCTGCTTTGTAGATGTGTCAGGCACAGGGTGCATCACGTATGGGCAAGCTTGGGACATCCTTTTCTGGGGATGTCTCCATGTTTGTTCTGTGTGCCCTGTGTTGTCATTTCTGCCAGGCAGTTCGGTGTCGTAAGCAGCATTCGTTAGAATTCGTGGGCGTTGTTTATTTCATCATGGGAGCAAGAGTTACCATACTTATTCGTTACGCACTGTCTAGAGTCAATGCCTCTATCATCATCTATGTACACAGTGATGCCACTTAAGCGGTAGATTGTTCGATATTTCAGGGATTATATTGTTAGCTTGAGCATAGTATCAAATTCATATTGCAGTCACAGTTCAGCCAGGCGTTAAGCATAAAAAAGAATATTTTGAACATGATAATGACATGCTATTTTCATGGATTCGGTTTTGTTTTAGAAAGGTACGAGTCTTTTCCCCCTGTATGTAGGATTTTGTTTTCGTTTTTGACCATTTTTGTTGTTGGTTGTTTGTTTGCTTTCAAACCAACTTCACACATTTCAGCGGTGCCAAAATCCAAGATGGGTACCGAGGGAGTGTAGGCAAGCGCTGTAGAAAACTTCCATTGCTGAGGTTCGATCCTATCCACCTCGCCCACCTTGACCTGTCAGGACTCGGGGTCAAAGTCCTTGGCTATGGCCAAGTTCATGGGGACTATAGTGGATGGACATTGTGGCACCTTCCCAAGGGGAAAGCTGGTGCTGCCTCGACTAAAAAAAAAAAAAAAAAAAGGATCATCAGTGGGGGGCTTATTGATAGCAATCGGTGTCCTGTGAAGAGGCATCTCTGAACACTATAGGAGTGACTCCCGCAGTATTGCAGAGCCTCCTCTGGTGGCATTGCCTCACGTATGATGATTTGATGAAAGATTGCTTCCAGGGGACTGCTGAAGAATACATGTTTTAGGGTGGCTGGGTTTGGGAGCCAGAGTGAGTATGGTCCCTTGGATTGCACTGTGGGACGCAGAAGATTGAGTAGAAAAAAAAACAACCTCTGGCTGAAGCTCCTGTGATGGCTGCATGCCTACACTGTGTTCAGCACAATAATTGTACCTACAGGGTATACGTGGGCAAGGTTCAGGGATGCCTTCTTGTATGTTCTGCATGCCCTGTGTTGTGATTTCTGCTGCTGGTACTAGGCGATTCAGTGTCATGGGCATGTGTTTTGTTTCATCCTGGAGCGAGAGTTACTTTACTGTTCGTTATTCACTGTGTACTGTTCTCTGCCTCCTTTAGGATAATTTCTTTTCACACCAACCAAAACAAGGTTATCTGTATTGTTATTGTTCGTCTGCAGGTGTCTTTGTTTCAGCATCCAAGATCAGAAAGGCCGTGCCAGTCTTAAATACATGTTAATTTGTGTTTTTTTTTTCGTTTCTCCTGTTGTTGCTGCTTTGTAGATGTGTCAGGCACAGGGTGCATCACGTATGGGCAAGCTTGGGACATCCTTTTCTGGGGATGTCTCCATGTTTGTTCTGTGTGCCCTGTGTTGTCATTTCTGCCAGGCAGTTCGGTGTCGTAAGCAGCATTCGTTAGAATTCGTGGCGTTGTTTATTTCATCATGGGAGCAAGAGTTACCATACTTATTCGTTACGCACTGTCTAGAGTCAATGCCTCTATCATCATCTATGTACACAGTGATGCCACTTAAGCGGTAGATTGTTCGATATTTCAGGGATTATATTGTTAGCTTGAGCATAGTATCAAATTCATATTGCAGTCACAGTTCAGCCAGGCGTTAAGCATAAAAAAGAATATTTTGAACATGATAATGACATGCTATTTTCATGGATTCGGTTTTGTTTTAGAAAGGTACGAGTCTTTTTTTCCCCCTGTATGTAGGATTTTGTTTTCGTTTTTGACCATTTTTTGTTGTTGTTGTTTGTTTGCTTTCAAACCAACTTCACACATTTCAGCGGTGCCAAAATCCAAGATGGGTACCGAGGGAGTGTAGGCCAAGCGCTGTAGAAAACTTCCATTGCTGAGGTTCGATCCTATCCACCTTCACGCCCACCTTGAGTTCATGTCAGACTCGGGTCAAAGTATTTGGCATCGGCAAGTTCATGGGGACTATAGTTGGATGGACATTGTGGCACCTTCCCAAGGGAAGCTGGTGCTGCCTCCACGACTAAAAAAAAAAAAAAAGGATCATCAGTGGGGGGCTTATTGATAGCAATCGGTGTCCTGTGAAGAGGCATCTCTGAACACTATAGGAGTGACTCCGCAGTATTGCAGAGCCTCCTCTGGTGGCATGCCTCACGTATGATGATTTGATGATTGATAAGATTGCTTCCAGGGGACTGCTGACAGAACATACATGTTTAGGGGTGGCTGGGTTTGGGAGCCAGAGTGAGTATGGTCCTTGTATTGCACTGTGGGACGCAGAAGATGAAGTATGAAAAAAAAAACAACCTCTGCTGCTGAAGCTCCATATGGTGTCTTATGGCTGCTGTGCCTAACTGTGTTCAGCACAATAAATATTATGAATTATGCACAACAATGCAAGGTGTCTTTAGACCAAAGTGGTGGTGGTGCTGCTGTTTTTTTTTTTTTTTTTTACTTTTTTTTTTTTTTTTTTCCATTTTCGGAATTAATTTGAGAATTGTTATACAACTGAACCAGGAGTTTGATGGTTAGAACATTGATTTCTACCTGCTGTTGAAAGATTAAAGCCTCTTTGTTCTGAATCTTGAGTTTACTTGTCTTGAGAGAGAGAGAAAGGGAGGGAGAGAGGGCTGTGTTGGTTCTTATTAGGATCAGCGGTCTCATTCTTAGACTAGTCCATAGCCTGGTGCAGAATGAGTGACAGGGAGGGACAAGCAGGGTGCAGAGTGGTTGAGGACTGGTTGGGGGGAAGGGGGGGGGGGGGGGGGGGGGGGGGGGGGGCGGGCGAGGGAAAGTGGGAGAACACAACAGTAGACTGGCAGCAAACCTGACAAGTGGACGGGAGGGGGTGATAAGGTCGTTGTAAAGCTCTGGTCTGGGTAGTCTCGTGGGAGACAGCTGGCTGGCTTCTGGCGGTGCGTGGCGCCTTGTGGTGTGGCCTTAATTAACGTCAGTGTGTCTGCAGTAGGCCAGTGGTTTGAGTAATTAATAAAGGCTAATCACTAATTTTGGAGCTCGTTCACGCGTGGAAAGTTTGAGTCTGACCTAAGTTGGGTATGGAGATTGTGTGTACTTAATTGCAGGCGAATGTGCACAGCTATTGTGACGTTAGAAGGCCTGCCTACTCCCCCCCCCAAAAAACAAAACAATAAAAGCTGGCATCTTGTGGACAGCAAAGATTCAAATGAGAAAAACTGTGCATCTGAATCCCATATTACAGTTTTTAATGTCAAGTTAGTGTTTAGATCTAGACATGCACCGAGTCAACCCAGCAGCACCCAAATCATTGAACGCCAGGCAGCCCAAAAAGGAGAAAAAAAAAGTTTTTATATGGTGTTTAGATCTAACACTATCACAGTACAGCACCGTGGCATTGACAGCAAAAATACCCCTTCTTAGATGGTGTTTAGGTCTAGGACCGTCACAGTACAGCCCCACCAGCACACAGACAGCCAGGCAGCTAAAATGCCCGTTCATATGTGGTGTTTAGATCTAGCACTGTCAGAGCACATCACTAAGTCACTGACAGCCAACACCCACTACCTGACATTGATGAGATCCGAAGTCACGTGAAGCAGAACAACTGACTTAAATATGATCTGTTGACAGTTCTAGATTTTGTAGTTGTTTGTTTATTTGAATATATGGAATTACTTATCATCAACCATCCATTTTTCGGTGTAGGATCATCCGTAAGAATTGAATGTTGTTTACTGATTTTGTCATAGTGATCTGATCGTTTTAGAGATCAGATCTTGCAGTTCCTAGACTTCAAGTTCTTCTAAAAATTACAACCACAGCGACAGTTAACTTGATTTCGGCACTTCTAAGTTTGAGGAATCTTTCGCTGCATTTTTGTGCTAATTTTTAAAAATTTTTTATTTAAAAAATTTTTTTTTTTTATTAACAATGACGTGATCACCAGTCATGATGTAACACTAACTGCCCAATAATAGCAACAGATTGCAAAGGAAGAACATTATTTGTTTTTCTCCGTCTTGGGCGTTGAAGAATGTTGAGAACACAGTGATCTGGAATTGTCTGAGAGATGAAATGTGTTTGTTGTGGAGATCATGTGATGCCCTTGTGATGTCTCGGTAACAACTTGGTGTCAGCAGCGTCATTTTGTTGGGGAGGGTGGGTGATTAATTAACAACAGCCATAAACAGATCAGATAATAGCATATAGATGAACAAAGTGACTGCGATGTCTTGTGGAACATTGTTGAGGCCATGCCTTAGTACATGCAGGTGATCCCCTCAGTTCGACGTTGTATGAACAGCTTGCATTGTTATGATGATGATAATGATGATGATGATGATGATGATGATCCTACGTTGTCATGGCGATGACCTTGTCTTGTCATGGTGATGACCTTATGTTATTGTGATAAGCTCATGTTGTCATGGTGATGACCTTGTGTTGTCATGGTGATGACGTGGTGTGTGCAGGTGACCCACAGGATCACGGGTCAGGTGATGGCCTTGAAGATGAACACCATGACCAGCAACAGGCACAACATGCTGAAGGAGGTGCAGCTCCTCAACCGCCGCCTCCAGCATCCCAACGTCCTCAGGTCAGTGAACTCATGGCTTGTCCTTGACCGGGAGGCCAACACTCTCGTCTAGGTCTGTCTGTTTCACGGACACTCAGTCCCCACAGTCCAGGCCATGGACCTGAGGTTCAAGGGCTGACGTGACAGCTCAGCGGAGCAGTCTTCTTTTCTTCTTTCATATCTGTGACCATCATTTTGAAGTTTTCGGGGGAAGGGGAGGAGAAGGATGGTGCTGGCGGTGGTGGTCCGAGGGGGAGGGGGGGGGGGGGGGGGGGGGGGGGGGGGGGGGGGGGGGGGGGGGGGGGCGACAGTAAGAAAAAGTAGAAACTGCGTGGATGATCAGCTGTGTTGGTCAGGGGAGGGGGTGACCAATGGAGATGAAGGGAGAGAGGATTGGGGAGCTATGGATTGGGGGTTTAGAGAGACATGGGATGGTGGAAGTGGGATAGGGATTAGGTCCAGGTATTTGAAGTCTTCTGCTGATGTTCTGAAATGGCCTCAGATAGGAAGACAGTCCAGCCCCACTTGTAGTCCTTAAAGCCAGGCGTTCCAGGCGTCCGGTGAAGAAGCCCATGCTGACTACCGGTCACAGGGCACGCCGACTTGCTTTGTGCCAGGACCATTTGAGGTGGACTCGTGCTCATTGGGGCCATGTCCTGTTCACCGACGAATCGCGCTTCATGGTGAGCCCCAAAGACGGCCGCATCAGAGTGTGGTGGCGCCCACAGGAGCAGCTGCAAGATGATGCTATCCAGTAGGGCGGCTGATTTTGGAGGTGGCTCCATTATGGTTTGGGGAGGCATCAGCCGACACTACAGGACTCCTCTCTACCATGTGGAGGGCATGTTCAATGGGCAGCGCTACCTGCAGGAGATCTTACAGCCTCTGGTCACAGCGACCCTCCAGCAGATCGGACCCCAAGCTGTCCTCAGGATGACAACGCCACACCACACCGCTGCAAGGCTGTCAACACTTTCATTCAGGAAGATGGGATCACCAGGATGGCATGGCCTGCGAACAGTCCAGATCTCAATTCAGTCGAGAACATCTGGGAGAACTTGGCCGGCGAGTCCATGCAAACCGCCCACGTCCAGCTAACTGGGAACAGCTGCTGCACGTCCTGCGACAGGAGTGTGAAAACATCCCCCAGGCCGTCATCGCAAACACCATCAACTCCATGAGGCAGCGCTGTCTCGATTGTGTTTGCTGCGCGGGGTGGACACATCCGTTTTTTGAACAGATTAAAGAAACATGTTTGTGGATTTTCTTTTCCCAGGGTGGGTCTCTTTACATTGCTTTATCATTACAAAAACATTACGCAATCCAAATGAATTGCTTTAATTTGATTCACAAGGGTTGCAATTAAATATCTGTACACATGAAACATTTTTGGTTTCGCGCGTGTTGCATTTGTCAGACAGATTGCAAGTGGTCCTTAACTTATGTTGAAGTCTGTAGAATTTTAAGCAAAATGGCTGTATATTCACATTCAACCTCGTAAGCGACGATGATCAAGCGAGGGAAAGGACCTTTCTCAAT
>JADBJO010000306.1:465000-482500 GCA_016801955.1 Conus betulinus
GGGGGGGGGGGGGGGGGGGGGGGGGGGGGGGGGGGGGGGGGGGGTGGGGGGGGGGGGGGGGGGGGGGGGGGGTTGGGGGGGGGGGGGGGGGGGGGGGGGGGGGGGGGGGGGGGGGGTGTTGGGGTTGGGCATCCTGTAAACTCGGCCTCCCTCCGCATTCTTTCTTCGCGGCATCAGAGGGGGGGGGGGGGGGGGGGGGGGGGGGGGGGGGGGGGGGGGGGGGGGGGGGGGGTTGACGTCATGATCACCAGTTTTCCCACGCACACACTGAAGAATGTTATGCAAACATGCTTTCATGAAGCAGATAAGAGATCAAAAAAAAAAAACAAAATGATCGAAACGATTGATTGGCTGTCGTCTGACGTCATTGCATAAGCCTCCTGGTCCAGACATCGCCCTTCTGACCTTGACATTGAGTGTCGTCGCAGACAAGAGGCTGTCGTCGATCGTCTGCCGGTTCTGATCATGGTACCCCTGACCCGTGTTCCTAGCGCCTGAGAGCGTGGCTTGCCTTGGTCTTTCCAGTAATCAATGAAGCATATTACAGTTATTTGTCTACGTGCATTTGGGGAGGGGGGGAGAAGAAAAGTAAGAACAAGGAAGGAGGTAGGTTAATTGGGGAAGAAAGTTGAAAACAAGAGGAACTACGAGAGAGAGAGAGGAGAGAGAGAGGAGAGAGAGGAGAGAGAGAGAGAGAGAGAGAGAGGAGAGAGAGAGAGGCAGGGGGGGGGGGGCTTTTTCACTTTTTTTTTTTTTTTTTACTTTACGTTGCTCTCTCTCTCTCTCTCTCTCTCTCTCTCTCTCTCTCTCTCTCTCTCTCTCTCTCTCTGCATACGAAATTACTAAGCTGTAACATCATCATTTGACTGAGCGGATGGTCGAGTTGATAATCATACAAGTTCAGTTTGTTCGTTTTTCTTTCTACTACGGTGCTAGTGTTTGCGAGGATAGCCCGCAGACGTTTCGGTTTTATGCGTCTTGTTAGCCTTTGATTCAAATTTACACTGGATTAGTAACTATGTGATATTTGCTCGTGACGAAAAGGAGGAGGAAAAAGTTATTGTCCTGTTACCCCCCTTGTGAAAACTGTTTTTGGGGTGGGGGTGGGGTGGGGGGGGGGGGGGGGGGGGGGGGGGGGGGGGGGGGGGGAGGGGGTAATGACAATCGGACATCAAAAGTGTCAATGGTGTACCGTATACACACTTAGTGCAAAGCGCATTTTCTTCCGACAGCCATGATAAGGTTGTTTCTGATCTTTGGTTGCCTGATTGGCTGGCTGGTGTGAGTCTTCCCCACAACCAGAGCGAGGTAAGGCCATAGGGCGGGGCGTTGTTGATTGATCGGTATGAATTTGAAAAAAAAAAGAACTGTTAGTTCCGCAAGACAATATGGACAAACAGATAACAAAATACGACGCGTTTCGACCTCTTAGGTCTTCTGCATGTGAAACAAAATTCAGGACACTGAAAACGGAACAACGAGCAATCTACTCACTTACTTAGGCCCATAGCTCAAAGGTGAGCATAGACCATCGACAACACTCCGCCATCGCACTCGGTTCTGGGCTGCTCGCTGAATGCCTGTCCAGTTGGTCCCCTGCTCTTTTATCTCTGCCTCCAGTGTCTCGCCTCCAGATGCTGCGTGGTCGGCCTCTCTTCCTTTTTCCCCTGTGGGTTCCATGTCAGGGCTTGGCGTGTGGTGCTGGATGCTAGCTTCCTGAGAGTGTGTCCAGTCCAGCCCCACTTCCTCCGCAGAATCTGCTTGTCCACTGGTTCCTGTTCTGCTTGCTTCAATAGATCTTCATTGTTGATCTTCTCTGGCCATCTGATTTTGAAGATGCGCCTCAGACAGGTGTTGATGAAGGTCTGATTTTTTTGCTCGCAGCCGTGTAGAGCAGAACCGACCTCACGTTTGAATTGAAGACACGCAATTTTTTTGCCCTTCTGATCTCTCGTGAGGCCCAGATGTTCTTTAGCATGATGAGTGCTGCTCGCGCTTTGCCCATACTGGCTATGATGTCTCAGTCAGTGCCCCCCTGCTTGTCAGCTACCTTCTCAAGTAGACAAAGGAATCTACTTCCCTGATGGGTTCACCTCCTACTGTGACTGGGCTGCTGTCTGTGGTGTTGATGTTCATCAGCTCGGTCTTCTTGTTTATCTTGAGCCTTGTTGCTGCTGATATCTCAAGGCGGGTGGTCTTGTCCTGCATCTGTGTGTGACTGTGGGAGAGGAGTGCCAGGTCGTCAGCAAAGTCAAGGTCATCAAGCTGCGTCCAGAGTGTCCATTGTATCCCATCGTTCCTGCCAGTCGCTTATTATATTCGACGCGGTGCATGTTCTGAATGTTCGCTCAACCAGAACAAAATGAGCTTCCTTGTTGATTGACTGGCAGAGTGGCATGAATCTTTCCCTGACCCAGAACACAAGTTCCCCTAATTATCGTTTCCGATCGGCCGGGATGTGAAGATTTCCCTGCCGTCAAAAGGTCCGGAAGCTAGAGGAAAGCTCTGCTTCCGGCTATACCGTTTGAAGCCAGCCCCAAGCATGGACATCGACAGTTTGGGTTTTTCTCTTTAGGGCGCCTCCGCTTTGAGTGCCAAACCCAGTGCAGGCCACCAGTCACCGTAGCAGGTGGTGACATTGGCTGGTGGTCTGTTTGTGTAAACGTCGTGAAAGAAGGCCACGGAATTCCGCGGTTCTTCTCGTCCAGCAGATTTCAAGAGGACGGTTTTGGAGGGGGGAGGGGGGTGGGGTGGGGGTGGGGGGGGGGGGGGGGGGGGGGGGATGATGAAACTAAGCTAGTCCCTCAAACCCATTTATTTATTTATTTTATTTTTTTTTATCTTTCATTCAAATAGAATGTTATTTTTTTGAGGGCTTGAGATCCGATAGGACATTTTTTTGGTTATCAGTATGTCCCAGTTTTCTTTTTCTTTCTTTCTTTTTTCTTTTGTTTTGTTTGTTTGTTTTTTTTCTTTTCCTTTGCACCATGGAGTACTAGTTGGCCTAGGTCAGGTTCCTCTTCCATTATGAAGTGTGACGTTTTGATTTCCAGTGGCTCGCACGCGCAAGCGTATAATGTGCAAAGTGTGTGCATGCACGTGGGTGTATGTGTGTGTGTGTGTGTGTGTGGGTGTGTGTTGTGTAGTGTGTGTTGTGTGTGTGTGTGTGTGTGTGTGTGTGTGTGTGTGTGCGTGTGTGCGTGCGTGTTGTGTTGTTTTTGTGCGCGCGTGCCTGGTATGTATGTGTATGCGCGCACCTGTGAGCATGTGTGATGGTGTGTGTGTGTGTGTGTGTGTGTATGTGCGGCGCGCGCGCCTGCGTACGCATTGCTTGCTTTCTTGCGTGCATTGCGAGGAGAGAGGAGAGAGAGAGAGAGAGAGAGGAGAGAGGGAGAGTGAGAGAGAGAGAGAGAGGAGAGGGAGAGTCGGAGAAGGAGACGAGAGAGAGATGGGAGGGAGAGAGAGGAAGAGAGGAGGACTGAGAGAGGTTGAGTTAGAGCGGGAGGGGAGGGAGAGAGGAGGAGGAGGAATGGAGACGAGCGGGGATTGGAGAGGGAGAGAGGAAGGGAGAGAGAGGAGGGAGAGGAGGAGAAGAGGGGGGAAGACCCTCCAGGGAGACGGAGAGAGAGACCACGAGGAGCGAGAGGGGGGAGAGGAGATGGCGAGAGACTAGAGAGCGAGAGGACGAGAGGAGAGGACGAGAGAGAAGGACCGAGAGAGGGAGGAGAGGATAGAGTGGAACTCGTCTGAGAGGAGAGGACCAATTGGAGGAAGAAGAGGAGAGAGAGGAGACTGTCTCTGCCGGAGGACAATTGGAGAAGAGAGAGAGAGGAGAGAGAGAGGAGAGAGGAGAGAGAGAGATGAGAGAGAGAGAGAGCGCTATCGGTGCCCTAAACTACACAGATCGTTATCCCACCGCAGAGAAGAGCACGATCATTTTTAGGCGAGATTCGTTTTTGGACCTTTGATTCAAAAGGGGACAGCCCCCGTTTAGTTATCGTGCTTCGTGATGATAGCGAGTAGGGCGTTGTTCTCTTTTTCGATTCTGTCCTGGGTCGGTCTCTGTTCGACTTTTTATTTATTTATTTATTTATTTTTATCATAGGCCGTCATCGCAGCTGATTAATCCTACACCCTTGTGTGGATTTACTGAGCCTTGGTATAATGTAGGACTAACGACAGAAGACAGTGTTTCACATTGTGGATTCGCTGTTCGTCAGTTTTTTTTGATAAGAGCTGTAGTTTTCTTTTCAGACAATTCAGCCTTTATTTGTTTGGCTGTTGCTTTACATCAAGACCGCGCGCGCTAACAAATGTGCTCGAGGTTCAAAAGGTCTTGTTTTATCGGTCGTTGGGGTATGGTAACTTGAGCGCAGAATTTAGACACAGTGAGGCATTTTAAGGGAACAGTTCGTTAAGAAATTTGGTTCTGTTTGGTTTAGAGGAGATTCCTTAGGGAGTTCAAAGCCTGAAAACTACAGACCACCAGGCTGTCACTTGTTTTGTAATTCGTCTCTGCTCTGTGTTTTTCTCTCCTCTCTAACTTCTTCTTCTCTCCCTCCCCACCCCCCCACCCCCCTACCCCCCTTATCCGCCCTCTGTCTGTCTCTGTTCTCCCGCCTCGCTCTCTCTCTCTTCTGCTTTTCTTCCCTCGTCCCTCCCCCTGTTTTTTCTCTCTGTCTCTGTGTCTATTCTCGCCTCTCTCTCTCTCTTACTCTGTCTCAGTTTTGTCTGTCTGTCTCTGACCTGTTCCCTGTCTGCTGTCTGGTCTGTCGGTCGTGTCTCTCCTCTCTCCTTCTCGTCTCTCTCCTCGCTAGCCTGACCTCTCCTATCTTCCCTCTCACTCTCGCTCCTCCTCTCTCCTCCTCTCTGCGTATGGTAACTTGAGCGCAGATTTAGACACAGTGGAGGCAGTTTGAGGGAACGTTTCGTTCTAGAACATTATTAGCCCATAATTGTTATGAGTTTTATATTAGTTCCAATGAAATGATTCTTCCATGTATTTATTTTGATGAGAGGGCCCTGAGCAACAAAAAAGACCCCTGATTTGTGCTTATTCTTTTCCCTCATTAAACACATTTCGTTCGTTCGCTTCGGTTCGTTTGCTCTCTCTCCTCTCTCTCTCTCTCCTCCCCTCTTCCTCCTTCCCACGGGTTCCACGCCCAGCACCCACCCCGGCCTTTCGATCTCTGGGTCACCCCTCTTTTCCTCCACCTACCCGTCACCGTCTGCGGTCCCATCACACTCATCTCGCCTCCTCCTCATCTCCCTTCTCCCTCTCGATGTATCTCTCGTCTCTCTCCTCCCTATCTCTCCTCCACCTGCCATCTCATCTCTCGTCTCTCTTTCTACTCAGCTCTCTCTCTCTCAAAAACCGTCTTCCTCGGGCGGCCTCTTTAGGGACAGGTAAATAATTTACAGCTGGACATCAAAACACTGCAATCCTTTTTGTTGCCAAACTGAAACGTTAGCTGCTTGTGGAACTGTTTTATGGTTGTTTGCGCAGTATGTCGTTCGCCTGCTTGTACTTCTACGACTTTACTACTTTGTCACTGTGGTCGCATCTCAATCTTCACTGCTGTTGCTTCTTTCGACCTCACTGCTGTTGGCTGGTAGGTACGATTTTGCTTGCTTTCCCCCATCACCACACACACTGCTGTTTTTTGGCTACGGTGGCTGCTGTTTTTGCTCCTGGTGCTTCACAACCACACGATCTAACTGTTGCTGGTACGATTTTGCTGCTGTTATTGTTGCATACTGTTGCCTTGCTTTTGATTTTTTTGGCTACTGTTTGCTGCTGTGTTTTTGCTGTTGTTGCTTTCACGACATTTATTGCTATTGCTTCCTCGGCTTTTACCGCTGTGCTGCTGTTTTGCTGCTGTTTTTTTTGCTGTTGTATGCAGCTGTTGCTTTTACGACCTTATTGCTGTTGCTTTCTCGGCTTACGGTGGCTGCTTGCTGCTTGTTTTGGGCTAACTGGTGTTTGCTAACGGTAATTTTGTTTTGCTGTTGTTGCAGCTGTTGCTTTCACGACCTTATTGCTGGTGCGGTCCCTCGGCCTTTAACGCCTGTTGCCCTGTTGTTGCTGATGTTTGCTTTCACGACACTTAGTGCTGTTGCGTCCCCCCCCCTACAGCAGTTGAAACTGCCCCCCCTCATACACCCCCCCTCCAACCCTCTCACCCTCCCAAAACAGCCCGCCCTCCCCCGTACTCTGATGTCCATCCTCACGAGGATGCCGGGCTCTTTCAGACCTGGGACCGTGTCCTCGCCTTTTGAAATTCTGTCCAGGGTGATTGTCCCCTTTTGTTTTTTTGGTTTTTTTTGGGTCATTTCTCGAGTCCTTGGGCCGTTGGACTTTTCTGTCTTTCCGTGACTGTCCGTCCCACTAGCGCTGGCCATTTGTGGGCCAGTGGTCCCACCTCTTGGCGGCGCCAGCCGCCCTTCCGCCCTTCCACCTCGTATTTTCACTTTGTGAAACACCTTGACTGGAGAGAGATAAGAGAGAAAGAACCAGAGAGAGAGAGAGAGAGGAGAGAGAGAGAGGGGAGGGAGGGAGATACAGAGAGGAGTTGAACGATGTGTTATGTGTGTAAAAAAGAGAGAAGATGAGAGGCCGGGGTGGGTCTTGTGTTTCTGGTGTATGTAAGATAGAGAGAGATAGAGAGAGAGAGATAGAGAGAGTAGAGAGAGAAGAGAGTAATCGCGTGTGGTGTGTTGTGTGTGTTGTTGTGTGTGTGTGCGCGGCTGCGCGCGCGCGCCTTGTGCGTGTATGTATGTGTGTCTGCATGGATGAGAGAAGAGAGAGAGAGAGAGAGAGAGGAGAGAGAGCGAGAGAGAGAGAGATAGAGAGAGGAGAGAGTCCACTTGAATAGGCCAAGGGTTGAAAAGAACTCGAGAAGTGTGTGGGATGGTGGTGTAAATGAGCTTAGCGGGTGGATTTTGAAAGAACAACAACCAATAGCCAACCACCAAGGTCAAAAGACCTGAACACAAGCCGAAACCGCTTGCCCTCCCCCCCCCCCCCCCCCCCCCCCCCCCCGAGTGCCATTGCCGTCCCCCCCCCCCCCACCCCCCCACCCCCCCCCCCAGCCACCCCCCCCCCCCCGGATTGCCACGTCTTTAGTTACTGCCCGCCGCTGAAGGGAGCGAAGAAGGGCGGGTTAGGACAGCATGGGAATATTTGTGTTAGAGTGGACAGACTTCTTTGTGTTAGATGGACAAGACTTCTTTCATTCAGTGAAATTCTTCCAGTGTTACAGCAAACAAACGTATTACAGGGATAGAAAATTCTGTCACTTTTTTACGAGACACAGAGAATTCTTTCAGTGTAACGTGGAGAAGAATTCTCTCGGTATTACGGCGACAGAATTTTGTACTGTTACAGAGACGAAGAATTTTTTTTTTTTTTTTTTTTTTTTTTTTTTTTTTTTTGCTTTTTTTTTCCGAGTTTCGGGTCAGAGAATTCTTTCAGTGTTACTGGGACATAGAATTTCATCAGCGTTAAGGAGACATGATTTTTTTTTTGTTTCTAATGGTATGAGGACATAAGCATTTTTTTCAGTGTCTTGAGGACAGATGGTCTTTCAGTGTTGCAGGGAAATGGAATGCTTTCAGTGTTACAGGGAAATGGAATGCTTTCAGTGTTACAGGGAAATGGAATGCTTTCAGTGTTTGCAGGGAAATGGAATGCTTTCAGTGTTGCAGGGAAATGGAATGCTTTCAGTGTTACAGGGAGGTTCTGGAACATAGAATTCAATCGATGTTACAGGGGAATAGAATTGTTTCAATGTTACAGGCACACAGAATTTTTTTTTTTTTTTTAAAGTGTTTCGGGACATGGAATTCATTTCAGTGTTACGAGCACCTAGAATTCTTTGTGTGTTTTTGGAACTCAGAATTCTGTCAGTGTTACGGGAAGAGAGAAATCTTTTAAAGTGCTACGGGAACAGATATATTTTTTTTTTTTTTGAATGTTACGGGAATAGAGACGTCTTTCAGTATTATGAGGACTTCATTTGTTTTTTTTTTTTTTCAGTGTTATTGGGACAGAAGTTTTTTCATAGTTGCCGCTACACACGATCGGCATGAGTTGGAAGCAGTGTCTCCTTGTGTGTTTCTGATACATGTCTTTACAGCAGAAAGAAGACGTAATGTCTATGCGATGCTGGTAGTAGTAGTAGTAGACGTTTACAGCACAGTAAAGCAATCTTCTTCTCTTGTGTGTTGCTGGTACCGGTTTAAAAGACATTTTCTTTCTCAGACTGTTGTGGCTGGTGCACATTCTCAGTGCAGCAACGGTATCTCCTGTTCTGTGCGTTCTCGATACATGTTCTCAGCACAGTTCAGATGTCGCCTCCCTCTGTTGTTGCTCGTACATGTTCTCAGCATGATAAAGATGTCCTCGGATCTCGCGCTCAGTCTACGATTACACCACGTGGTCTGCGTGTCAGACTGTGTGTCTGTGTATATGGCCACTGGCCAACTACCAGACAGAGCTTAACTGTCTATGCAACCGGCACTGACAGTGCGCGTTAACGTTGTTAACAGCCTGGCCCTATGGAGACAAAGTGATGGGATTTGGACGCGTGTAAAAGGTTTAAAAAAAAAAAAAAAAAAAAAAAAAAACACAACTGTTTAGAGTCCTGTATGTTTGACGACATGTTTCAGAAGGATCCGTATAGTACAAGGGAATAAGGCAAACATTGCTTAATAAATGAACGGCCAGCCCAGTAAAACGTCCGCGCCGCCTGGGAGAACTTGTTGTTTGTTGGTGGTGGGTGGTGGTGCTGCGCTGCTGCTGCCAGCTGCGGCCGCTGGGGGGCTTGCTGTTGTGGGGGTGTTTTGTTGTTTGCTGCTGTTTTGTATTTGTTTGCTATCTGCTGTTGTCTGGTGCTGCTGCTGCTGTCTGCTGCGCTGCGGCTTGCTTGTGTGCGTGGCTGCTGCTGTGCTTCTGCCACAGATTTACGTGCAAGTAGCGACCAGTAAACGGTCGAGGGGCATGGGGAGAACAGAGGTCGGGCGGGCGACTTCGGGGGCGGAGTCAGCGAGAGACCGTGTGATCCAGATTTTCCTGCCGCTCAATGGGAAAAGCGGTTACTATGGGTAGTGCGGTCGAATGCTCTCCTGTGGTACTGTTGCAGTCTAGAAGATGGGATCAGCGCTTTGGCGGTATCACATCATTGTGTTGTCTGTCGCGACTCCCTTCCCCCACTCCCCGTGAATTTTCTGTCCTTGGGTGAATTTCTGTCCGTGGGCCGTGCCCCTAGGCCTCGTCTGGTCCACACAAGTTCTTGGGGGGGTTGCGACATGTTAACTGATGTGATTCCAGGCTTTGACAAGGTTTTAGAGCAAAAGCTTATCGATGATGCAAAAACGCCGCGAAACTACTAGCATGAAGAAAGGGGTGGTTTTTCCTTTTAGTTCATATATGTGTAATAAGACCCACGTCCGATCCAGACAGGCCATCATCTGACAGGAACAGTACAATCAGTTTGTGTCCGGTGGGGGGGGTGCACAGCCCGCAGGCCCACTCACGCCAAGCACGGCACGCAATTATGAGACCCATTGGTACACAAGTCAAAATAAATCCGTGTTTAAATCCGGGTTAAAAAAAGACCAGTCCTCTTCCCAGGCTAATCAATGAAAGAGAAGTGGATATTCTAACTACGGAAAAGAGCATGCAAACTTATGACACTAGAAACCCCGATTTAATTGATGGAAAAGAGGATGCACACCGTGAAGATAAACTCTGTCAATTGAAAGTTTTGGGGTAAAGTCAACCACACACATACCTCGGATTGGAACTACGTTGTGATTGGAACGACTTTGGTAATTTGTGTTCTTCGTTATGTAAACGGAAAATTGAAAAAAATATTAAAAAGATAATAACCACCCCCTAAAAAAAAAAAAAAAAGAAAGACAAAGAAGAAAGGAAAAAACAACAAACAAACAAAACAACCAACAACCAAAAAAACAAGAACAACAACAACCATGTACCACTTGTTTGTCCAGTATTCACCGATTATAAAGAGAACAACCCACCCCAATCTCAATACTACTATTATTAGTTAACTTATCCACCAGTGTGTGACCATTTTCATGTCTTTTTTTTTTTGCCACTAGCATTGAAGAGAGGCACTGGAATCAAAGCATCCGAGACAAATCTCCACTTCAGGGTTCTCTTCTTTTCTTTCGACTATCGCAAGCCTTCATACGTGATTACTACCCGTGGTTTGGTGTTTTCTGTTCAAAATCATAGTGGAAGGATTCGAAATGAATTCTGAATGTTCTACAGAGGCCAAAGGAACTCTCAAAGGGCGGCACATTTTAACTACATCGGCCCCAACAATAGACAGAAACAAGTCCCCCTTTTAAGGGAAAGTTGTCTGGTTGGGTTTTTGAACAGGGGGGTGGGACCTTCAGGTGCAGGTTTGCCAAACCTAGCCATCGACTTCAAGTCGGTGCTCAAGAACCGTGACTTTTTTTTTTTTTTGCTTTGATAGAACTGAGTCTAAGCCATGTGACGGTAGTTCTGCTAAAGTGCACATGCCTTTGACAATTGTGTACATGTCAGACAAGTGTGTACATGTCAGACAATTGTGTACATGTCAGACAATTGTGTACATGTCAGTGTAAGAGAGAACCGCGTGTAACGTTCTGTTGCACTATGCCTGAGAAAATCCCGTGCAAAGTTCTGTCCTATCATGACATCCCTGAAGGAGCCCTGTGTAATGTTCTGTGCTGTTGTGACATCCCTGAAAGAACCTCTGTGTAATGTTCTGTGCTGTTGTGACATCCCTGAAAGAACCTCTGTGTAATGTTCTGTGCTGTTGTGACATCCCTCAAAGAACCTCTGTGTAATGTTCTGTGCTGTTGTGACATCCCTCAAAGAATCCCTGTGTAATGTTCTGTGCTGTTGTGACATCCCTGAAAGAACATCGTGTAAAAGTTCTCTCGTGCTGTGATAGCCTTGAGAGTGTCTCATGACGGTTGTGCTGCATGATCACAAGTAAGAAAAGATAACCTGTTGGTGGCAAAAAGCTGAAGAATACGTGAGACGCTTCTTTCCCGTTAGTGGGTTATCTTCCCTAATTTTGATGTATTTGATGTCTTGAGACGCTTCTTGCCGTCAGTGGATTATCTTCCCTTATTTGACTTGTTGATGTATTGAGACGCTTCTTGCCATCAGTGGATTATCTTCCCTTATTTTGTTTATGGACGTCTTGAGCGCTTCTTTCCGTCGGTAGATTATCGACCCTTAGTTTACTCGTCGATGCTCTCTCCGTCTATGAATTATCTTCTCTTTGACGTGGCGATGCAGCCGGCCACATTACTCCATCCTGGTACTCACAACAGGAACGACAACTCTTGTCGTGGGTCACTGACCTGACGGGGAAAAACTGCGGAATCGCCAGGAATTGAATTTAACACTTTAAAAGCTGCTCAAGGTTGGTCGAAAGCATAAATGTAATAGTGGGACCCCCCCATCTCCCCCCCCCCCCCCCCTCCCCCCCCCCCCCCCCCCCCCCCGACCCCGCGACCCCTTCAGCGGTACACTGTGGCGGCGCCCTTCGGTGCCGTCAGTCACTGGCAGAGCAGTCAAGCAGTCTGCGAGCGAACACAGCGGCACCAGGCTCCGGTGTGTAGTAGTAGTGGTAGTTGTGGTGGTGGTGGTGGTGTGCCAAACATGACTGAACCCACAGAAAGTGAGAGCTCTCACCCCGTGCCGTGTTGCAGCGCTTGCAGAGGCTTGTGATTGTGTGTGTGTGTGTGTGTTGTGTGTGTGTGTGTGTGTGTGTGTGTGTGTTGTGCGTGTGTGTGTGTTGGGGGGGGGGGGGGGAGGTTTCTTATGATGAAACAATAGTCTCAAACGATGCAGATCATGGCTTCACCTCATTAAACGAGTATCTAACCATCCATCTATCTATCCTATCTATCTATTTATCTGTCTGTCTGTGTCTGCCTGTCTATCTATAGATATCTTTCTCTCTATTTAGTATATATCTGTCTATCTATCTATCTGTCTGTCTGTCTATCCATCCATCCATGCGTCTGTCTGTCTATTGATCTCTCTCTCTCTCTCTCTCTCTCCTCTCTCTCTCTCTCTCTCTCTCTCTCCTCTCTCTCTCTCTCTCTCTCTCTCCAGGCTGGGTGGAAAAAAAAAAAGCATGTATACTGCTTATCTCATTGCCCTGGTTAAAAAATTCGTTTTCGCCTCTTTCGCTCTCTCTCGTAGTACTCTCCTCTCTCTCCTCTCTCTCCTCTCTCTCTCTCTCTCTCTCCGAATACAATTATTGTCGCGTGATATGAAATTACTGTCTTCGTGGCGTGCAATGAAATTTGACCATATGAAAGGTTATGACGTGACTGCTTTCGACCCCATTAGTCTTTTTGGGCAGTTTTTTGTCACAGAAGCATTATAATCGGGTACTTTCAGCTCCAAGTAAGGCCTTAGTCAGTCGGTGAATATTGCGGTGGTGTGTGTGTGTGTGGTGTGTGTGTGTGTGTGTGTGTGTGGGGGTGGGATGGGGGATGAAGAGGGGGCGTCAGTGCCTTCTTTCTATATGTCTATCTAATACACGTGCGCTGGCTTCATTCCCAATTCCTCATCTGACGCCTCGTTACCTCTATCATACGATATCCGCGCCATAGAGTAGATACTCACCATAATGAAAAGCACATCTTTGGAATATGCGTGTGTTATACTCTATCGGGTGAAAATGGCACTTTGGAGGGGAAGAAAAAACTGTAGGACGGTCCTTTTGACGCCGAGCCAGTTCACCATACTCTCCACCCGTGCTGCACGTGAAACCCCGGCTTGTCGGTTGGATCGAGGACAGCGTGCTGTTCACTTCTGTTTAACCACTACAAGGGGAGAAAGTACAACGGCCTCCCAGCTGAAACATGCACGCTTGTCTGATGGGTGCTCTCTGCAGTGTATTGGGGGGGGGGGGGTGGGGGGGGGGGGGGGGGGGTGTGGGGGTGGCGGGAGGGGGTATGGGACGGGGGTGTGAAGGGAGAGTGAGGGAGAAGGTGGTGGGTATGGAGGGGGGGGGGGGGGCATATCCAAAAAGGGGATTGGGGTGGAGAGAGAGAAGAGAGAGAGAGAGGAGAGAGAGGAGAGAGAGAATTTGTTTGCGTGTGTTATGCGTAACGTCAGTCACACAGAAACCCTGATGAAAGCCGAATACCTATGGATCGGGGGTGAAGCGAAACGTGCCCAGATCGGGGGGGGTGAGAGAGAGAGAGAGAGAGAGAGGAGAAGAGACAGAGAGAGAGAGAGAGAGGAGAGGAGAGAGAGAGAGAGAGCAGAGAGAGAGAGAGAGAGATAGAGAGGAGAGAGAGAGAGCGAGGAGAGAGAGAGAGAGAGAGCGGAGAGAGAGAGGAGAGAGTTGTTTGTGCAACCACTCTTCTTCTGCCCAATCATGCTGTTTTGTAAACCAAGTCGACCCATTAAATCAGTCTTGGCGGTTTCAACAACAAATCGGAGAAGGCCGTACCCTACTTAAAATCTCAGGAGCGCTAAACACAACCACGCCACACCTGAATTCCGCACAACACACGCAACGCACGCACACACCGACACGCAAATTTATTTTCTCACACACACATCACATACACTTGCTCACCACACCCACACACACACACACACACGCACGCACGCACGCACACACACGCACGTATGTTTAAAAAAAAAAAAAGCGAGGAAAGGGAAAGCTTCCCCTGAAAGAAAATGATCTTCGGCTAGCCAAAACATAAATTCACTGAAACACGAGGTGCAAGTAGCGCCTATTTTCATGAAAAGCACGGAACAGGACAGGTAAATGTTCGACAAATATGTCGCTCTCCCCCCCCCCCCCCCCCCCCCCCCCCCCCCCCCCTCGCCCCCCCCACCCCCCCCCCCCCCCCCCCCCCCCCCCCAGGCCCACTAAGAAAAATAGGCCAAATAAAACAAAACAAAAAACAACAGAGAGAGAGAGAGAGAGAGAGAGAGAGGTGTGTACAAACCCGCGGAAACACGAGGTGCAAGTGTGCCTTTATTTCAAAGAACAACAGAGAACAGAGAAGTTAATTTTTTCGACATTTACGTCTCCTTCAAACGTTACAAGAAGAAGAAGAAGAAGAAGAAGAAGAACAAACAACAACAACACACACACACACACACACACACACACACACACACACACATGCACAAAAACAATACCCCACCAGATCAGTCAGCATGAATAAGACACATGTCATATTTTTGTTGTTGTCATTTTCATTCTGTCTGTGATCTGGGAATTATTGTTTTGTGCATTTTTGTGTGTCTCCTCTTGTTTGTAACTTCTGAAGAAGACGAAACTGTCAACACGTTTTTTTTTTTTTTTTTTTCTTTTCTTTTTTTTTTTTTGAAAAGATGGTTTTTACCCTGAATTACGTTACGTTTTTCACGGGTAAATGATCTTTCTTGTTTGTAAACTATTCACGCATGATGCGATTGTTACTTCCCTTCCCTTTCTCTCCCCATTTTCATTTTGTTTCGTTTTATTTTTCTTCTTCCGCTGTCGTTTTGGTGGTCCCTTTAAAAAATCCCAACTCTGTGGTAAAACGTGTAGTGTACCGTAAATGTATTGTAACCGCCAGTATATTGTCATGTTTAACAGTGTTATATTTGAGCACGGTATAAAACCTAACACTTGTTGTTGCTTGTTTGTCTTCATGACTGTGAGTGTGTCCTGTTTGTTTGTTTGTTGAATGAAAGTTATTGAAACCCACATTAACTACTCTGTTCTCTCTCTCTCTCTCTCTCTCTCTCTCTCTCTCTCTGGGGTCATGGACAAGATGGCGACAAGTGAGCAACCGACTGTGAAAACTCTGTGATTATTTATTGGACACAAGCTTACGTACTGAAAGTAGTAGTAGTTTGATTGACTTAGTTACTCAGTTACGACATTTGTTTCGACTACCTGAATGCAAAGGTCACGGAGTGCACAGCGGAAGGAAAGGTGTGTGACATTTTGGAAATTTGGATTATGTTCTGGCTTGTGGCGGCTGTTGCCCACTCTGTTAGTAACAATATCTGTGATGCCTCATCTGTAGATTATTTGCCTGTGTTGGTGAATCATAGAGAAGCATGGTCCGGTACGACAACTTGTGCCCTTTCCTTTTGGTGAAGTGGGCCAGCAGCTAACATTTCCGTATATACCAGTTATTCTTGCTGTGTATGCTATCAACTTCACGTTATGTGCGCGTCGCCTCCTGCTTAGCGGCGACGTTGAGGAGAAACCGGGACCCGATCACCATGGGAGAGAGTTACCAAGATGCGCACGGTGTTGGGAATGAGGGTGATTCTTGTTCCCCCTCTGTTGTTACGAGGGAGATACTGGATGCGATATGGCAGCAGGGTGAACAGCAAAAACAACAGAATGCTGCGATCAGAGAAGACCTAGCGGAGATTAAGACTGAAATCAGCAATGTGAAGCAGAAATGCTCAGAGATTAATGAAAGATGTGATGGATTAGAACGCGAAAATATCAAACTGTCATCAATAGTATCAGAGCTAACGGCAAAGCTCTACGATCTTAATACAACAGCAAACTCGGCCAAGGAAGAAGTAAAGACGATGTCACAATCTATGCAAACTTTGAAACAAAACATAACCCATATGGAGACAGAAATTGACAGGCTTGAAGGATTTTCCAGACGTGACAACCTACGAATGTTTGGCATACCCCAACCTGAAGGAAGAGAAGATTATGATATGTGTGTAACCTCAGTGTTGTCAGTGTTGAACGGCGCCGATGGAGACAAGATATGGGAAGAGGACGACATCATTCGTGCCCATCGAATAGGACAGGCCAGATAAACGAACCACGACCCATGATTATTAAACTGAGGAAGTGGAAAGATAAAATGTATATTTTGACAAATAAGGAATTTAGGGGAAGTTAGAGAAGAAAGGGGTGCGTGTGGCCAATGACTTAACACGAAGACAGGCAGACATCGCAGCACAAGCCAGGAAAGATGGCAAATCGGTGTATTTTTTAAGGGGACAACTGACTGTGGGACCTAGAAAACCCGATCCACGGACTTACGCCGAGGTGGCCGCAGCGGACACGGTGATGAAGACGACGACAGCAGCGACTACGACACCAACGGTGATGACGCGAAACGAATCGGATTCGTACCCCTGTAGGACAATATGAAGACTTTCGGAGATCTGTCAACGACACAAGGCCGGTCTGGTGTGTGTACACATGAAGGGGATTCCCCTGCTGGGGGTCACGTGGTCGATCCGTCCAATCGGCGACATGTGGTACACAGTAACCGACGGGGAGGCGGGTCAAGGACAGGGTCGGGTTCCCGTGTCAGTGATACCGGTGTCGCGGACAGTGACAGTGACAGTCAGTCTCGTGGTGCACGTGGTGGCAAAGGGGGGATGAACCGAACACAGCAAACACCTGGCCTGCACGGTTACCTTCGTGCTAGTGACAGCAAATGTGGTTCAGTGACAGAGAGAAACCTCCGCTCGTCTGCCAAATGACATGAAACAAACTGTAACGTACCTGGTTTTTCCTTTTTGAATTATAATATTGAAATTTGTTCGATAAACTAAATGACGTTTCTTTCCTTCAATATGTTACCTCATTTGATTTTGTGTGCCTAACGGAGACCTTTGTTGATAGATTCATTGATGTAACAATGTTTTTAATGACTTTATCATATTTAACGCCCCTGCTAAAAAAACTCTCTTCCCACGGTCGAAGGTCGGGGGTGGTGTGCTTTTTCTGGTTAAAAAAAATGTTTCTCTGATTTTGTCGATGAAATTAAGCTTGATGTGATAATGCGATCGCCGTTAAGAAAAAAGGAGTTGTTTAATATTGATAAAGATATCGTCATTATTCCTTGCTATATCGTCCCAGAAGGAGGACCTGCATATGATTACACCTATTCAAAAAATGGCATACATATCCTCGAAGAAAATGTTTTGCAGTGCATCAGTACTGACAATATTTATATGATAGTGTGTGGCGATTTGAATGCAAGAACTGGAAGTGAACAAATGAAAATGGAAGATATGAGGAATTATGTGCCAGCTGATGACTGTGATGATGAAGAGAGAGAATGGGTAACACGTTCTTCAAAGGACAAGGTAGTTAACAACTTCGGCAGATCGTTACTTGAATTTTGTCACTTGTTCGATTTAGTGATAGTTAATGGATCATGTGAGAATGATGTGGATGGTGAATTTACCTTTGTGTCAACTCAGGGATGCAGTGTCATTGATTATTTTTATTGTGACTGACGAGCTGCTGAAAATTTTGCAATCTACATGTTAGTGATAGGTTATATTCCTGGCATTTTCCAGTTGAATTGTTCTGGAATAAAAACCCAACGGCAGATGACAAACACTGCACACCAGATTTGACACATAATCAGGAAAAGATCGTATGGCTGGGTGATTTCGTTGAAGTATATAAAGCTGAATTAGAATCCAAAGAATTTAAGGAGTGTT
>JADBJO010000306.1:487500-492500 GCA_016801955.1 Conus betulinus
GTCTGTCTCTCTGTCGTCTCTGTATTACAATAGTATCTACATCTTTACTGTCGGTCTGTCCGTCATCTCTGTATTACAATCGTCTGTACATCTTGACTGTCGGTCTGTCTCTCTCTGTCATCTCTGTGTATAATAATCGTCTGTACATCTTTACTGTCGGTCTGTCTCTCTGTCATCTCTGTATAATAATCGTCTGTACATCTTTGACTGTCGGTCTGTCTCTCTGTCATCTCTGTATAATAATCGTCTGTACATCTTTACTGTCGGTCTGTCTCTCTGTCATCTCTGTATTACAATCGTCTGTACATCTTTACTGTTGGTCTGTCGGTGTTTCTGTATGGTTGGCATCATGATAGTCTGTTTCGTGTTTGTTGTCGATCTGTCTCTCTGTTCTGTTTTTATAATGGTCTGTTCGTCTTTTAACATCGGTCAGTCTCTCTGTGCTGTCTGTATTATGGAGATCTGTAAGTCTTAACTGTTGGTCGATAGGTCTGTATTGTCTGTATTCTAATGGTCTGTTGGTCGGTCTGTCGTGTTGGTCTGTCGCTCTGGGCTGTCGGTGGAATGACAATTGTAATGTCGGTGCTGTTTGACTACGTAAGACGTAAATTGTTTGACGTCATCCGCCTCCTCCTCCTCCCACTCCCCCCCCCCATCTCCGTCTCCATCCCCTCTGTCTACGTCATCTATTCCCCTTCCTTGTTCCCCCCCCCCCCCCCCCCCCCCCCCACCCCTTCTCTCTCTCGTTTTGTCTCTTTGTGTTGGCTGCGTTTTTTGCCCATTTTGTGCTCACGTCTGTGTTCTTTCGGTGTCTTTCCTAGTGATTAAGGTGCGCACGCGGTGTGTGTGTGTGTGTGTGTGTGTGTGTGTGTGTGTGTGTGTGTGTGTGTTTGTACGCGCGCGCGCGTGCGTGCGTGCATACGTGCGTGCGTGCGTGCGTGTGTGTGTGTGCGCGCGCGCGCGCGCGTGCGTACGTGCGTGCGTGCGTGCGTGTGTGTGTGTGCGCGCGCGCGCGCGCGCGTGCGTACGTGCGTGCGTGCGTGCGTGTGTGTGTGTGTGTGTGTGTGTGTGTGTGTGTGTGTGTGTGTGTGTGTGCGCGCGCGCGCGCGCGTGTGCGTGTGTGTGTGTGTGTGTGTGTGTGTGTGTGTGTGTGTGTGCGTGCGTGCGTGCGTGTGTGTGTATGCGTGCGTGCGTGCGTGCGTGTGTGTGTGTGTGTGTGTTGATGACGTGTCTCGTCGCATGGTGTCCAAATTCCTTTGTGGTCACGTGTGTCAGTTCTCTCTGTGTGTGTGTGTGTGTGTGTGTGTGTGTGTGTGTGTGTGTGTGTGTGTGTGTGCATGCATGCGTGATGAGAGAGAGAGAGAGAGAGCGAGCGAGTGTCCTGTGTGTCCACACTGAAACGTCATCCTCGGGACAGCTGTTCCCATACATCATGTCCCTACGCGTACATGCAAGCATACACAAGCTTATCCCAAACGCATACCTACACACGCACATACAGGCATACACACGCGCATACGGGCGTGCACACTCACCTGCACTCTAACTTGCACACACACACACACGAGCACGCGCTCGCACACATGGATGCTTACATTGCGTACACCCTCACCATAACTGTAGCAGTGATACAGCTAGATGTTCAAGGCTTGACCAGCGCGTTAGGTTTTAATAAGTTGGTCAGGCGTTTGCGTGTGTCCAACGTGTCTTCCCAGTTTGAAACAAAAACCAAAACCACAAACAAACAAACAAATACAGAAAAAAAAAAAAAACACGCAACAGACACGCATGCGCGTGTGTACGCGCACACAGACAGACGGGCATCCCACTCACACACGCACGCATACGCACCACACACACACGCATGCACGCACGCACGCACGCACACACACACACACACACACACACACACACACACACACACACACACACATCACACACACACACATTCTCTCTCTCTCACTCTCTTTTCTCACTCTCACTCTCGCTCGCTCGCTCGCTCGTTCTTTCTCACTGTCACATATCACACACCCTCATACACACACGCTCTCTGTCTCTGTCTTTCTCTCTCTCTCTCTCTCTCTCACTCTCTCGCTCGCTCGCTCGTTCTTTCTCACACACACACACACACACACACACACACACACACACACACACACACACACACACACACACACACACACACACACACAAGTACCAGCCCCTTCCCCCGTCCCCCTTCTTCCGCCCCCCCCCCCCCCCCCCCCCCGCCTTACTGTAATTGGTATAAACCTACTTCATCATAGTCTGTAGTAGTGTAGCTTTTATGGACTGGCCCGCACACCGTGACCCCACCTTGTTGACGGCTGACACTCTTGTGTCCACCCCATGTCACGCACGGTCTTCTAACTGATGACCAGCATGGTGTGGAGGCGGTCTCAAGGTGTCTGTCTGTGTGTTTGTGGTCATTTGGGCAGGGGCTGTTTTCCCACCTTCAGTGGATGATTTACATAATGCCACAGGCCGTTCTTTGGGGGGTGGTTTACTCTTTCTTGCCTGTTTCTTTGCAAACGTTTCATTAAGGAGCGAAGTGTTCCTACGGGTTTGTTTATTGGATAATGTTGCGTAATGGGGACTGGGTTCTTGCTTGCCACTGCTTTATAATGGGCGTTATGATCCTATTTGCCAGTTGATCATACTCGCCCGTTTACTGGAAAAATAATTCTTTCATGGGCGCCATCTTCTTTTGGAAAAAAAAGAATCCTTTATCGCCGCTACCTGCTTTCTGGCCAGTAGTATAAGAAACACATTTCGCATGTTATGGCCGCTATGCTCTTGCGATGGGTGCTGTGTGCTTGCTTGCCTGTTTATCGGAAAACATTCCTTTAAGAGCGCTGTGATCCTACTCACCTGTTTACCGGAAAGTAATTCTGTTCTGGGCGTTATCCTCTTTCTTGCAACATGGGGAATGAAACTATCAGTGTTCTTCTTATTTGTCAGTTTAATGGGAAAACATTCCTTTGCCGGCGCTGTCTTTTTATTTGCCAGATTTATTGGACAAACATTACTTCATGGGCGCTTTCTTCATTCTTGCCCGTTTTATTGCAGAACATTCTTTTATCGGTGCTGTGATCTTACTTGCCGATTTTTTTTTTTTTTCATTGGAAAGCACATTCCTTCATGGGAGCTGGGATCTTACTTGCCAGTTTTGATTGAAAAAAAAAAAAAATCCACATTTTATGGGCGCTATATTCTTACTTGCCAGTTTTTAGTGAAAAAATTCCACATTTTATGGGCGCATCATTCTTACTTGCCATTTTTTAGTGAAAAAAAAACAACAACAAACCATTCCACATTTTATGGGTGCTATATATTCTTACCTGCCAGTTTTTACTGGAAAACATTCCTTTGTGAGCGCTATGATCTTTCTTGTCAATTATATGGGAAATCCCCCTTCCTCTACCGGTATTATCTCTTCTTACCAGCTAGTTTCACTGGAAGACATTCCTTGATCGGCACTATGCGTGGACTTGCCAATTACACTGGAAAACATTCCTTGATCGGCGCTATGTGTTGACTTGCCAATTACACTGGAAAACATTCCTTGATCGGCGCTATGTGTTGACTTGCCAGTTACACTGGAAAACATTCCTTGATCGGCGCTATGTGTTGACTTGCCAGTTACACTGGAAAAACATTCCTTGATCGGCGCAATCTTGTTACTTGTCAGTTCTATTGAAAATCATTCTTTTGTCGGGCGCTGTCTTCTTCCATAGTTTTACTGGGGGAAAAACATTTATGGAGCGCTATGCTCTTACTTAGCAGTTTTATAAGAAAATGTGTCTTTGTTGGGCGTTCTTGTCTTGCTTGCCAGTGTTGTTTGAACATGTTCCTTAATCATTTTGGCGCAGTGTACTTGTTTGCCCGAGTTCATAGGAAACATTCCTCAGTCGTGGAACTCGGGTGCTCTTTCGTTTCAGGTTTATTGGAAAATGCTCCGCGATAATAAGTTTGCGCTACTTTTTGTTGTTGCTGCTTTCTTTGTTTTCTGTTTTGTCCCCCCCCCCCCCCCCCCCCTTCTCCCCCCCACCCCGGCCTGGCTTTTATCCGTAAGCGTTCCTTTATTATAGGGATCCTGTGTCCTTTCGTGCCGAGTTAATTGAAGAAATGTTCCGTTACTATAGAGCACTATTTCCTCTTGGCCTGGATTTATTAGAAAACGTCTCTTTATTATTGCATGCTTTCTTAAAAAAAAATCTTTTTTTTTTGGCCTGCGTTTGTTGGAAAGCATTCCTTTATGATGGGGCCATGAGGGGTGGGGTTGGGGTAGGGGAGAATGGAGGGATAAATGAGGGCTTTGTTCGTTCCTGGCGTGTGTTTTATTGCGAAATCTTCCCAACCCGTCTCAAAAAGACCCTCTGCTCTTTGTGACTCTGTGACTGTCTGTCTGTCAGGCTGTGTGTCTCCTTCGTTCTGTTGATCTGTCTGTCTGTCTGTCATTCTCCCTCTGTCTGTCTGTGTCGCATCCTCCTTCCGCCCTTCTCTCTCTCTCTCTCTCTCTCTCTCTCTCCCTCTCTCTCTCTCTCTCTCTCTCTCTCTCTCTCTCTCTCTGTGTCCCTCCCACCGTCATCCTCTCTCTTGTGTCTCTCTCTGTGTCTTTGTCCCCCCCCCCCCCCACCCCCCCGCCTGCCTGTCTGTGTCTCTGTCTCTTTCTCTCTGCCTCCCCCCCTCTCTCTCTTTCCCTCCCTCTCCCATCTCACTCTTTCTTTCTCACACACCATCTCGCTCTCTCCAGCATACCCATCTCTCTGTGTCTCTGTCTCTGTGTCACTCTCTCTCTCTCTCACTCACTCTTTCTCCCCCCTCCCTCTCTCTCTCTCTGTCTCTCCCTCGCGCTCCCCCCCCCCTCACCCTCTCTCGCTCTCTCCTCTCTCTCCCCTCTGCCTCCTGTCTCCCTCCTCCCTCCTTCCCCCCTCCTCTCGCTCTCTCTCTCCTCCCCTTCCTCTGCCTCCTCCATTCCT
>JADBJO010000306.1:497500-522500 GCA_016801955.1 Conus betulinus
GGCTGTCAAGATCCTCTTGAATGGTGTTGTGATCATTTATCTATTGATCTTCCCTGTGTCGCCGAAAAGACAGGCCTGGGAACTGACTTATTCCGGAGATCAAAGATGTGGCTGAGGAATAACGAAGGGCCTAGCGTGGTACCCTGTGGGACTCCGGATTCGACAGACATGGAGGAAGATAATACACCCACAACCAGTGAGTTCATCTTTTTTTTTTGTTTGTTTTTGTTTTTGTTTTTGGTTTTGGTTATTGCATTCTCATATTGATTTCATGTCGGTTCAGTGAGTTATAATCTCTGACCACATATTTGAATTCTGTTCACGCAAATGTTCACAGTCTCTCAGCTTTCGTCTGACAAGCGGTGTTTCTTTACCTCGCCAAAAATGGACATGGATACAGTCGTTACTCTCTCTTTCTTCCGCTAGCCGGTCACTGAACACCTCTAAAAAGTCTGCAGCCATGTTGCAGTCATCGGCTAAAACAACAGGCCTGTACCCCCCGGTTCTTCCTACCGATTGTAGATGTCGACGAATCACGTAGCTCGACACGAAAAGAGACAAGAGATGAAAAAAACCCAGAGACATAGTTGAAACAGTTTAGTTTGTAATTCAGCTTCTTTCCACTTCAGCTTGATGTGAACAAGATGCACGTTGTCTGTAAGTCCTAGAAATACAAAAGGAGATCTTTCTGTAAATTATGTTCAGCGATTGGTTTTTGCCCCTCGGCCTGTGCTCCAAAAATAGTAACATCCTCTGATTGGTAGGAAGAACTGTCGGCTTTCTACTCGCAAAAAAGGCTGTCGCTCGCTCGCCCCGATCCCCCCTGCTCCTCCTGCTCCCCCGCCCTGCTGGACAGTGCTAGCGCTGTGCAGGTGTGTGAATGTGGTCACAAGGTGGAGGACGGACACTGGGTCAAGAGATGACCAACCTGTGGTCAGCGGAAAGCTGACATCGGCAACATCACTATGGTGGGAACAGCCCTGTGTCCGGATGACAATGTAATGACCAACCTGTGGTCAGTGGAAAGCTGACATCGGCAACATCACTGTGGTGCGAACAGCCCTGTGTCCAGATGACAATGTAACTGCCATATACTGATCTGCATCCAAACAGTAGTGTAACTGCCACAGACTGATCTGCATCCAAACAGTAGTGTAACTGCCACAGACTGACCTGCATCCAAACTGCTTGCAACTGCCCAAGACTGACCTATTTCTGCGCTCAAAGAGCCATATAGTTTTATAGATTGTCTGTTGTCTGTGTCCAAACAGAAATAGAGATGTCATAGGCTATCCGTTGTCTGTGCCCGAACAGCGGTACAGCTGCTCTAGACTATCTGTTGTCTGTAACCAATGTTCCTCTGTAAATTGTATATTGTCTGTGTGGTTTGTGTCGTAACAGCCGTGTAGCTGCCCCAGACTGCTGCTGTTTGTGTGTGGTTTGTGTTGTAACAGCCGTGTAGCTGCCCCAGACTGCTGTCTGTGTGGTTTGTGTTGTAACAGCCGTGTAGCTGCCCCAGACTGCTGTTTTGTGTGTGTGGTTTGTGTTGTAACAGCCGTGTAGCTGCCCCAGACTGCTGTCTGTGTGGTTTGTGTTGTAACAGCGTGTAGCTGCCCCAGACAGCTGTCTGTGTCGTAACAGCCGTGTAGCTGCCCCAGATTGCTGTCTGTGTGGTTTGTGTTGTAACAGCGTGTAGATGCCCCAGACTGCTGTCTGTCTGGTTTGTGTCGTAACAGCCGTGTAGCTGCCCCAGTCTGCTGTCTGTGTTGTCTGTATGCTGAAGGTGCTCTGTCTGTCGTTAGGTCCTGCCTGGTGGTGACCGACTGACACCGTTGGTTAGGAGATAAGGCAACGCACACACACACACACACACACACACACACACACACACACACACACACACACACACAATCGCCTAGAGACAGACAGACGCTATAGAGACTCGTACACACTCGCACAGAGAGAGAGAGAGAGAGAGAGAGAGAGAGAGGGAGAGGGGGGGTGAGAGAGAGAGAGAGAGAGAGAGAGAGAGAGAGAGAGAGAGAGAGAGAACATACGAAGGATCTGTCTAGACAATGAACATACGAAGGATCTATCTAGACAATCATTCTAAAGTTATACCAACAATCCAATAGGTCCAGCTTAATACACTAAAGAAACAGAGGTCGTAATTAGGGCTTATATAAATCTGTGGACCTGTTTTTCTACTTGATCGTTCAAAAACGAAAACAGGCCGGGATGTCTATCGTACTTTAACAGTACTCATCGCACTCATGTATCGTTTAGTACAGTACAGCATGAAACAAGATGCATCTCGTCTTCTTTCGCTTGTATACATAGTGGACACATAAAATCGACAAGAGTGTGTTTTTTGTATTGATATTGACGTAACGGCAGTTTTCGAAATGCCAAATGTGAAATTTGCAGAAATGATTTTGAAATGTCTGTCTGGACTCAGCATTTTATGTATTTTATCACCTGCTATTGTGCATAAAGTTTTACAAGTTTTACACAAATCAAAATTTTCACTGGTCGTATATATCCCTTTCTTGCCATCTGCATAATCCCAGTCTTTATATTTGAAGTCCGCGAGAAACTGATTTGCTCCCTCAAAGCCTTGGTTTAATCGCGCATACCCCACACACACCAGCAAACTTAACAACGAATATATCAGATACCCACTTCGTCTCGTCACGAGAATCTAAGTCGACGTTCTATGTAGATACGCTTTTAGCGGTAATCTGGACACTCCCAGTCTTGTCAACTTTAGCCAGTGTAGTACTCACCTTAGGACAGAATTTATGTAAATCGCTTATCTGTTTGTCTGTCAATAGATTAAATCACTTGGTATTTGTATTGAAACTTTTTGGAAAAAAAATAAGCAATAGATGTACCTTCTTTTTTATAGTGGCGAGCTGCATTATTTTCCCTTGATTCAGCCTCATATGAAACAATTAGTTATATTTGTGCGTCATAGATGGGAGAGTAACAAAGAATGTGTGCCAGGTACATAATTGCGTGTGTTTGGCTCTGCTGGTAAGATTCTGGCACAACATAGTTTAAAAACGAGTACATTAATAGAAGGCACACGGATTTACGGATTTCAGAATCGGTTCAGTTTTCTCTGGCTGCTTGGTATACATCTTCATCTTTCCTGAAAACAACTTCACTTTTAGTCTTATTTACATTTAGATGGAGTGTTTATGCAGCCCAGTGTAGAGTGATTGTGTCAGTAACCCTACTAATGTTTCAGACAGGAGGGGCACATCATCCTCGAATGTTAATTAAATGCTTGAGAATGAATCTTACGTACAAGTTGCTCGTTCTGATCTGTCGTTTTATGAATAAAGAAACAGAATTGGACTAGTAACGTCGGCCTGTTTTACCCATCGTGTGCAGTTCATACAGTTTGTCAAAACAACTAATTCCAGCCCGACTGTAGTGTGCGTGTTATGAATACTTCGAAAGATTTTTCTTTTTAGTACCGTTTTCTACAAGAATAACTCACAGTAGGCTTTTTATTTTTCTATGAAGTCAAAAGCTTTCTTGAGCTCGATAAAAGCAGCGTAAAGTTTGTAGTTGAAGCAACATTGTTTTTTTTTATTATTAGAACCGACGCTGTGTACGTGTGATCAGTGGAAGAGCAGTCTTTTTTTTAAAGCTTGCTTGATTTTCACTTATACTGTTATGTAACTCAGGTTATTCTTGAAATCCAGTGATTTACAATGAAACTGTTATGTTTATAAAAGGAGACACTTTAAGACAGAGAGAACAGAGGTAGAGACAGACAGACAGAGACGCAGAGACAGACAGGGATAGAGAGGGTGGTCAATGAGTATAGCGCTAGTATCCATTTTCACATAGCAGAGTCAGTTATTTAAAAAAAAAAAAAAAGATCAAACACGATGAGATAATTTTCTTCAGTTCATGTAATATGTAACACAGGCTACATACAAGCAGCAAGCTGAAGATGAAGATAGTAAGAAGAAGAAGAAGACTAAAGCGGCCAAGTTTGAGGGAACGTAGGTAAAAAGAAACTGAAGTCATCGCATTCCGGAGATGGTGCTTGTTTACAGTGGAAGGATGAGGGGCAGGGAGGAGGAAAAAAAAAAAAAAAAAAAAAGGGGGGGGGGGGGGGGGGGGGGGGGGGGGGGGGGGGAGAGGGGAGAATGACGTTGTTATTCCCAGAACACAAAAGAGAATGGCTGACGTCACAGCGTGTTGTTAAAAGAGCGGTGATGACATCACTATGTCTGGAACGCTAATGGAGGCAAGGTTACGTCACGAGGTACGGACGCGAGGAGAGGTCTGGCAGATGGAAGAGATGGGTGGTCTGCTGCCCAGCATCGCTCGCTCTTTCCGCTTCGCCTCTCTCGTCTTCAACTAGGGTGGCTCCCCCCACCCCCACCCCATCCCCACCGCCAATCTTCAAAATGTTGGGAGAATGGAGGAAGGAAGAAGAAGGAGATTTGCGAAAAGGGAATGGTAGGAGAGAGAGAGAGAGAGAGAGAGAGAGAGAGAGAGAGAGAGAGAGAGAGACGCACACGCAGAGAGAGAGAGAGAGAGAGAAAGAGGGGGGAGAGACAGAGAGAGAGCGACAGTGAGAGAGAGAGAGAGAGAGAGAGAGAGTGAGAGAGAGAGAGAGAGAGAGAGAGAGTGAGAGAGAGAGAGAGAGAGAGAGAGAGAGAGAGAGAGAGGGGGGTGGGGGATGAGTTAGGTGAAGTCATGTAGAGAGAGGAAGGAGAGTATGAGGATAGCGAAGATAGACAGACGCAAAGACAGAACAGGCGGGAGGGAGAGATTCACCTACAAGTGTGACATCGCTCGACAGTGTCATCTTTTTTATGACTGGGCAATTAGACTGAGTGCTTACTTGCGTCTGGGTTCCCCCCCACGAGAGCTACGAGAGCGTAACAGACGTCTCTTTGTGTTTTTTTGTTTCTTTTTGATTGCTGGCAGCGCGTATGGGTAGTTCACAAGAACTTAAGTTACTTGCGTTTGTGCAGACCTCTGTTCCCTTAACGAAGCAGTAAGTGTACCGTAAAGTGGATGAAACGTACGAGGGAATGAACTGATGTGTGGATAACAAAGGTACAAGGAATATGTGGAAGCGTGTAGGCGTTTGTAAGTGTACGTGCGGACGGACGCGCGGACGCTCGTGCGTGTTTGAGAGAGAGAGAGAGAGAGAGAGAGAGAGAGAGAGAGAGAGAGAGAGAGAGAGAATGTGTGGAGAAAATAGACGGTGAAAGCGGAGACACTGCGGTTGGGGGAAAACCCAGGCAGTTAAATTGGAAACAGGGTGACTAAAGAAAAAAGCCATGGAAATGGAGGTAGCGTTGGTAAAGAAAACAGTGCAAATGGGGACGATGTGACTGGAGAAAGCGATGATGAAAGTGGAGACGGTATGATTGGAGAAAACAGACAGTGAATGTGGAGACAGTGTGACTTAAAAGAAAAACGGACAGTGGAAGTGGAGGTAATATGATTTGCAGAACACAGACAGTGAAAGTGGAGTCAGTATGATTGGAGAACACAGACAATGAAAGTGAAGACAGTGTGACTGGGAGAAAACAGACGGTGAAAGTGAAGACAGTATGACTGGAGAAAACAGACAGTGAAAGTGAAGACGGTATGACTGGAGAAAACAGACAGTGAAAGTGAAGACAGTATGACTGGAGAAAACAGACAGTGAAAGTGAAGACAGTATGATTGGAGAAAACAGACAGTGAAAGTGGAGACAGTGTGACTGGAGAAAACAGACAGTGAAAGTGAAGACAGTATGATTGGAGAAAACAGACGGTGAAGGTGAAGACAGTATGACTGGAGAAAACAGACAGTGAAAGTGAAGACAGTATGACTGGAAAACAGACAATGAAAGTGGAGACATATGATTGGAGAAAACAGACTGTGAAATGAGACAGTGTGATTGGAGAAAACAGACAGTGAAATGAGACAGTGTGACTGGAGAAAACAGACGTGAAATGGGACAGCTTGACTGGAGAAAACAGACAGTGAAATGAGACGGTGTGAGTGGAGAAAACAGACTGTAAAATGAGACAGTGTGACTGGAGAAAACAGACAGTGAAATTTGACAGTGTGATTGGAGAAAACAGTGAAATGAGACAGTGTGATTGGAGAAAACAGACAGTGAAATGAGACAGTGTGATTGCAGAAAACAGTGAAATGAGACAGCTTGACTGGAGAAAACAGACAGTGAAATTTGACAGTGTGATTGGAGAAAACAGACAGTGAAATTTGACAGTGTAATTGGAGAAAACAGACAGTGAAATGAGACAGCTTGACAGGAGAAAAACAGACAGTGAAATGAGACAGTGTGATTGCAGAAAACAGTGAAATGAGACAGCTTGACTGGAGAAAACAGACAGTGAAATGAGACAGTGTGATTGGAGAAAACAGACAGTGAAATTTGACAGTGTAATTGGAGAAAACAGACAGTGAAATGAGACAGCTTGACAGGAGAAAACAGACAGTGAAATGAGACAGTGTGATTGGAGAAAACAGACAGTGAAATGAGACAGCTTGACTGGAGAAAACAGACAGTGAAATGAGACAGTGTGATTGGAGAAAACAGACAGTGAAATGAGACGGTGTGAGTGGAGAAAACAGACAGTGAAATGAGACAGCTTGACTGAAGAAAACAGACAGTGAAATGAGACGGTGTGAGTGGAGAAAACAGACTGTAAAATGAGACAGTGTGAGTGGAGAAAACAGACAGTGAAATGAGTCGGTGTGATTGGAGAAAACACTGTGAAATGAGACAGTGTGATTGGAGAAAACAGACAGTAAAATGAGACAGTGTGATTGGAGAAAAAAGACTGTGAAAGCGGAGAGCAGGCCAGACCGCTGAGGGTTCTTGCTGTGTTGAGCTGCACAGGTTGACTTGCTTGTTTGTGGAGTTTCAGGCTCACAGTGGGTCGCGTGACCTGGAAACAGGAACGGGTCTGGAACCGTCCCGCTCGTTCTGCAATATTATCTTGACTGAGGCGGTTGACATACACACGAAGCACGATGCAAAATTCTATGGGAGCTGGCGTGTGTCAAAAAGTCTGTGTGATATAGGTGTGTGTGTGTGTGTGTGTGTGTGTGTGTGTGTGAAAGAAAAATGATTTTACCACATGAAAGGAGCAATCATGCATGCACCACACTGGCAGTGACCCCAAGAACCTCGGAAAGATATTGGGAATGATGAAGGGAGATAATCGTAGTGTCGATGTGTCCACTCTAGACCCCGTGGGAGCCCTCTGAAGACGTTGGGAGTTAACGAAGACAGACATTTCTAGTATCGATGTATTCACTCGGGCAAATGCATGCTCTCGGCTGGTCCCTGCGAGGATGTTGCGAGGAAGGGAGATAATTCTAGTGTCAAGGTGTTCACTCTGACAGTGCCCCTAGGTGTCCTGTGAAGGTGTTGGGAGGTCATGAAGGGAGATAATTCCAGTGTCAAGGTGTTCAGTCTGACAGTGCCCCCTGGGTGTTCAGTGATGTTGGGAGAGGTGAAGGCAAGGGGTTAGGGGGGAGGAACGGATGGGAGGGGGAAGAAGCTGGGGGGGGGGGGGGGGGGGGGGGGGGGGGGACGGAGGAGGATGAGAGGTGTTACGACAGAGTGTAAAGTGAGCTGTGTGCGATTGTCAGTGGTGTCGTTGGCCTGTCTGGCACCTGGCACCACCGTTGGCACTGCACACAGACACCGTGGCTAGGGGGATGCTGCCAGCCAACTGTTAAACGGTGAAACACACGCAGATAAACATGCATGCGCGCGCACGCGCGCGCGCGCACACACACATACGCACACACACACACTCTGTCTCTCTCTCTCTCTCTGACTCCACTACGCGCATGTGATTGATGGTAACACATACAATGCACGCACGCGCGCGCGCGCGCGTGCGCGCATACACACACACACACACACACACACACACACACACACACACACACACACACACACAAAAGCGCGTGCGCGCTTGCACGCACGCATACACACAGACTGACAGACAGGCAGGCAGCAAAAGTGTTCTCTGCACTGCTCTGGCACACAGATGTGTTGTATTTTACTTTGAAGCTGACCAGGTTTAGTTGATGACCCGATGCGCTTTGTCATAGACTTTTCTTTTTTATTGACATTGCGACGGCGATTTAAGAAAGCGTTCAGACTGATTCCTTATGTGGCACATTTTTGAAGTCCCACAATATTCCTGGGACCACGCGTACATCATACACTTCTCAGTTTGCTGTGGATGTCAGTGAGTGCATGGCTCTTGGGAACATTCCAGATTTAGTCAACGAGTCAGTCAGCCCAAGAGGGGTGGACACACACACACACACACACACACACACACACACAGAGAGAGAGAGAGAGAGAGAGAGAGAGAGAGAGAGGAGAGAGAGAGAGAGAGAGAGGTCAAGCCTTTTGTTTCAGTTTCAGAGTCATCTTGGGAAACTTCTCTGTGTCCAGACTAGTCCATGGACGCAACATGTCATTAGCAAAGTCACGAGAGAGATCACACTGTGCAGGCTTCAGATCAAGCCTTTGTTTCAGTGTCGGAGTCATCAGGGAAGCGTCTCTGTGTCCGGACTAGTCCAGAGACGCTAACACCCTCTCCCCCCTGCAAATTTACGAATGAGATCACTCACAGTGCACAGGCGTCGGCTCGTGACTCGTGCGTCCAATTCTTGTCAAGTTTTCGTCAATACGTCAAGTGTCGGTTCGCTAACCTTAACCCCGTCATTAGCTGATTGGTACTGCCGTTACAACGGGAAACGTCTGACTGTCTGGAGTGTGAGATCGAACTCCGGGTGTTTTTGTGACTGCTGATTATCAGGGAATGTTAAGAGCAATGTCCGTTCGTTGGAATGTGGGATTGGAGAGTAGCACCCTAGTGACTGTGTGTGTGTGTGTGTGTGTGTATGGGGGGGGGGGGGGGGGGGGGCGTGCGCACGCACCCGCATGCATGTGTGTGAGTGAGCGCGAGCTCAATAGCCCCCTTGCTCCTTTGTTGTGTTGTTTTGTATCGGTACTGATTACCGGTGGGGAATTTTCCTTGCTGTACGTTTGTCTTAATCTTATTGGGGATAGCCAGCCCTCATGGTGGATAAGAATGTTGAGAAGCGTTGGCTACCGCGCTATCTTTGGTTTATTGACGTCATCTCGCTCCGTCTGGGCCAGTCTTAACCCGCTCTGCTGTTCCCGATAAGGTTATAGCATTCCGCTGTTTTGGCCTGTGGGACGCACTCCTTAAATGGGTAGAACGTCTTTTGATTGGTGGAGAGAGAGAGAGAGAGAGAGAGAGAGAGAGAGAGAGATGACGTCATTGGTCCAAAGAAAGAATGTGAAAACCATCCACAGATCATCAGGAAAAGCGGCATGAGACCGGATAAAGAACTGCACTTGGTGTCATCAAACCGATTGAATCTGATCGATCACACTGTGTCTTGAGACAGCAGAATGGAACAAGCTCACAACTATCACACTGAGAAGTTTGCCATTTTAGCCACCAGCTTGAGGCAGTCTAGCTTCCAGGCCAAAGTCCTGTCTACGGAAGTTGATGGTGTGGGGGGGGGGGGGGGGGGGGTTGTAGGTTTGTCAACGTATTGCCTCATGAAACAGCTCATTATTCCTCATAAGAAGAGGACGAGAACCTTACACGCAATGGCAAAGACAGTTGAAAAGAGGTCCGGCTGGATCTGGTCGATGAGGAACAAAAATGTACTTCGGCAATGCTCAGAGACTTCCACACACCAGAAGTTGCTGGTTGGACTACCGGTAGCAGAGGAAAACAATACGAAAGTAGAAGGCATTTGGGTCATGACCTGGATGCAGCCTGGCCCTTGTAGACTGTAAGGAGTTAATGACCGAAACACCTGTCTGAGAGAAGTTTGAGAGGTGGGAGACGGGTGGGGGGTGGGGGTGGGGTAGAGAAGTGTCTCCGAAGACTTTCAGTTGTCGAGCTCCTCCCGAGAGTCTTCCCTCTTTGACTCTCTGACGGGCGTAGAGAGATTAAGATGACGTCATTGATCCAAAGGCAGCGTGTTAACCAGAGCCACATGAGATTCGCACCCTGTATAGAAGGCGTTTCTTTGTCACTGAAGTCGAGAGAGAACAATTGTACCGATGTGATGGCATGCCCATTTGTCGCGCTCAAGCCGGTGAAAAAGCAGCAGATAACGAGAAAAGTTTTCCTTCTGCTCTGTGGCTCATCACATTCCCTTGACTGCATTGCAGGTGAAGCGGTCTGACACACGGAAAGAAAGCCAGGTGAGGGACTGGGATGCTTAAAGATCGGTGAAAGAATTCAAACTGTTCAGACACCATAGGGTTTCAGCTGAAGATCAAAACTGGGTGCATTCTGAATTTGGTCGTACACGTTGCTTGCAGTTTTTGCAAGAGAAAAATTAACTGAATCGAATTCACCTCTCAGAATAGTGCGAAGACATTATTATCTCTGTTTTTAAACGACTATCGGATTTAAACGGGTCACTCAGCTAGGAATAGCACTTACTTAGAGCTTTCGACAGACCTCCGTCCGTCATCTTCAGCGGTGGTGTGGCTATCTATATATACAATACAACCAAACAAGTGAGGTTTTGACACATTGTTGTTTTCTAACGGACCTGAGTAAGAGAGGCAGTTTGCCTTTTTGATTTCACATGTGATGAATGCAGGAATGGTAGGATAAAGGTGCAGTAAGGGTGAAGAAGGAGATGGGTATGTAGATCTGTACAATTACACAATCACCTGACAACAAGCGCCGAAGGTGTATGTGCCAGCTAGCGTTAGCAGCTGCAGCAGCAAACAACTCACTTAGGACTCGCTACTGAGATTTGTTTTGGCCAGTTATTCGTACAGTGCCCCCCCCCCCCCCCCCCCCCCTTTTTTTTTTTTTTTTTTTTATTTTTTTTTATTTAGTTCTCACTACAGAGAAATCGTTTTGACCAAGTATTCCTACAGTGCCCACCGTTCGCCAGTACACCCCCCCCCCTCTCTCTCTCTCTCTCTCTCTCCACCCTTTCACCCCTCTCTTCCCCGTCTTATCTCCTTTCACACTCTCTCCGCTGCCACCTCCCTCCCCATCCCCCCCCCCCCCCCCCCCCCCCCCCCTTAATTTCTTCGACACCCTCTTTTTTTTCACTTAACAGTAGCTGCCGGGAATGCCCAGACCTCCATCACCGCTGCTTTTTTCTGTCAGTTACCCAATAAATATCACATCTCCTCGCACCTTCATGGCGGGTCTAAAGACAGTGGGGGTCTACTGACATCAGACCTCTTACCCAACGACCACTTAGCGCGACTGCTGCCGGCGACACGTTCATCCCGGAGATCTATTTCTGTTCTGCAGTTCGGTTTCAGTTCGTCACCAGCAGCTTGGTTACGTATTCAAAATGTGCGTCATCAGCGTGACGTAATACTTCTGTGTTACAGTCATGACACTTTACACTGTGTTTGTAGTTTGTCCCAGCTTTATATCTATGAATGCGTTTGTTCATCTCTCAACCTCTGCTAGACAGAAATTGCATTATCTCATCTTGATGAGACGTAGTTTGATTTCAGCGTTTTTGATATTCTTTTTTTTTTTGTCTGGTATCAGCGCAGCTATTGCAGATGATTACAGTTTCAAAGAGTTCGACAATATATCGTTACATTGGTTTTATGGCAGGAACCATTATTCGCAGATTGACAACTGTTTCAACTTTGTATCTTCATGCGTAGGATGACTCAAAGGTCGTTACGTTTATTGTTTTGCCAACTTTTACGGCAATGCATGTATTTGCTGAGAAAATGCCAATGGTAAAGGTTTTTAAGCGCGCGCGCACACACATACACACACGCGCGCGCGCGCGCAAACACACACACACACACACACACACACACACAGGGGGGGGGGGGGGGGGGGGGGGGGGGTCATTACGGAATACCACAGTATTTTAGTAAACCCAGGCCATGTTCATGTCACTAGTACTAGCTTCAGCAGGCTTACTCTCTCTCTCTCTCTCTCTCCTCTCTCTCTCTCTCTCTCTTATATTGCTTCCCTACGGGTTACGTACGTGTTCGTTCATTCCATTCACACACACACACACACACACACACACACACACACACACACATATACATATATATATATATATATATATATATATATATATATATATATATATATATATATATGAGGAGGAACAGTCAGGTTTCGAAATACCGGTATCTGACCAGGAGTTTATAATATTATGTTAGTGAGCTTCCCTCCCCATTGGAGATAGTCTCCTGCTTCGGAGACTATAAGCTTGCTGAAGGTTCATTTTGAGAAGCATTTATTATTCCCCATTCACCCACTCAAGCACATACTGTCAGTTAGGCAGAATTATCTACCACTGCAGATATGAAGGCTTTATCACCCCCCTATTTCTACAATCTGAGACATAAGAGCAAGCTTTGTTTTCATTCATATATATATATATATATATATATATATATATATATATATATATAATGCTGAACAATTAAGTGTATACACACACACACACACACACACACACACACCACACACACACACACTTATAAGTGCCCCCGTGATGACTGCAGCATGTGCGTGTACGTGTGAATGATAGTGCGCCCGTGACGGCTGGGCACGTGCAGAGCTGGTGTGAAGCTATTATTTCCTGTGAGGAAGCAGCACTCGTGGACAACAGGGGCCTGGCTCAGCCCTCGGTGTGTACAGCGGAAACGGGGAGTCTGATGACCGCACCAGCTGCCACAAGTGGAGTCAGTCAAGGCGACATCGTTAGTCCGCGGTCGTGGCTGTAGGCTGCTCTGTGTTCTCTTCCGTCCGGTTCTGTGTATGCACTGTGCTAATTTAATCGTAGGAATTGCCTGATTGCCAGCCTGCCTGCCTGTAGTGAAGAAGTATGACACTGGCAATCATCCCATTTCCTCGTATAGAAAACTACGGTCACCACACCAGAATTAACAGTACGACTGCTAACTACGTTTAAAATGCAACACACTGCCAGTCCCACCAGCAGTCTCACACACACGCATGCACGAACGCACACACCGCACGCACGCACGCACGCACACGCGCGCGTGCGCACGCGCACACACACACACACACACACACACACACACACACACACACACAGAATTCAAGTAGAATTTAAGGGCCCAGGCTTTTTTGTGGCAACTATCCGGGGAACTCGGAAGCGGGCCCGACAGGGAGCTAAAAGGAAATCTTTGTAGAAAGGACATTTCTATCAAAGGGAATATTGACGAACAGCTCAACCAGCTGGCCTGGACACGGAACAGCTGAAATTTAACACTTGGTTGGGGGGGGGGGGGGGGGGGGGGGGGGGGGGGGGGGGGGGGGGGGGTCCACTCATGCTATTCCATTCGCTCAGATCAGGAAAACTTCGAAATCCCACGTCAGAACGCACAGTCGCACAGTCAGTAGTAAAGATCACACAGCTAAGCTGGCTACATATGTGATATTAGTGACTGTGTGGCCAGTTTACTACACACACTGGTGAGACCTCCGTTTGTTCGCCTCTCCCCCTCCCAAGTCAGGAAACAAACTCACAAACTCTTTTTGCTTTGACCAAGTCTTGTAGAACGGACTGTTTTCAAAACATGGAACAGCAATTTTTTCCCCTCTCTTCGGTTTTCCCAGGTGCTGAAGCCACCTTCCAAGCGCTCTTTCCATAACTGGTGGCATTCTAGCCAAAGAGAATATTTTTCAATGAAAGCAGCAATGTAGCACACAAGACATCAGATTTATTTTCTTTCTTTTTTTTTTGCAGCACAATCCTTTTTCCTTCGAAAGCTTTCGCTCTGCGCAAAAAAAAAAAAAAAAAAAAAAAAAAAAAAAAGTGCTTCTCCTTTTTCTGTCGTTTTCCCCCTTTTTTGTCTTTTTTTTTGTATTTTCACAGAAGTTCGTTGTCGTGCCCGTATGTTATTTCACCCACTGCCCACGCTCCCTCAACAACTGAAGGCCAGCTAGGGGGCCACAACCCAGCATACAGCAGCTGAGACAGCGGTCACACACCGTGGTCTTTGGGGCACGGCGCTGAAAGGTTTTCGCCCCCAGCAATTGCCCTGCTCCTCCCTAGGCCACGTCAGGAGGCAAAGTTCAGCACTGCCGTGAACTGCAACCGGTCTACGAGAACAAGCAGCACGACTGTAGGACCGCTGACTATAGGAATGCTGACTTTTGGCGCGTATTGGAGAAGAGGAGGGCAGCATCGGAATTTGTTTTTCTTCCAAATTTTAATCTTATCATAAATTTTGATACATTTTGATGGACTTTTGAAAAGGAATGGCAAACCAAAAATCGCGCGCGAAAAATTTAAACCTGTCGGGCCCGTTGTAGTTTTTCATATTGTAGTTTATTTTCATACCTGACCTGTACGAAGGTTGGGCGAGCGTGCTTGGTGGAGGGCACAGCTCTAGCCACCTTTGGATCCAGACATTTGTCTGCACCTCGCCTTGCTGTGCGCAATCGAGGTGTATGCCCATGAACATTTTTCACTCGGTTGCACGTGCACACGGAACCACTGATTTGGTTTATAAAAGAAACCGAAAAACAAATTTAAAAAAGACGCCGATGCTTGACACAGGGTTTACAACTTTCTCAGCCAAGTCATTGATGTCATCGTCAAAGTATAGACGGTCCTGCGTCCAATGCTTGGTGTTCCAAAAATGGTTTTCTAGTGCATCAGTCATTAGACTTTCCAGAAAGATGATAAAGAGGGTAGGGTAGAGTAGTCAGCCCTGTCTGACATCACAATTGTGTGGAGCCATTCCGTCTAGGCTGGCATTATAGAGGACTGTGCAGGTAGCTCTTCGTAATGCAGCTTTTTGACCTTAGCAAGGTTCCCACTGATGTACTTTCTCATGATTTCCCGTAAGGCTGCATTCCAGACACTGTCAAATGCTTTCTTAAAGTCGATGAAAATTTGGGATAGATCTTGCCGGTGTTGAACCTGTTTCTCACAAAATATTCGGAGGATTTGTCTAGTGGTGCTTCTCCCAGCTGGAAACCCGCTTGTTCTTCAGCAAAAATCGGTTTTTTTTTTTTTTTTTTTTTTTTTTTTTTTTTTTTTTTTTTTTTTTTTAAAACTGGAGTGGCGAAAGAAGCTGATTGTGCGGCAGTTTTGGCATCGCTGAAGGTTGCGTTTATTGACAAGCGTGATGATCAATCAAGCGGTTTTAATGAAGAAGGATGTAGGAATACGAACTCGAATGCTTCGTTCAAAGTTAAATACGAACTCGAATGCTTCGTTCACAGTTAAAGGGGGAACAAAACTGATCCCTGGATTTTAGAGACTGGCGTTACTTTCATGCGCGTGCGTTTTGTGTATTGTTCTGTTGTCATTTTTGATCCACGTTGATATTCATGATCGTTCGGGCTGTAATGAGGCACTCTGAGATGTACGCGTGGTTAATGACAGCACATTAGGGTCCTTTTACGGCAGTTTCCGTGACAGTGATCTCTCTCTCTCTCTCTCTCTCTCTCTCTCTCTCTCTCTCTCTCTCTCTCTCTCTCTCTCTCTCTCTCTCTCCTCTCTCCTCTCTCTCCTCTCTCTCTCTCTCCCTCTCCGTCTCTCTCTCTCTCTCCCTCCCTCTCCCTCTCTCCCTCTCCTCTCCTCTAGCCCTCTCTCCTCTCTCTCTACCTATCTCTCTGTGACTGACCGTGTGTGTGTGTGTGTGTGTGTGTGTGTGTGTGTGTGTGTGTGTGTGTGTGTGTGTGTGTGTGTGTGAGAGAGAGAGAGAGAGAGAGAGAGAGAGAGAGAGAGAGAGAGAGGCCTCATACCTATTTTCTTTGTGCGAGCGTGTGCGTGCGTGCGTGCGTACGCGCGCGCGCGCGCGTGTGTGTATGTGTGTGTGTTTGCGCGCGCGTTCGCTGCGTTCGCGCGTGTCACAGGTCTTCAGACAGCAATTTGTTACGAGTGCTGAGGATTTAGGTCAGATTTAATTGCAATGATTTGTACCCTTCATCATCATCATCATTTTCTTCATGTTCTTCTTGTTCCTGTTCTGACAATAATCTAAGACCTCGGGAAACAAAGCCCACTGAAAAAGAATGATCACCTGATTGATAAAACGGAAATACAACAACACAACAACACAACACGCACGCACGCACGCACGCAGGTTTGTTTTAGAGCCAGGTCCTCTTTTATCGTTTTGAGAATGCAGCAGTGAACAACGCACGTTGCAATTTTAGGGCATAATTTGATGAGATGCAGGTCTGTCGGGAGAGCAGTTAAACACAAGAATCCTCTCCATAAACGCACACGTATACGCGCGTTCCCTCGCTCGCACGCACGCATGCACGCAGATTCACACACACACACACACACACACACACACACACACACACACACACACACACACACGCGCGCGCGCGCGCGCGCAGCATGCTGAACGAGTAGGTCTTGGGCCTCACGCCTGTAATGTCACCGTAGACGTGATGATGATCCAAGGCAGGAAGATGTCGCCCCGGTACTGATAAGACTGCAGCGGTCGCCCACGTACGTGACACACCTTTTTCAGGTTTTCTGGGGAAGGGTGGCGATCATAATTGCCGTCTAATGCGGATGATGTTGGCTAATGTATGCGTCAGGTAGCAGCTGGTTTAGGGAGGACTGGGGGGGGGGGGGGGGGGGGGGGGGGGGGGGGGGGGCCTGGGGGGGGGGGGGGGGGGGGGGGGATAAAAAGAAGTGAGAGAATGGGAGTGGGGGGATACGTGACGCGAAAACGCTGTGGTTTTTAAGCACTGCTGCTCCGCCTGATTCTGTTTTTTCTGTACTGCTCTCCGCTCTCTCTCTCTCCTCTCTCTTCTCTCTCTCTCTCATGCCTCTCTCTCTCTCTCTCTCTCTGTATCTGCCTCTCTTCTCTCTCCCTCTCTTTTTCCAATCTCTGTGTCTCTGTCTCTCTCTCTCGGTATCTGTCAGTCTGTCTCTGTCTACGTTGATCTGTCTTATGTCTCGGTCTCTCTGTCTTTCACCTGTACTGTTTCTCTCTCTCTCTCCCTCTCTCTATACTCTCTATCTCTCTCTCCTCTCTCTCTCTCTCTATCTCACTTCTCTCTCACTCACATTCTCTCTCTCTCACTCTCTCTCTCTCTCTATCGACACACACACACACACCACACACCACACACCCACACACACACACCTCTCTCTCTCTCTCTCTCTCTCTCTTTGCCTGCCTGAAACAAAAGGAGTAATAGTGTTGATGAAGATGCCACAAGAATCCACTCTCAGCGAATGTTACAGAGCGGTTCTGGCACCAAGCTCAACTGTGAGGGCACTGTATGTCGTTTCATGCTTCAGCATCCGCCCCCTCACCCATGCTTTCTGTAACATCTACCCCCAGCCTTCGCTACCCTTCACATATAACCCCCTCTCCGTCTCTCTCACCTCTCTGCCTCTCTCTCTCTCTCTCTCTCCTCTCTCTCTCTCTAAAGGAGCTCCTTCTCTCTCTCCTCTCTCCTCTTCCCTCTCTCTTCTCTCTCTCTCCCTCTCTCTTAGCCTCCTCATCTCTCGCTCTCTCTCTCTCCCTCTCCTCCCCTCGATCTCTCATCCTCAGCCTCTCCTCTCTCTCTCCCCCTTCTCTCTCCTCTCTCCTCTCCCCTCCTCTCTCTCCTCTCTCTCCCCCCCACTCTCTACTCCTCTCTCCACTCTCCTCTCTCTCTCTCTCTCCCCCCCTCTCTCTCTCTCTCTCTCTCTCTCTCTCTCAGTCTCTATCTGTAATGTATGTCACACACACAGAGCCCCTAAGGACACACACACACACACACGCACACTGTCGTATACGCGCGTGCGCGAGCACCAGAGTAAATGTTACCGTAGTTTTCACCAGCACGCAACCCATACACACGCACACGCAGGGGGTGGGGGGGGGGGGGGGGGGGGGATGGGAGAGAGAGAGAGAGAGAGAGAGTTAGCAGATTCTTAGTTGTTGTTTGTTTACGGGGTGAAGGGAGCGGAGGGGGTGAAGGTGGTAGTGGTGGTTGTTTTATTGGCAGCGGTGTGTGTCTGGCACACACCAGGGGTCCGTTTTTTTTTTTTTTTCTTTCTTTTACACCGTGGTACAACATGCACAGACACACGGGGGGGAAACGCACGTGCACCTGTTGATGTGTATGTCGGTGTTGTTATTGCAGCAAACGTCACCATGAGAGGTAAGGGAAGGAGTGAAGGGGGAGGGAGGCAGGGAGGGGAGGAGAGAGAGAGGGAGAGAGAGAGAAAGAGAGGGAGAGAGAGAGGAGTGTGTGTGTGCGTGGGGGGGGGGGGGGGGGGTATTGTGTATAGATGTGGTGTGTGGTGTGTGTGTGTGTGTGTGTGTGTGTGTGTGAGTGGAGGGTGTGTGTGTGTGTTGTGTGTGTGTGTGTGTGTGTGTGTGTGTGTGTGAGGGAGGGAGAGAGAGAGAGACGAGGGAGAGAGAGAGAGAGAGGTGCGTGTTTGCGTGCATGTGTTGCTGAAAGACTGTGGTTATCTCTTGAGGCACTGTATGAACCATCATTGACCTCTTCATAATTAAGGGCTGATCCTCACCTCTCGCATTCCTTTCTCCCCACAGTCCTTCCTACCCCCCCCCCCTCCCCCCCCCCCCCAACACCCACACACCTCCCACCTCCACCCCCGTTCCTTCCCCCGTTCTCTCCTTCCCGTCATCCTCCCTTCTTCCTTTCTACTTGCCCCTTCCTCCCTCCCCCCCCACCCCCCCCCCCCCCCCCACCACCCCCCCCCCCCACCCCCCCTGCGTCTGCCTCCTCTCATCCTTACTCCAACCCCTTTTCCATTCCTCATTCCCTTTTTCTCCACACCCCCCCCCCCCTCCCCTCCCCATCCTTCTTTCCCGATTCCTATCGCCACAATCCCCCTTCTTTCACCTTCTTCTCTCCCCCCCCCCTTAATTTTTTTTTCTCCCCTCTGCCTTCTTTTCTCTCCTCCCTCTTCTTTCCAGCTCCTTTCGTTCTTCCTTTTCCTCCTTCTGTCTACTTCCTTCTTCCTCCTGTCATCCCCTGCCCCCCCTCCCCCCCCCCCCCCCCCCCCCCACTCCGCTTCTTCGTCTCCCCTTCTCTTCATTCCTTCCTCCTACTTCTTTCCCTCTTCCTTCTTCCTTCTCCTTTTCCCTCTTCCTTGCTCCTTCTCCTTTCCCTTCTTCTCCTCTTAAATCCTATCCCACCTCCGCAGTTTTCCTTCCTTCCTTCTTTCATCTCTCTCCCACCATTCCCTCTCTCCCTTAGCTGCTCTCTTCGTTCCTTCCACTAAGGACAGAATTCAGTGTTTGACGTCACCGACCGACCGACAACCAAACTCGTTGGGGACTGTACGTCAGAACAGGACGAACGTACGGCACGTCTTGTGGTAAATGTATTGTTGCGTTTAAACACACACAGTATGAAAAGATTTAAAAAAAAAAAAAAAAAAAAAAAAAAAAGGTAGGACGAGACAGAAGGACCATGCGGAGGTGTGTGTGTGTGTGTGTGTGTGTGTGTGTGTGTGTGTGTGTGTGTGGGTGGGTGGGTGGGGGGGGGGGGGGGAGGAGGTATTTGCATGCAAGGTAGAGAGAACTCAGAGCACAAAAAACCTGTATTCGATCAAGGATTGGGATGATGAGAGAGAGAGAGAGAGAGAGGAGGGGGGGGGGGGAGGGGAGGAAGAGAGCGAGAGAGAGCGCGCACACGTATGCATGGATTCACGTGTGTGTGTGTATGTGGTGTGTGTGCGTGTGTGTGTGTGTGTGTGTGTGTGTGTGTGTGTGTGTGTGTGTGAGAGGGAGAGAGAGAGAGAGAGACAGACAGACAGACAGACAGATAGACAGACAGACACAGAGAGACAGACAGACAGACAGAGAAGGTAGTAGTAACTGAAGGCTACAGTTTTATGACAATGTTTTTATGCCCCGGCACTAACTATAGCAATAAACCAGCCCACCACCCCCCCCCCCCCGTTTAACATAAAACCTTCGCGGAGAGAGAGAGAGAGAGAGAGAGAGAGAGAGAGAGAGGGGGGGGGGGGGGGGGGGTGACGAAGCGAAAACGCGAAAACTGGTGGAATTAACGTCGCATTAGCCAGGCTGCGGCCGTGTCGGTGAAGTGGTCCGCAGGGGCAAAGTGCCGGCCAAGCAAGCATTGCTCTAAAGGGCATTCCCCCTCACGTCGCTGGCCCCATAAAACGGCCGTGAACTGTCCACGCTCTGTGCTCCTCCTCCACCCACCGCTGGTCAGTGAACAGGGGGGAAAAAAAGCCGTTCTGCTGGACAGTAGATTTTTTTTTTTTTTTTTTTTTTTTTTTTTTTTTTTAAAGCACCCAGAGCTTCTTGTCAAGCGGAGAAGTGGAGAGGGCTCCGTTGTTTTGCCCAGGCAGACCTGACTTGAGGCTTTGTTTTGAAGTGGGGGTGGGGGGTGGGGGGGGGGGGGGGGGGGGGTGGCGGTATCCTCTTCATCTTCACCCCCTCAGTTCCTCCAAGCTACGGCATGAAACAAGCTCAGCGTGGCTGTGGGTATGCTCCTGCCATCCCCAAACCCCCCCACCCCCTCCCCTCTCACCCCTCCCGTCCCCATCTGCCCCTATTTGTGTCTCTGTGTTTTTTATTTGTATGGCTGTCGGTCTCTGTCTCTCTCCCTCTCTCTCTCTCTCTCTCTCTCTCTCTCTCTCTCTCTCTCTCTCTCTCTCTCTCTCTCTCTCTCTCTCTTTTGCGCTGCCTGTGTGTGTGTGTGTGTGTGTGTGTGTGTGTGTGTGTGAGTGTGGTGTGTGTGTGTGTTCGTGTGTGTGTGGGTGTGTGTGTGTGTGTGTGTGTGTGTGTGTGTGTGTGTGTGATGATAGGGTAGAATGCAGTACAAAGTCGACATTTCATAAGATGATTGTATACGATGCAGTACAAAGTCCTTGTTATAAGACGATAATGTGGAATACTGTGTAAAGTCCATATCAGAAGGTGATAGTGTAGAATGACGTGCAGAATCAATATCAGAAGATGATAGTGTGTAGAATGATGTATAAAGTCCATATCAGAAGATTATAGTGTAGAATGCAGTACAAAGTATAGTGTAGAATGCAGTACAAAGTCCATATCAGAAGATGATAGTGGAGAATGATGTACAAGTCCATATTAGAAGATTATAGTGTAGAATGCAGTACAAAGTCCATATTAGAAGATGATAGTGTAGAATGATGTACAAAGTCCATATTAGAAGATTATAGTGTAGAATACAATACAAAAATCAATATCAGAAGATGATAGTGTAGAATGCAGTACAAAATCAATATCAGAAGATGGTAATGTAGAATGCAGTGCAAAATCAATATCAGAAGATTATAGTGTAGAATGCAATACAAAATCAATATCAGAAGATGATAGTGTAGAATGCAGTACAAAATCAATATCAGAAGATAATAGTGTAGAATGGAGTACAAAATCAATATAAGAAGATAATAGTGTAGAATGCAGTGCAAAATCAATATCAGAAGTTTATAGTGTATAATGCAGCGGGTGCAGAATGCAATACAAAGTCCATTCTTGTAATGACGGCGAAAGGCATTCTGCCGAGGAGGACCACTGATGGACACAGCGACAATGTCGAGTGAGTAGTACTCAGGCGATTTCCTCTCCAAATGAGACGTCTGTGGATTTGTGTTGTCAGTTGTTATTCTGACTTACATTGGTCGTCGTCGGATTAGTAGCTAGTAAACCCCTCCTTTCTTTGTGACTTTTTACTTCCCGGTTCACTGTTCCTTGACGGCTTTTGTGACTCTGTTTTACAGGTTTTTTTTTTTTACTGGGGGTTTCTGAACTTGGGCCGGTGGGGGTCGTCGATGTGGCCTCTTTGATCTTTCTCTCCATGCCAGTCTGTCTGTCAGGCTTTCTGTTAGTCCCCCCCCCCCCCTCTTCTCTCTCTCTCTCTCTCTTCTGTCTGTCTGTCCTCCGTTTCTCTCTGTCTCTTTCTTTTGTCTGTCTCTGTCTTTCTGTCTCTCTGTCTCTGTGCTCTCTGCTGTCCTCTCTCTCTCTCTCTCCTCTCTCTCTCTCTCTCTCCTCTCTCTCTCTCCTGTGTGTGGTGTGTGTGTTGTGTGTGTTGTGTTTGTGTGTAAGTGTAGAGAGAGAGAGAGCCAGTGAGAAAGACAGAGAGACAGGGAGACATAAACAGCCTGTCTCCGAAGATGACCAAACAGCCGCTTGAAAGATCCACCTGGGGTCCGTTCAGATTGGTGGAATGTTGACGACAGACGTGTGTTGGAACTGTTTGGATGGACAGTGTTAGGTACTTCCTCAAGGTCTGGCCAGCGGGTTGGGCTAATGTGCAGGTCAGACATCTGCTAAGTCGTAGCCACGAGACCCTCTTCTTAATCTTAGTCATTGATTCATTCATCCATCAGCTTTAAATCATGCGCAGTGTGGTCTCAAAACTTAGCGGATGCGCTTTAGCGTATATGGACTTGTCTGCACACAGTGACAACTCCTTGATGAAACTGAAACTGTTGGGATGTTGGCGACAGATATGTTGAAGTCGTTGTGATGTTGATAACAGACATGTAACGCCTTCTTCTTTGCGCTGAACTCCGAAGCAATCTGAAGCGATCAAAGCTAAGTGCATTTTCGTTAATTTATTCGTTTTTGTTTTACCTGAGGAAGACCTAAGAGGTCGAAACGCGTTGTGTGTGTTGTCTTGTGACCCCTTTGTCCACGTTTCTCTGGGCGGTTCGCTGACATTATATTAAGATTTGTTTAGATTTCCGCCTGCAGTCGTTTCACTTTGCAAACAGACATGTGTTGAAGTCGTTGTGATGTTGATAACAGACGTGTGTTCAAGCCGTTGGCTATTAGCGACAGACAAGTGTTGAAACCGTTAGAATGTGGGCAACAGACGTGTGTTGAAACCGTTAGAATGTGGGTAACAGACGTGTGTTGAAACCGTTAGAATGTGGGTTACAGAGTGTGTTGACACCGTTAGAATGTGGGTAACAGACGTGTGTTGACACCGTTAGAATGTTGGTAACAGACGTGTGTTGAAGCCGTTAGAATGTGGGTAACAGACTTGTGTTTAAAGCCGTTGGGACGTTGGTAACAGACGTGTGTTGAAGTTGTTGGAATGTTGGTAACAGACGTGTGTGAACGCTGTTGGGACGTTGTAACGGACGTGTGTTAAAGCTGTTGGGACGTTGGTAACAGACGTGTGTTGAAGTCGTTGGGACGTTGGTAACAGACGTGTGTTAAAGTCGTTGGGACGTTGGTAACAGATGTGTGTTAAAGTCGTTGGGACGTTGGTAACAGACGTGTAGTGGAGCTGTTTGGATGCAGGCGACAGACCTGTATTGAAGTTGTCGGGACGTTGTCGACAGAAGTCCGAAAAGACATCCCCCGAACAGTGCAGCTGAAGAACTCGATCACTGCCCTCGGTGCCAAAGGTGGCGGGCGGCAGTCCGGGGTGAAAACGATGCACTGCTTTCACGATCATGAAATCCTTCAGTTCGATTTCCAGAACGATTGAAAACACAGAAAACGTATACAGAATGCAAGACTCTTACAATAACCGTCTCTTGATATCCATCACTGTCGGATTCACATTTTTTTGGACGTCGTGTTTGGATGTTTCCCAGATAAGCAAATATATCAGAGAAAGCCTTTCGCCATAAAATGTGACACTGATCAGCTCATAACGAATTTTGAAGTTGAGATTGCAACGCCCTTTTGATTACTGGGATTGCTGTTGGACGTTTTGAACTGGTTGAACGGGGCCATGTGTGTGTGGTTAGGTCGACACGAACTGTGAGGCCGTGAAGGATGAAGAGAGCGGCGAACGGAGCATCACAAGAGTTTTGTTGTCTTCCCCCCCCCCCCCCCCCCCCCCCCCCCGGCTCCTCCCCCCTTCGCCCACCCGTGCACTGTGTGTGTGTGTGTGTGTGTGTGTGTGTGTGTGTGTGTGTGTGTGTGTGAGAGAGAGAGAGAGACAGAGAGACAGACAGACAGAAAGAGAGAGAGAGAGAGTTCTTTTACAGACAGACAGACAGAAACAGACTCGAGTTCTTTTATATCTTCTACAACTCGACTACTCGTGGTGTCACCGAAATATCCGTCCATTTCACAATCACCGTTTTACACTCCATTTTTTTTTCTCTTTGTTCGTGGGGGAGACTGAAAGTTGAGGAGACGATATGATTATGAATGATGGTGTCCCTCGTCTCTGCTGGAGGCAGCGCCGGACCATAAACCACGTGAACAGGGATGCGCCGGGAGTAGCACGCCTGGGAATAAGAAGAAAGAGAGGAAAGCAGGAGACAGACTGACAGACAGAACGAACAAGATGATTGGGAGAAGACGATGACGTGATAGTTATTGAAGAAGCACATGCAAACAGAAGAGAGAAAAAGGCAGGCGACAGAGAGACAGAAAGAAGGAACAAGAAGATGGGAGAAGAAGAAGACGTGATATTAAAAGATTTACATGCACGTTCAGAAGAAGAAAAAGGCAAGCGACAGATTGACAGAAAGAATTTCTTCAGAAGATGGGAGAAGAAGAAGACGTGATGTGGAATAAACAATGCAGTATTTCTTCACTTTCACTTTCTGTTCTTTTCCCATCTCGCTCGTTCTTTCTGCCAGCCTGTATTCTGCCTGCGAATTTCTTCACTTTCGCGTTCTCTTTCTTATCCCATCTCGCTCGTTCTTTCTGCCAGCCTGTATTCTGCCTGCGTATTTCTTCACTTTCACGTTCTCTTCTTTTCCCATCTTGCTTGTTCTTTCTGTCAGTCAGTATTCTGCCTGCGTATTTCTTCACTTACACGTTCTCTTCTTATCCCATCTCGCTCGTTCTTTCTGCCAGCATGTATTCTGCCTGCGAATTTTCTTCACTTTCACGTTCTCTTCTTTCCCATCTCATTCGTTGTTTGTGCCAGTCTGTATTCTGCCTGCGTATTTCTTCATTTTCACGTTCTCTTCTTTTCCCATCTTGCTTATTCTTTCTGTCAGTCTGTATTCTGCCTGTCTC
>JADBJO010000306.1:532500-535000 GCA_016801955.1 Conus betulinus
AGTCATCTTCACTGTGACAAGATTAATGTTGACGACAGAAGTCCTGTTCGCCGTGACATAGATACTATTCACCAGGGGTTTTAAAGAAAAGGTTTAGGTCAAATTTCAGTGGCCTAGTGGTCGCAGGGGCAGTGAACTGTCCGAGGTTCACCGTGTCTGGGTACGGCATGATGGAGAGTGGTTCCCATCCCTCTCCTTCCTTCGCCTTTAACCTTCCCTGAACTGAGCCAGGTACCCATTCCCTGCTGGGTGGACAGAGCTGGTTTTTAAGCCGTGAAAATTTGATTCGAATTCCCGAGGTTCGAACTCATGACGTCGGCTCCACAGACAGACTGTCAGATTGTTTTGACTATGAGTGCCTCTCACTTTCACGAGGGTAATATTGAGCATGTCAAGGTCATAGTCACTATGAACAGAATAATGGTCACCACAACCAGAAGCAGTGTTAACGTTCACGTTCAGAAGAGTAGATTTACCAGGACCAGAGTGATGAGTGATTGTCACCGCGCCATGAGTAGCGCTCACCTCGACCACCAGTGGCAGTTTGTCAAGGTGATGGATGAATCGGTCAAGAATGAAGGGAAATTGTGAAGGTAATAGAACCCATGATAACCTGGAAAATGCAGAGAAAAGAAAAAGGGACAAAGTAAGTAAAGGATAGCTCGGAAAATGTAGACAAAAGTCGGAACATGTAAACAAAAACAGGAACATGTTGACAAAAGTCGGAACATGTTGACAAAAGCCGGAACATGTTGACAAAAGTCGGAACATGTTGCCAAAAGGAACATGTTGACAAAGCCGGAACATGTTGACAAAAGCAGGCAACATGTTGGCAAAAGCAGGCATATATTGCTGACAAAAGCAGGAACGTGTTGACAAAAGGAACATGTTGACAAAAAAGAACATGTTGACAAAGCAGGTTGACAAAAGCTGGAACATGTTGACAAAGCTGGAACATGTTGACAAAGTCCGGAACATGTTGACTAAAGGAACAGGTTGACAAAAGCCGGAACATGGTGACAAAAGCAGGAACAGGTTGACAAAAGAAGGAACATGTTTGACAAAAGCAGGAACATGTTGACAAAAGCCAGAACATGGTGACAAAAGCAGGAACATGGTGACAAAAGCAGGAACATGTTGACAAAAGCAGGAACATGGTGACAAAAGGAACATGTTGACAGCAAGCAGGCAGGAACATGGTGACAAAAGGAACATGTTGACATGGTGAAAGCAGGAACATGTTGACAAAAGCAGGAACATGGTGACAAAAGCAGGAACATGGTGACAAAAGCAGGACATGGTGAAAAGGAACATGTTGCCAAAAGGAACATGTTGACAACAGCAGGAACATGGTTGACAAAAGCAGGAACATGGTGACAAAAGCAGGAACATGGTGACAAAAAGGAACATGTTGAGGGAAAAAGGAACATGTTGACAAACAGCAGGAACATGGTGACAAAAAGCAGGAACATGTGACAAGAGGAACAAGTTGACAAAAGCCGGAACATGGTGACAACAGGAACATGGTGATAAAAGGAACATGGTGACAAAAGTAGGGGAATGTCAACGGTCCTGTCTGCTGTGTCCCTTGCGCCAGTCTGGCAGGTTCTCTCCTTTTCCATCTCTCTCTCTCTCTCTGTCTCTGTCTCTCTCTCTCACTCTCTCTCATCTCTCTCTCTCTCTCTCTCTCGCTGTCTCTGTCTCACTCTGTGTGTGTCTCCCTCATTCTCTCTCTCTCTCTCTCTCTCTCTCTCTCTCTCTCTCTGTCTCGGTCATCGCAGTCATCACTCCTCTAATTGCCGCCTGGCTTTCCATCAGTCTCTGGACAGTGCAGGACACACGTGTCTGTCTGTCTGCGTGGCCGCCACTCTCCCTTCCCGTGTACTGACCCCCCTCCCCCTCTTTCTTTCTTTAAGTGTGGGTTGTTGTGTGTGCGTGTGAGTGTGAGTGTGTGTGTGTGTGTGTGTGTGTGTGTGTGTGTGTGTGTGTGTGTGTACATTGCGCACATATGTGTGTGTGTGTGTGTGTGGTTGTGTGTGTGTGTGTGTGTGTGTGTGTGTGTGTGTGTGTGTGTGCATTCGCGCACATGTGTATTGTGTGTGTGTGTGTGGGTGGTGTGTACATCGCGCACGTGTGTAAACAATGTGTGTGTGTGTGTGTGTGTGTGTGTGTGTGGTGTGTGGGTGTGTGTACATTCGCACACATTTTGTGTGTGTGTGGGTGTTGTGTGTGTGTGTGTGTGTTGTGTGTGTGGTGTGTGTGGTGTGTGTGTACATTCGCGCACGGGTCTCTTTGTAACTGAAAATGTGTGTGGTGTCAAAAGTGGTGAAAATGGCCCCACATTGCATTGTGCAGTCTCAACCATATTTACATTTTAATGAATTATATTTAAGTCTCTAAAACACTAGGTACTGGATCATATTCCCTCCTGTCTGTGCGCCGATTTACATTGTAACCCATCACAGCTTTGTACATTTTAATTAAAAAAGATTACACATTT
>JADBJO010000306.1:540000-542500 GCA_016801955.1 Conus betulinus
ACGGCGTGTGCAACATTGGTTACATTGGCAGTGTCTGTTTTGAGAAGACAAGCTCAGTATGATCTGTGCTACATTGGTTACCTTGTTGTGTCTGACTTTTTGAAGAGACCAGTCTAATTTGGCATGTGCTACAGTGGTTACATTGGCTGTGTCTCACTTTGAAGAGACCAGCCAAATATGGCATGTGCTACATTGGTTACATTGGCTGTGTCTCATTGAGAAGGGACCAGCCTGATGTCATGTGCGCTACACTGGTTACATTGGCTGTGTCTGGCTTTGAAGGGGCAGCCTGGTATAGTGTGTGCTACATTACTTACAGTGGCAGTACCTAGTTTTGATGGAGTTAAACTGATATGGGGTGTGCTGCATTGGTTACAGTGGCTGTATCTGGCTTTGAACGGGTTAGACTGATAAGGTGCGCACCACATTTGTTACATTGTGAAGGGTCTGGCTTGAAGCTGGTGTCAGTTCAACTTGTGGAAAAGGTTATGGGTGTCACTTTACCCTCTGTGAAGTGTGTGTGGGTACAGCATTACTCTCTGATGTGTATGTGGGCGTGGCTGTCCCCACTGTGTAGTGTGTGTGGGTGTGTTTATTTTATTTATGGAGTGCGTGTGACTGTGGGTATGTTATTGAAACCCGTACAAGTGCGATGGGCCTCTACGAAGTGTGACATGTGTGTGTGCTTGCAGTTCATCCCTAATGGCAGCCTGGACCAACTGCTGGGGATGGAGGAGGAGGAGCTGCCGTGGACAGAGCGGATCCAGTTGACGCTCGGTCTGGCTAGAGGGCTGGATTACCTCCACTCTCGCGGATTTCTGCACCGCGACCTCACCTCCAAGGTACGTGACCATCTCTTATGTATGTGACCCCACTTCTTCCCAGCTATGTACCCAAACCTCTGGGGTGCATATGGACGATGATGGATTCTCTCGTCGTGCCTGCCTGACGGATGAGTAGGCAGGCAGGTCATCTGCTGAAGTGGGTCCTCATGTGGGAATGAAGACCAGTCCCTGAGGCACAAAGTCGTCCACAGACGCTGCATGGAATGGAGCCCTGCAAGGATGCACCGTGATTCCTCTTTTCCTGAATGGCGGCTCTGCTTGTTGCCCTAGAATGTCTTTGTGCCCTGGGTACACTGTTGCTGCCACTGTGTATATGGGAGCTTACCTTTAAGGCATATAGGGGAGAGGGAACCAGGATCACTGAGGGGAAAGATGTGACAGGTGAAGGGTAAGCAATCCTGGTGATCCGGTGAAAGGTGCCAGCCAGCCCAGAGAGCTGCGGGTTGCAGTTGTGGTTGCTGGTTGTTGTGGGGTTGTGGTTGTTGTGGGGTTGTGGTTGTTGTGGGCCGTGGGCCTCTGCCCCTGGGCATGCTGGCTGCAACGGTTCCTTTGGACCCCAGTCTGGAACTGTCTGTAGCAGATGGCTGTAAACAGGCAGTGCCTTGGTAAACAACTAGGGGCAGGTGTAGTGTGTGTGTGTGTGTGTGTGTGTGTGTGTGTGTGTGTGTGTGTGTAGGGAGGGAGGGGATATGTTTGAGTTTTGTGTGTGTGTGTGTGTGTGTGCATGCACTCATGTGTGTGTGTGTGTGTGTGTGTGTGCATGCGTGCGTGCGTGCGTGTGTGCATGTGTGTGTCTTATATATATGTGTGTGGATATACCTGTGCTTAATAATGCATGCAAGCGTATGGTTATATACATGTACATTTCCATATATTCGTACATGCAAATACCTGCATATGTATGTATGAGGGTGGCATAAACTGCTAGGTGAAATGTCCGTTCTGGGTATGGTCATGTGTTTAAACAGCAGGTCACAGGGCCGGTAGGACATCTGGGTAGAATAGCAGTTTAGAAAATATTCATTTACATCATAACAGATTTTTTCTGAAAAGGTCATGAAAACATGAGACAGGAAAAAAGAAGACAAAAGAATTACAACAGAGACAGGCTAAGGAGCTTGTGGAAAAAAAAACCCCAAAAAAAACAGAAGGTGCATATATATGCAGTCATTGAAACCTGTACAAAATCCCATATACACTTACAGTGGTATGTCATACAAACACTCAGACACTGTAGTGCACATGCACCCAGAAATTCACAAATCGACTAGTACAACGCAACCAATGATGCAGCCTGTCCCTTAAAAAAAAAAAAAAAGCCTGCATCCACCATTGTGTGGTTACAGCAGGCACTGTAGGGGAAAAAAAAAAGGGGGGGGGGGTGGGGGGGTTAAAAGGTGGGGGGAGGAGAGGGGAAGGGGAGAGGGGGTGGGGGTTGAGGCCAGAGTGGATGAACAAGCAAACCCCATCAGTCTTCCAATCCACTTCTGTACATTGCATGCACCCCAGCAGAACAAATAGCCGTACTGAGTTTTTTTTCTTACCTCTCATGCTGCCAATCCTCACACCCCCCCCCCCTCCACCCACACACATGCGCGCACGTGCCATGTGGACACACACACACACACACACACACACACACACACACACACACA
>JADBJO010000306.1:545000-555000 GCA_016801955.1 Conus betulinus
TTTAGTTGGGATTGGTGAAGACATGTTTTGCAACTTTTGTAGAGTTGATGAAGACATGTTTTCACAACTTTTGTAGAGTTGATGAAGACATGTTTTTGCAAGTTTTGTAGAGTTGATGAAGACATGTTGCCCAACTGTTTGGAGTTAATGAAGACATGTTGCCCAGCTATTTGGAGTTGATGAAGACATGTTGCCCAACTATTTGGAGTTGATGAAGACATGTTGCCCAACTATTTGGAGTTGATGAAGACATGTTGCCCAACTATTTGGAGTTGATGAAGACATGTTGCCCAAGTGTTTGGAGTTGATGAAGACATGTTTCGCAACTTTTGCAGAGTTGATGAAGACATGTTTCGCAACTTTTGCAGAGTTGATGAAGACATGTTTCCCATCTTTAGTGGGAGTGGTGAAGACATGTTTCGCAACTTTTGTAGAGTTGATGAAGACATGTTTCGCAACTTTTGTAGAGTTGTTGATGAAGACATGTTTCGCAACTTTTGTAGAGTTGATGAAGACATGTTTTGCAACTTTTTGTAGAGTTGATGAAGACATGTTTCGCAACTTTTGTAGAGTTGATGAAGACATGTTTCCCATCTTTAGTGGAATTGGTGAAGATGTGTTTCGCTACTTTTGTAGAGTTGATGAAGACATGTTTCGCAACTTTTGTAGAGTTGATGAAGACATGTTTCGCAACTTTTGTAGAGTTGATGAAGACATGTTGCCCAACCATTTGGAGTTGATGAAGACATGTTGCCCAACTATTTGGAGTTAATGAAGACATGTTGCCCAACTTTTAAAGAGTTAATGTTGACATGTTGCACATTTTTTGTGGAGTTGATGAAAGTGTGTTGTGCATTCTTGTAGACTAGATGTAGACATGTTTGGGATTTTTTGAACAGTTGATATAGACACCCTGGGCATTTTTGTAGAGTTGATATAGACACCCTGGGCATTTTTGTAGAGTTGATATAGACGTCCTGGGCTTTTTTGTAGAGTTGATACAGACATGTTGCGCATTTTTGTAGAGTTGATGTAGACACGTTAGGCATTTTTGTAGTGTTGATATAGACATGTTGGGCATTTTTGTAGAGTTGATGTAGATATCTTGGAAATTTTTGTAGAGGTATGTAGACAAGTTGGGCATTTTAGAAGATTTGATATAGACATGTACATTTTATAGTGTTAATAAAGACATTGCGCAGCCCTTGTCCAGCTGTTGAAGACATGTTGCACAACTTTTGTGAAGTTGATGAAAATGGGTTCCACTCATTTAGTCAGACTGACGACCTTGATTTTGTAGTGCATTGAAGTGTTGTTCAAGTGCTTCACAACATTGCAGTGAAAACATTTTACAGATTGCAGAAGTGCTGTTTGTTTCAGAACGTTGTGATGAAAACATTTGACAGATTGTAGAAGTGTTGTTGTATATTTGAGGTCGTTGTGGTGAAAACATTTTACAGATTGTAGAAAAATGTTGTTGTGTTGTGTATTCAGAACGCTGTGATGAAAACATTTACAGATTGTGTAGAGATTGTGTTGTTGCTGTGTGTCTTTCAGAGCATTTTGATGATGAAGACAGTTTGCGGATTGTAGCCATTTTGCTGTTGTATGTGTTTCAGAACATTCTGATCAAGAATGAGGGTAACCATGGATACCAGGCAGTGCTGGCAGACTTTGGTCTGGCCACCAAGATCCCAGACCCTCTGTAGGTGGTCTCCCCTGACCTGCTGTCTGTCTGTCTGCATTTTTCTCGCTGAGTTTTTCTCTCTTTTTTCGTCATTTCTCCCTCACTCGGCAAACTGTCTTTTCATCGCTCTGTCTGAGTATCCATATTTAATGTTATTGCTTTCTCTCTGGTCTCTGTGAATCTCTCTGTCTCTGTCTCTCTCTCTCTCTCTCTCTCTCTCTCTCTCTCTCTCTCTCTCTCTCTCTCTCTCTCCCCATCCACCCTCTCCTCCCACCCCCATACTTTTTTTTTTTTCCCCTTCAATATTGGAAGATAAAATGTGACTCTCCTTCCCACTTTTTCTTCTATGAAAAATCACGAAGATTTGTTGTGCACACACTCTTTGTAGAAAATATCCTTTTGTGTGTTGTTGTTGTTGTTGTTGTTGTTGTTGTTTGAAAAGTACACGTATGGCAGTTTCAGGGTAAACAGGTCTGTTATTATAATCTCTAATACTGTGTGTGTTTTTGTGTGTGTGTGTGTGTGTGTGTGTGTGTGTGTGTTGCTACAGGAGTCAGGAGAGACTGCCAGTTGTGGGTTCGCCTTACTGGATGGCTCCTGAAGTCTTAAATGGATGCTTCTATAATGAAAGGGTGAGTGATGCAGATGCTTCTATAAATGAAAGGGTGAGGGATACAGACACTTCTGTAATGGAAGGGTGAGTGACACAGACGCTTCTGTAATGAAGGGTGAGTGATACAGACACTTCTGTATTGAAAGGGTGAGTGACACAGACACTTCTGTATTGAAAGGATGACTGATACAAGCACTTCTACATTGAATGGATCAGTAATACAGGCACTTATATGATGAAAGTGTGAGTGATACAGGGACTTCTAAAATGAAAGGGCAAGTGATGTGTGGTGTTGCATGTGTGTAAGGTGACGCGTAATGTGTGGTGATGGGTGTAAGCTAATGTGGAAAGAGTGCAGGCTGGTCCATAGTATGTGATGACATGTGATGTGGCTATGTTTGTCCAGGCTAAACCGATGAACCATGATGATGTTGTGATGTGGTGATTTGTGTGCGGGCTGATCTTTGATGAATGGCGATACATGGACAGGCTGACTGATGGTTTGCAATGCTGGTGATGTGTGATGTGGTGGTTTGTGTGCAGGCTGACCTTTGATGAATGGCGATACATGGACAAGCTGACTGATGATGGTTTGCAATGCTGGTGATGCGTGATGTGGTAATGTGTGTGCAGGCTGACCTTTGATGAATGGCGATACATGGACAGGCTGACTGATGATTTGCAATGCTGGTGATGCGTGATGTGGTAATGTGTGTGTGCAGGCTGATCTTTGATGAATGGCGATACGTGGACAGGCTGACTGATGGTTTGCAATGCTGGTGATGTGTGATGTGGTAATGTGTGTGCAGGCTGACCTGTGATGAATGGCGATACATGGACAGGCTGACTGATGGTTTGCAATGCTGGTGATGCGTGATGTGGTAATGTGTGTGCAGGCTGACCTTTGATGAATGGCGATACACATGGACAGGCTGACTGATGATTTGCAATGCTGGTGATGTGTGATATGGTAATGTGTGTGCAGGCTGACCTGTGATGAATGGCGATACGTGGACAGGCTGGCTGATGGTTTGCAATGCTGGTGATGTGTGATGTGGTTATGTGTGTGCAGGCTGACCTGTTCTCTGTGGGCATCATCATGTGTGAGATCACGGCTCGCATCTCGGCCGACCCTGACGTCATGCCGCGCATGAAGGTCTGTGCCTTCCCCTAGGTAGCCTGGGACACACCTGTGGGCTGTCTGCGGGTTGAACATTGGGGTGGGAGGGAGAGAAGGAGGGGGCTGAGGTGGTGGTGGTATAGTGCCCAGCCTCATGCCACCACCTCCCCCCCTCCCAACCCACCTCCGGCACCTGTGCAATGCTCTGAAGTCGTGACAAATGAATCATTGAAGCTAGTTCTGCATTGAAATCAATTATTTTTATAACAAGATGATGATGAAAATCTCTCTTCTCTCTTTTTTTCTGACTTTTGTGTTTCTTCATATTTGTTTTTAACATTTTCTTATCAAATTGTTTTTAATGTGATTGGCCAGTGTGAAATTTCAGATATCATCGGATTGATAGATGACATGATTGTGAGTTTGTTTCATCTTAGACGTGGATGATGTCATAACACCCCTTTCATTTCGTCATGTTCATTCTGAACATATTCCTGTCAAATTGTTTTAATGTGCTTGGCCAGTGTGAAATTTCTGATTTCGTATTGGCAGCTGACATGAGTCTGTTCCGTTTTAGACGTGGATGACATCATAACACCCCTTTAACTGCAGGCTGGGCAGGACCCTGATTTTTACCATCACAAATGTCCCCAACCATCAGGTTCAGGACACTGATGTCTTTCATCAGAAATGTCCACCTCTGTCAGCTACGCACTGAATGAAGATTCAGCCGTCATTCATCAGAAATGTCCCCCTCCATCGGCTGTGTGGTTAGTCAGGACCCTGACGTGTTTGATCAGACATGTTCCCACTGTGGTGAAACTGATCCCTTGTATTGGGAATGTCAGTGGGAACATGTTTCATCAGACATGTTTCTCTGTGGTGAAACTGATCCCTTGTATTGGGAACGTCAGTGAAGAACTGGTCCAGGGACTGCCGTTTCTTACTACTGTCATTTGGGATTCTTTCGATTTCTGACTGTTTGCTTTTCAGTTTCAAATTTTAAAAGGAAAAGTTACTGGTTCCACTGGACAAACCAGACAAACAGATTACAGGACAAAACAGAGCACACTTTGACCTCTTAGTCTGCTTCAGGCAAAACAAAAAACAACATTTAGAGCAATGAAAACAAAGAATGAACAGTCACTTACCTTCTCATATTCAACGCAAAAGAGATGTTGAATGATTTTTCAGTTTCAGTTCCCTCACTCTACATTTGCTAAGCTATGAGACCACAATGCATAGCATTTACAGCAGGATGAATGAACAAATTGAATATCTAACATGAAAGGGTTTAAGACCAGTATCTCAGGGACATGACCTAGCAGACCCTTTACCCCCAACCAGTGAATGAAACCTACACGCTGGTCAGACCTTGGGTACCTGCCTGTCATTGTCTGCACTACTGTTATAGTCTTGTGTTAGTGTGTGTGTTTACGTGTGCCAGTGCTTGCACATGTGTGAGTGCATATCCATGTGTGAGCATGTGTGTGTGTGTGTGTGTGTGTGTGCGTGCGCGCGCATGCACCAGCTCATGTGGCTGCGTGCTTGTAGAAGTATATGACCATTTGAAATAGCTGTTCAGTAGATGACATAACTGTAAATGATGATTAACGAGAATGGAGTTTGAGGAGAGAGCCCCATGTCACAAGAGACAGAAGTGATGGTGACAATGACAGACGAAACCAAAAGATCTGATGAAACTGATCTGCTACTACTACACTGCTCAGCAGTGTTTGTTGACAAATGGAACTTTGCAACATCATGCTCAGAATGAAGTCGCTTGCACACAAGCGCACACCAACTCCATTGTAACACTTGCCCATGATCATGCCTGTGGGGAAACCATGTAAAAGTGGCTTTCAGACCCATGATCATGCCTGTGGGGAAACGATGTAAAAGTGGCTCTCAGACCCATGATTATGCCAGTGTGGAAACCATGTAAAAGTGGCTCTGTGACCCATGATTATGCCTGTGGGGAAACCATGTAAAAGTGGTTCTGTGACCCATGATTATGCCTGTGGGGAAACCATGTAAAAGTAGCTTTCTAACCCATGATCATGCCTATGGGGAAATCATGTAAAAGTGGCTCTCTGACCCATGATCATGCCTATAGGTAAACCATGTAAAAGTGGCTCTTTGACCCATGATCATGCCTGTGGGGAAACCATGTTAAAATGGCTCTCTGACCCATGATTATGCCTGTGGGGAAACCATGTAAAAGTGGCTCTGTGACCCATGATTATGCCTGTGGGGAAACATGTAAAAGTGGCTGTCTGACCCATGATTATGCCTGTGGGGAAACCATGTAAAAGTGGCTCTGTGACCCATGATTATGCCTGTAGGGAAACGATGTAAAAGTGCTCTGTGACCCATGATTATGCCTGTAGGGAAACCATGTAAAAGTGGCTCTGTGACCCATGATTATGCCTGTAGGGAAACCATGTAAAAGTGGCTCTGTGACCCATGATTATGCCTGTGTGGGGAAACCATGTAAAAGTGGCTGTCTGACCTGTGATTATGCGTGTGGGCATGTTTGATCATACAATCTGTTATACTACTTCAGACCTGTGGTACTAGGTTTGACATTTTCTTCTGTCAGTCTGCTTAGAGATCCAACAGAAATATCCCAAACACAGTGACTCAACCCCCGGACAGAAATGCACATGATGAAGGAAAGATGGAGGATGTACCACCAGCCACTTAAAAAAATGTTTGCAGACTAATTCCTTAAGCATCATCAAGATGTAGACAGTCCTGCTAAACTGACACACTCAAGTTGCATTGTCATTCTTTCATTTACTTTCATGGGTTGGAAGAGCTTTTAGCAACAATTTGCTTGTGAACAAAGTGATGCTTAATAATGGAGAGTATCTCCCAATTGGCTTAGGGAAATTGATAGATATGTAGGGGAAAGTATCTTCCAATTGGCCAAGGGGAAATTCATACATACATAATGGAAAGTAGCTCCCAATAGACCAAGGAAATTAATATATACATAATGAAAAGTAGCTACCAATAGACCAAGGGAAATACATACATACATAATGGAAAGTAGCTCCCAATCGGCCAAGGGGAAATTAATACATACATAATGGAAAGTAGCTCCCAATCGGCCAAGGGGGAATTAATACATACATAATGGAAAGTAGCTCCCAATCGGCCAAGGGGAAATTGATACAAACATAATGGAAAGTAGCTCCCAATGGACCAAGGGAAATTATACATAATGGAAAGTAGCTCCCAATAGACCAAGGGAAATTGATACATACATGATGGAAAGTCTCTCCCCATAGACCAAGGGATATAACTTTACTGCATAGCAGATGATCATAAATGTTTGATGCTGTAACATTTCAGAATGTCCCCCAGCATGCCATATGTAGATCTGCTGTGTATCCTCTTTATTGTCAGTAGATCAGAGGTGCCTGTTTCTGTGTCATGAGAAGCAGAGAAGGACATGTGCTGTGAATGAAGAACTGTGTGTGTGTGTGTGTGTGTGTGTGTGTGTGTGTGTGTGCAGAACTTTGGTGTAGACTACGTGGCCCTCAGCGAGATGGTCTCCTACTGTCCACTGGACTATCTGCAGCTGGCCTTTAAATGTTGCCAGGTACATTCCTTGTGTGTGTGTGTGTGTGTGTGTGTGTGTGTGTGTGTGTGTTTGTGTGTGACTGTGTGTCGTGTGTGTGACTCTGTGTGTGTGTGTGACTGTGTGTGTGTGTGTGTGACTCTGTGTGTGTGTGTGTGTGACTCTGTGCGTTGTGTGTGTGACTCTGTGTGTGTGTGTGTGTGTGTGTGTGTGTGTGTGCGTGTGTGTGTGTGCCTGTGTGTGTGTAGTGAGACGAGGAAGGACAGCAAATGAAGGTAGAAGGGGAAACAATGGATAGTTGGAGTGGGGGGGGGAGGGAGGGAGGGAGGGAGGGAGAAAAAAACAAACTGATAAACAAAGAAAAATAATGGGACAGCAAAGTATACAACACATAAAAGACAGCTGCTGGTGTACAACTGGCTTTGATGACGTTTGCTCTGCACTGCATCCATGACCTTTGTGGACAGGTGTGTTTGTACGGGGGTGTGTGCAATAAATGAATCTACCCATCCAGGTGACCCAGGTAAGCGTCCCCAGGCCGCGGAGATCATGGAGTGGCTGGAGAAGATCTTCAGGAACCTGAAGAACGACATGTTCACACGCCAGGAGAAGGAGAAGAAGACAGGTGAGTCACCTGGCCTTCCATGTGGCGTCTCTCTGGAACTTCTGAAAGATTGAAGATGAAAGGGGGGGGATGTGGGGGGGGAGGGGGGAATTAAGGGTTTTCTGATAGTTTTGTCTGACTCTTTCCTGTCCAGCACTTTTTGTCTGACGCGTTCATGTCTGACAGTTTCCTGTCTGACGCTTTCATGTTTGACAGTTTCCTGTCTGACGCTTTCATGTTTGACAGTTTCCTGTCTGATTTTTCATGTTTGACACTTTCCTGTCATGCCTGCCTGACACCTTTCTGTCTGACACATGCCTGTCTGACACCTTTCTGTCTGACACATGCCTGCCTGAGACCTTTCTGCCTGACACATGCCTGTCTGACACATGCCTGCCTGAGATCTTTCTGCCTGACACATGCCTGTCTGACACATGCCTGCCTGAGACCTTTCTGCCTGACACCTTTCTGCCTGACATCTTTCTGTCTAACACATGCCTGCCTGACACCTGTCTGACACATGCCTGCCTGACTCCTGTCTGTCTGACACATGCCTGCCTGACACCTTTCCATCTGACACATGCCTGCCTGACACCTTTCCATCTGACACATGCCTGCCTGACACCTTTCTATCTGACACATGCCTGCCTGACTCCTGTCTGTCTGACACATGCCTGCCTGACACCTTTCCATCTGACACATGCCTGCCTGACACCTTTCCATCTGACACATGCCAGTCTGACACCTTCTGTCTGACACATGCCTGCCTGACACCTTTCTGTCTGACACATGCCTTCCTGACTCCTTTATGTCTGACACATGACACCTTTGCCTGACACATGCCTGACACCTTTATGTCTGACACATGCCTTCCTGCCTGACACCTTTATGTCTGACACATGCCTTCCTGACTCCTTTATGTCTGACACATGCCTGTCTGACACCTTTCTGTCTGACACATGCCTTCCTGACTCCTTTCTGTCTGACACATGCCAGTCTGACACCTTTCTGTCTGACACATGCCTGCCTGACACCTTTCTGTCTGACACATGCCTTCCTGACTCCTTTATGTCTGACACATGCCTTCCTGACTCCTTTCTATCGGACACATGCCAGCCTGACACCTTTCTGTCTGACACTTTTCCATCTGACACATGCCTGCCTGACACCTTTCAGTCTGACACATGCCTGCCTGACACCTGTCTGTCTGACACATGCGTGCCTGACACCTGCCTGTCAGATATTTACTTGTACAACATCTTTCTGCCTGATATTTCCTGTCTGACACCATCCTCTCTGACATCTTCCTGCCTGACACCTTTCTGTCTGATACTTTCCTGTGTGACATCTTCCTGCCTGACAACTTGACATCATTTTTAGTGTGTGAGTGTGTATGGGTGTGCTGAACTCCGTAACGTGTGCTTTAGCCGCCAGTGTAAAATTTGGTGGTCAAGTTCATTCAGACGTTTGTGCTCTGTTCTCTTTTTTTTTTTTTTCTGTCTTGCCATGGACAGAATGGGCACCAACCCCCAAAAAATAGTGCTGACACATTATCAGATGCAGTGGGATCTTGGCAGTAGTCTCTGTGTCTTCCCAAGCGATAACACATGATCACAGCATGATACAAAAGTATCAGTTATCTGCTCCTGGCTACTCCCATGATAAAATCTAGCAGTGCACGAAGCAGCTCCTGGCTGTTCCCATTATGAATGCCAGAGGATAATGTCTGTCAGATTTTTTTTTAATTGCTGCTGTCACTAATCTAACTAAATTAGCACATGCATCAAAAACAAAACATGGGTCCAGGTTTATGCATTAATATGCGTATACACAAAGGCCCACTTTAAAACAAGAACAGTTACATAGATACAATGCTATTTTAAATGAAAATTGAAAATTAAGAACGAAAGAGACAGAAACAGTCAGTTAGAGAGAGAGGCAGAAAGAAAATTAGAGAGAGAGAGAAAGAAGGAGAGAGACAGAGAGAGAGAGAGAGAGAGATTGTTCCAAATGCAGCTTATGTTTGTGTCACAGAGATCAACTGCCATAAAAGATCTCGGTCAGAAGACAACATCCTGCAAGCCAATGACAGCGAGACTGACACCAGCAGTGAGGACATCGTTATAACACCACTCCTCATTGGTCAGGTTAGTGATGACATCGTTTTGATAGCTCCTCTCATTGATGACGTTGATGAAGACTTCCTGTTACACCACTTTTCGCTGGTTTCTTGAGTGCTTCTTATTGGTCAGGTTACTGATGATGTCATCATAATGACTCTTCTCATTTATTAAGTCAGTGAAGATCTCCTGTAACACCGCTTCAGACTGGGTAGTTAAGTGCTTCTTATTGGTCAGATCAGGGAAGACGTCAATGTAAAATGGTTT
>JADBJO010000306.1:560000-625000 GCA_016801955.1 Conus betulinus
ATGCTAAGGGGATGGGGTAAAAACTGATGATTGTCGAGGGACTCTTTAGGTGTAAAGAGGCTATGGGTGTGATGATGGTGCATATCTATGCGCTTATGTACAGATGTGTTTGTGTTTGTTGTATGTATGTGTGTGTGTGTGTGTGTGTGTGTGTGTGTGTGTGTGTGTGTGTGTGTGTGTGTGTGTGTGTGTGTACATAGTAATATGTGAGCATATAAGTATGTGTGCACATATGCATGCATATACAGTATGTTTATCTCTGTTTTCAAACTTTCCTGTCCCTCCACCCTAATGTGCCGACCTCACATTTCCACACTTTTCTTTATGTGTAAATCCAGTGCAATATCCTCCACCTGTTTTCCCACTGTCACAATCCTCCCTCCAGAACGTGCAATCTTGTGTGTTACTAAAGATTTGTCTAGCCTACTGTTGGGACATAGCTCTAAGTTGATCTTCACTTGCTGATAGGTTTGGACAGGGGGTGGGGTATTGTTAATGGGGTCAGGGAGGGAGGTGGGATGATGGGGGAGAGGGGGTAGGAGTACCATTAAGAAGCCGACAAGGCTGTCCGTCTGTTGCCAAAGTGATATCATCCCTGTTGGCTGCCTTGCCGTGAGATGTTGATATCTGGCTGGAAGTTGAGTCAATACAGTATTCTCTGCTTAGATATGTTGTTTTATGTTAAGTTTGACATACTATTCTTTTCCTGTCATCATGATTCTGCTAGTGGTGTACAGCTGATGGTGTGTGTGTGTGTGTGTGTGTGTGTGTGTGTGTGTGCATTTGAGTGTGTGTGATTTATGGAAAGCATGTGTGTAAACATGTGTGTGTGTGAAAGAGAGTTAATGAGAGAGAGAGAGAGAGAGAGTGTGTGTGTGTGTGTGTGTGTGTGTTTATAGAAAGTATGTGAGTATGTATGTATGCATTTGGGAAAGAGAGTCTATGTGCATATGTGTGTGTGTGTTCATGTGTTTGTGTGTATGTGTGTGCACGTGTGTGTGTATGTATATGTGTGTGTAATCTGACTCGGAGCCATGTAAAAGTGGAGACAGATATCTCCATCAGAGCGCCAACGAGGCTCTGGAGGACATGGATCGGTGTTGTCTTCATGTCATTGCGCTGTGCTGATGTCCCTGGGAATCCATGATCTCACACATTGGGAGCATTGCCGCTCTGATGTCATCCCCTTCCTTTGAGGCGGTGGCCCTCCCTTCCATCTGTGCTGCAGCTGCACAAGACAGGATGAATCAGTTACTGCAGAGGCTGCCATGCCATGAACGATCGACACACAGGTAGTGTCTGCAGTGACTGGTAGTAACACTTTCCACAAGGTATCGAGGCTCATGGCCAACATAACCCATGCGGCTTTCATTCCTGATGTGGCCCTCTCTACAGTAAATGACGTCATCCTTCTCATCATCGTTCCCATCTCCTTGCCAGCTATAGTATAACTGCGTTTGATGTGACCGCTCACTACTCACAGCTCTACTCTTGCTCAGTACTGTTCCACAGTGCGTCTCACAGTGCAGCTCATAGTGTGGCCAAAGCCTGACTCTTTGAACCACACAGCCATGCTGCTGGGGGCAGCTGCTACCAGGCTAGTCTGGGAGACATCGGTCACCGGGTGGTCCTTGGTGCTACCAGGCCAGTCCGGGAGACATCGGTCACCGGGTGGTCCTTGGTGCTACCAGGCCAGTCCGGGTGACATCGGTCACCGGGTGGTCCTTGTGCTACCAGGCCAGTCCAGGTGACATCGGTCACCGGGTGGTCCTTGGTGCTACCAGACCAGTCCAGGTGACATCGGTCACCGGGTGGTCCTTGGTGCTACCGGGCCAGTCCGAGAGACATCGGTCACCGGGTGGTCCTTGGTGCCAGACAGGCTGGGCTGTGCTCTGTAGGTCTCCCACTCCACCTCTGTAGCTTGTGGAACTAAACATCTCTGTAGGCTAGGCTGACTGAGGCTTCATTTAGAACAATGAGAATACACCCAAAGTGATGACCACTGGTCATTGAGCGTGATGGCCATGTCAGCTAATCAGTGCAGGGACTGGCAGACAGGCTATCATTAATAGTTTGGCATCTCAACACAAGGTTCAAGTGACTAGTTTCCATTTTCCTCCCATATTTTTCTTTTTTTTTTCCATAGTGTCAGGCTTTGTGTGATCCATTGGGTGTTCTTGTAACAATTGGCTGGCAAGCTCAAATGATTTTTTGATTGGTTTGATGATCATGCTGTTTCAGAATTAATGGATCTGATGCGATTTTAACGTGTACAAACGATGTCCAAACACTGATTATCTTAGTGCAGAATATGTTATAGTATTCGGCTGATACAGATTTGAGTGACTGAACACAAACTGCTTATAGTTGTAAATGTAGCAGTGTGTGTGTGTGTGTGTGTGTGTGTGTGCGTGTAAATAGTGTAGAAATCACATATGTAACGGTGCACTTGTGTAACTGGCGGTAAGAAGTGCTGACAGGGGGGAAGTTGGAACCTTCAAAGCTCTGACGTGAAGTTGTGATGATAAAACAGAACGCTGCAATGAGGACGTCGTAGGTAACAGCATGCCACACTGAGGATGTGAAGGATTGAAAGTGAGGGTGAAAATACCCTCTGCCGCATCACACAGGAAATGAAACCAGCCTCTTAAATCAGCAAATGAAAGGGAGACCAGTGTGTCACCCTCTGTCCTCACAGCCTGGAACGTTGGATAGGGCTGCTGCTGTGTGTGCTCTTGTCTGCCGACCGTCTCCCTTGGCACTGACCAGGATGAAGCTTGGAGGACAGGGAATGTGGCTTAGGTGTGACCTGTCTCTGACCTGAAGGTTGCCCCCAGGCATCCCCAGGTCAGAGGTGCTGTTTGTGGTGTGCCTGGAGATGCTACCAGCACTGGGTCTGCTGCGTGGCCTGGATGGTGGTCTGGGTTCAATGCAGGCCTCGGTCCTGTGCAGCTGATCACTCCTGCCTTGCCCGATGATCAGCACTGAAGGAGGATTTGAGGGGCTGGGTGCCGGGATTCAGGGAGCTGTAGATTGGACTGGCGGTGCGAACAGAGCGGAAGCACACATCCTCTGGATCTTTCGGCAGGGTACAGACAGGACAGAGAACAGGTCCTCTAGGTCTTCTTTGATGGCAACCCATGCAGTGTACAGACAGGAAAGAGGATAGATCCTTCGGGTATTTGTCTACAGCAGCCTGTAGGATGTGCAGTGTACAAAGAGGAAAGAGTACAGGTCCTTTATGGCAGCTGTAGGACCTGCAGAGTACCGACCGACAGGAAGTTAAAAGGTCAGGAAAAAAGGTTAAAGTTCCTGTTGCTTATTAGCCATAGGGACAGTGATCTTCAGAGGTAATTGTTTCTAGAGCACTGCATGACAGAAGGCGATGCCCATTCCTCTTCTTATACCACCTTTAAGCTTTTTGAACAAGCTTGCGGTTGGCATTTACTGCTGGGTAGACAGTTTTTTTTTAGCTGGAAAAATCTGATCCCATGTGTGTTTAGAACTCCGGGCCATCAGCTGTGCAAGCAAACGCTCTAACCATGGGACAGTGCGCAGTGTAGTTCACAGCAATCAGGACATCGCAGAGAATCAGGACATTGTTGAGTGTATGGGGGAGTTTTTTTTCTTTTCTTCTCTTGAATTTCAAAGGATTCATTTCATCACCGGCATTTTGTGTTTCTGGTGGCATCTTTGAGTTCTTCCAGTCGCACATTATTGTGGAGCATTGTTGTATGGATTTTGTGTGGCCAACTTGGTGTTGTATCCTGCTGAACAACCAGGTATTAACTTATTCCTTCCTTTCTGTATATATTTGAATTTTCTGTGTGTATATTTATGTATGTATATGTTTGAATTTTCTGTGTGTGTATATTTATGTATGTATATGTCTGCCACTCCTCTGTACATGTTTGTGGGCATTTATGGACATATCTGTTGTCAAGGTGTACACATTTATGGACATATCTGTTGTCAAGGTGTACACATTTTATTCAAAAAGCACATATCCTGTCCCCTTCATGAAGAGCAGTTCCTGCTGTTCGAAGTGGTTCTATTTTTATACATCTCAAGGTCCCAAGAGGTCACCACGATGGTCATTGGCTTAGTGACTCTTGTGAAGTTGTACACATTTGAGCAAGTGAAGTCTGCCAGAACTTTTTTTTTCACCGATGTATTCTTGATGCTGTGTGCCAGAGGATCTATAGAAGGCATGCATGTATCACAGCATTGTGAATTGGCATTCTCCTGCCATTGAAGCACAGTAAGGATGCGTGTGTGTGTAGAGGGAGGAAAGATTATGGGATGGGTGGGGCTGAGTGTCGATGCTTTGTGCCAAAGATGTGACACTGTGTTGAAACGCCATGGGCATTACTGATGCTGTTGATTCTGCAGCAGCTGCAGTCCAGTGTTTTGGGAGTAGGATGCTCCATGCGATGGTCTGTTGTTGTAGAAGACATGATGCTTGTGGAAAAGCTGTGAGCTCTGTAGGGTTAAACTTCCTGTTGTTCCTGCATTCCTCATGTTCTTTTGTGTTGGCTTCTGCTCAAATTCGAGCGTCGTGTACACATCTTTTCCTGAGTATTTTTGGCGTGTAGTCAGCATAGTGTATTGGCTTTTGTGTATTCGTTTTGGGGAGTGTAACACATGGCACTTGGTGTTCTGTTTGTTGTCTTTGTGTGCGTTTTGTTGGCTAACCCCTGTAATGAAGGTGTTTCCTCTTTGTGTGTTTAGCACCTATGTTTGTACAGAATGTTGTGTGTGTCTCCAGAAGTGGCCGTCTGTTCACTGGCTTTAGCGATAGGGTGTTGTATGCATCGCCACATCCCTCCATCAACTCGTTCTGTGTGTGTGTGTGTGTGTGTGTGTGAGAGAGAGAGAGAGTATATATTTGTGCATGTGTGAGTGATTTTGCATATATGTGTGTGTTTGTGTGCAATTATGCATGTGTGTGTGTGTGTGAGCATGCGCATGTGTGTGTGCCAAGTTCATTTTTATTGGATAATGTGTGTATCACACTGCTATGATCTATGTATATTTTGATCCTTTTATTCATACAGTTTCTGTACATATGCTCCTTCTCCTGCCCCCCCCCCCCCCCCCCCCCCCCCCTCTACATTAAATACAGTTTATATAGCAGTATTTCTGACCTTTCTCACTGTGATCACCTGATTGCTAGCAATAATGGCAACTCTGTGTGCGTGTGTGTGTGTGTGTGTGCATGCATGCATGTATAGTATGGTCTTCACTAATGATTATGCACATGATGAAGGTGTCCAATGTGTTAAACAGCTGTCCAGAGCAACCCACTGCTTAGGATTAGTTGTCTGTTCTCTAGAGTGTTTGCAATGCCAGTGTTGATGCGTTCTGTGACTTGTGTCGTGAAACTCGTGGACACAGTGGGGACAGGACCCCAGCAAGCCACAATATTCTTGGAATGATCTGCATTCGTTTCCTGTTGGGCATCTGTGTTTTGCAAAAGCAAAGTTGCATGTATATACATCAGTTTGTTTCATTTTGAACAGTTTTCCCACATGAAGGATGAGAGGGGAAATGGAAACGTGCTGACAGTCAGTCTGACACGGTTTTTAGCCTGGTTGCGTTCAAATAATGCAGATGTGTTAGCAGTTTGTCTGGTGCTGTTGTAGGCCTAGCTGTATTTAGATAATGTGAATGTGTTAGCAGTGTATCTGACAGTGTTTTAAAGCATGGCTGTATTTAAATAATGCAAATATACTTACAGTCTGACTGAAGCACTTTGAAACTGGGTTGCATTCACATAACGCAAATGTGCTGGCAGTCTATCTGAGGCAGTTTTAAGCTCAGCTGTATTCAGAGAATGCAAATGTGCTGGTAGTCTGTCTGAAGCAGTTTTAAACACGGGTTACATCCAGAGAATGCAAATGTGCTGGCAGTCTAGCCTGACTGCATTCAGATCATGTGTATGTATTGGCAGTCTCTGCCTGACACTGTTCAAAGCCTGGCTGTATTCAGATAATGCAAATATGCAGGAAGTCTGTCTGAAACTGGTTTTTTTTTTTTTTTTTTTTAAGGCCAGCTGTATTCAGATAATGCAAATGTGTTGTCAGTATATTTGATGCAGTTTCAAGCCTGGCTGTATACAGATAATGCAGATGTCTTGGTAGTATTAGCCTGGCTGTATTAAGATACTGAAGATGTGTTGGCAGTATATATCTGACTTTGTTTTAAGCCTGGCTGTGTATTTAGATAATGCAGATATGTTGGCAGTATATCTGACACTATTTTCAGCCTGGCTGTGTTAGGATAATGCAGATGTGTTGGTAGTATATCTGACATTGTTTTAAGCCTGGCTGTGTTAAGATAATGCAGATGTGTTGTAGTATATCTGACATTGCTTTAAGCCCTGCTGTATTCAAGCCACTCTGCGGCACTAGGCCCCAGGACTGACCGTGAGATTAAGGTACAGTTGACATCAGATTAGGCTGATCTGCATCAGGTCTGCTTGACACACTTCAGATTTGGATGAGCTGCTTCAGATTTGTTTTACATCCTCCAGATTGGAGTGCAACACATTTTGGGCTGATTTATTTTAGAAAGGGGGTCACCCATTTCAGATCTATCATAATGTGTTGTGTGTGTTCATTATGCAGTTCAAATGCTGCCATGTTAATGTGGAACACAGCCACTGTTTTTATTAGATATTTTTGTGGGTTTCACTGGGACTTTGCTTGAATAGGGAAGGTGGGGGGGAAGGGGGATGGTGGGGAGGGGAGTGCACGCTATATATGTACACGCATGCACTTCCTCAGATGAGGAAAAGGACTCAAGGGGGGGGGGGGGGGTTGGAAGGCATGGAAGGGAGGGTTGGGAAGGCATGTGTATGTAGTATGTACAGTCCCTCAAACACTGGGGGAGGGGGAGGAAGGGGGAACAATGTCCATTCTGACGTATTTTTATATGCCCACTTCTTCAAATCTCAAAGGTTTGAGGTGGGGGTTGTGGGGGGGGGGGGGGGGGGGGGAACTGAAGTGGACGCTTACTTCCTGTAATTCCTGACAGCCCTTTCTGGTTCTGTCCTTGTCAGGAGCAGTGACAAGGCCAATGTCAACTAACCGGCTTGCTTTACATTCTGAATGTAACACAAGAAGAGCTTTGAATGGTACACGCACGTCCACGTGTTGTACAACTGTATCATCCTACAGATCTCTGTGAAATGCAAGCTGCTGTAGCAGAAGAAAACTGTTAGCCAGAGGACAGCATCACCCATGTGACTTTCCTCGTTTCTCCTGCCAGCAGGAAATAGCTTGATTTTCTGTCCAACGGAATTTTCCCCTGGAATTTAGTTAGGGATGACTTCCTTGTTGCCATGGGCATTATTACATTTGCAAAATGCATGAGCTATGGTAATCATCATAGAAATAAACACAAGGATGCGCACATGTGTGTGTGTGTGTGTGTGTGTGTGTCGGGGGGGGGAGGGTATATGGAGGGGGCTGGAGGTGGGGCAAGGGGGGTGTCATCAGGTCTGTGCACATGAAAATGGCTGAACGTTCTCTTGAAATGTTCAGTTTAACATTCTTCACTATTCACATGTATGTCTATGTTCAGTGCTGATTGATTTTAAAACCTTTTAGGTATTTTTACAAGAGAATGATCAAAACTGAAGCAGCGCCACAGCTGCTGTGGACTGCCATGATTGCAGGGATGCTGTTCAAGTACAAGAACTCTCACAATAACCAGAATGCACTGTGGTCAGGTGTTTACAATGTATGAATGTCGAAGGTCCCATGTTCAAATCTGTCAAAGGACCTTTTCTTTTTGTTGTTGCAAACGGTTATTGATATTGTTCTAATGGGTATTTCTTCTCAAAGGAGATGTCATCACCGAAACATTTCTCTGCAGGTCTTTGTTAAGAGTTCTTCTTTCCTTGTGATGTGTGTGTGTAATTAAACATGACCTGAATGCTAGTGCTGTCTGGGTCTGTGTACATGAAGGGGAGGGAGGTGTAACCTTCATGGGCCACAAAAAGAATGCAGTGGCTTGTCTTTGTTGCTGGACGTAAAACTAGGACACGTCACTGGCATTGTATTTAGTCCCTGCAGATGAGATTCTATTATCACAGCGTTATTAAACTTGTTACAGCAGACCTATGCTTTTGGTTTTTTGTTTCTTTTCATTTCATGGAGAGAAAGTGAGAGTGGAAAAAGAGTGTGCTTCCCTTTCAGTAAGATGGTAGACAACGATCTGTCCACAGAGAATGCATGACATACTTCCTCACGTTTAGTTAGTTGCTGGACGACCAGATCTATCACAGAGAACACATAACACACATTTAGTGAGATGCTAGATGAGCAGATCTATCCACAGAAAACATATGACACATGCAATTAAATATTGGACGACCAGATCTATCCACAGAGAACATGCGACACACATTTGGTTGGTTGCTAGATGAGCAGACCTATCCACAGAGAACATGTGACACACATTTAGCTGGATGCTGGATGACCTGATCTATCCACAGAGAACACATGACACACACTTAGCTGATGGAAGACCAGATCTATCCATTAGTTAAGTGCTGAATGATCAGATCTATCCCCAGAGAAAGCAGACACACAGATGCTGAATGATCAGATTTATCCACAGAGAATACATGATACACATATCCACAAAGATGACGAGATCTGTCCATGTAGAATGCTCGCACACACACACACACACACACACACACACACACACACACTTTAAAAGTAGAGAAATGTTTTACACTGGGGAAAAATAAATCCGTTTTTACTGCGGAACTTAGTGCAATACTAAAAGTATAATTTATCTTCAAATTTCCCATGATCTGTATTTCAAGTACCTTTTTGTGTTGATTCAAAGTCTGTGCTTCAGGCTCTGAAATCATTAAAATTGCAGGATAGATCAGAAATGATAATCGAATTAGCAATTCAATTCATGCTCTCTCTTTACAAGGCACTGCAATTACTTTCTGCTGAATACTGTCACATTTTTTGTTTTAATATTGCAATTACTTTCTGCTGAATACTGTCACATTTTTGTTTTAATATAACGATAAAATAGATAGAGCTGCAAAACGAGGAGCAAAATATAGTTCAGAGTCTCTCGGGATGAATTTTTCACTTTTGGTTCAGGAATCATTTGCCCAGAATTCTTTTAAAAAAAGTCTCACAATAAGCCTATGTACACAGATTTTAGTATTAAAACATTAAACACACTCCCACATAAGCAGACAGTTACCATCCCTTATGCATAGGTGGAAAGTCAATGCTTTTACAACAAAATTCAGTAAAAATGCTTCATGTATATGTAGACAGAACATCACAGCTGATCATATTCTCTCATGTGTGGCTAGCAAACAATTTATACCCATGCTTTCGACATATACTATTCTAATATTTCTGAATCACTGGTATTGACCTATGAATTCTTTCTGTCTTTATCAAAGAGTCCAATAAGTAAGTACTTATAGCTTCTCACATTTATCATCTCATACTTATGAGGCTACTTTTAAGTGAGTCAATCACACGGCTATTGCTAAATCTACAAAAAATATACAAAAGGACCATCTTCATCCGTCCCCTACCTCTCACTCTTCTCTCTCATATCAAACCATTTGTAGTTTCCTAGTTTTATCATTAGGGTTGGTTGGTTGGTTGGTTTTTGGGTGGATGGGGGTGGTGTCTTTTTTTGTGTGTCTAATATCATCTAGAGTGGATAGACGTTAAATTTGACACTAAGTAACACACACACATATCCTAGTCTGATTTCTTCAAGGAGGCCAACTACAAACTCTCCACTTTCCAATGCCATTTTCTGTTGTGGGGTCCCCTATAGATTGCCACTTAAAAAAACTTCCAATGTTTGTTCCCCAGCTGAACCACATCCCTTCCCAATCCTATAGTGTCAACAACAAAAAAAGCATCACTCCCTCCCAGTCATGACCAAACACACACACACACACACACATGCACACACACAGTAACTCTGCAGATCACACATCTCTCATTTCATAAATACTATTTATGACACAAAAGCTACCCACTGATGCACATTCGCAAACCAACAAGCTCAAGAACACGCATAAAACCCTCTCTCCTTCCACACTTTGTCAATCTTCTGCTGCCATCAATAGAAGTAGATGCAGTGTAACCTCCTCTGTACATCCACAATATGAGCGTGTCAATCACCATAAGCTTCCTGCAATGAATGAGAAATGAAAACATGTCTGCCTGTATGCAAGCATTTGTGAATTCTGAACGTGAAGAAAGAAAACAAATCAGTTCATTCAGAGGAAGATGCTGGCACAGAGACGTCCAGATGAGAAAATCATCTCGGTCCAACACATACCAGAAACTGGATACCCCACAGCAAAGTCAGATGATGATAGAAGTTGCCGCATCATCTGCTTCTCTTTCTCTCTTGCTCTCTCGCAACTAATGGGTTGTTTTTTCAGTCCCAACATGCACTAGATATTGGATATCGCACAATAAAGTCAGATGATGATAGAAGTTGCCCTATCATCTGTATCTCTCTCTCTCTCACTCAACTAATGGGTTGTTTTTCAATTTCAGTCCAACATGCACTAGATATTGGATATCGCACAATAAAGTCAGATGATGATAGAAGTTGCCCTATCATCTGTATCTCTCTCTCTCTCTCAACTAATGGCTTGTTTTTCAGTCCAACACACACTAGATATTGGATATCGCACAATAAAGTCAGATGATGATAGAAGTTGCCCTATCATCTGTCTCTCTCTCTGTCTCTCTCAACTAATGGGTTGTTTTTCAGTCCAACAAGCACTAGATGTTGGATATCACACAATCAAGTCAGATGATAGGACTTGCCCTATCATCTGTCTCTCTCTCTCTCTCTCTCTCTCTCTCAATTAACAGGTTGTTTTTAACACATCCTTGTACACAAGCACACCACACCATCACCAAGGGGCACCACAGCACTGCCACGACAGGTCATCTCCCCACCACAGCGCCATCATACACACTAGCGTTTGCTTCTCATGGCTTTCTTGCTGCTCTCCCGACGCCGCTGGGTCAGAGGGTTGCGCGGGTCGTGGAGGGTGTAGCGATCATCCTCGTGCACGTTGGCGTCAATCACTTTGCTTTTGGTCGCTTCATCTTCAAATCTCAACTTGTGTCGCATCCTGAACACACAGCCAAATTTACCGTTATTGGTTTTGTGTGACCTGTGTACAGTTATGTTGCACGTATAAGTGTGTGTGTGTGTGTGTGTGTGTGTGTTTGTGTGTGTATGTGTTTATTTGTAAATACTGATAAGGAATTTTTCTAAAAAGCCCATACTAAAGAAGAAAAAAATGTTTTACTGCCTTATTTTTTTACATACATGTGTCTCGTATACAACACAGACAAAAAATATATGTTCATGAACACTTCTCAGATCTAGAGCAGCCCTGTATGAAATCTCTGATAAACATGCTCATGCCTGGGTCTAATACAAAAAGTCTCCCATGTACCTCGCACACATTTTTTTCCAACAGACTTCTGTGTACATCACATTGTTTCCCAAGAAACGGATTGCTGTGTACATAACCAGTAAACAAACTGCTGTGTACATCACACAGTTTCCCAGGAAACAGACTGCTGAGTATATAACCAGCAAACAGACTGCTGTGTACATCAGACTGCTTCAAAAAAACAGACTGCTGTGTACATCACACACATTGCCTCCCTGGAAACAAACTGCTGTGTTCATCACATACATTGTATTTCCCAGCAAACAGATGACTGTGTCTACCAATCAGACACACACATGCAGCTGTGTTCACCAATCGGGACACACACATGCACACAGACAGCCGTGTCCACCAATTGTTTTCCACATGGACATAAACAGCTGTGTTTACCGACCAGCCACCACACACACACACAACACACACACGTTTCCCACATCAGGGACCTCACCATGATATGTCGTCAGCGTCCTCCTCCTCCTCTTCCTCAGCGTTCTTCTCCTCCTCGACATCGTCATAGTCACCGCCCAAGCTGCGTGCGGCGGTCAGCTTGTTCTGGAACCTGGCCAGCATGGCCAGAGTGGCCTCCTCCCGGTTCTCCCTGCGACTCAGCTGTTTCTTCCTCATCTTGTACTTCTGTCGCTCCTTCTTCACCATGGCTAGCAGGTCGTTTTCTGCAACAGGGTGATGTCATGCTATTTTTGTTGAACAAGTGTGACGTCATGCTATTTTCTAGAACACAAAATGATGTCATGTTATTTTCTATACCAAAGAGTAATGTCAAGTTCTTTTCTACACCACAGAGTGATGTCACATTATTTTCTGTAACACAGAGTGATGTCACTTTGTTTTTCTATACCACAGTGTTCTGTCACATCATTTTCTACAGCAGACAGTAATGTCACATTGTTATCTATACCACACCGTAATCTCATGTTATATTCTATACCACACAGCAATGTCATGTTATTTTCTATACCACACAGTAATGTCATGTTATTTTCTATACCACACCGTAATGTCATGTTATTTTCTATACCACACCGTAATGTCATGTTATTTTCATTACCACTATACCACGCAGCAATGTCATGTTATTCTCTATACCACACAGTAATGTCATGTTATTTTTCTATACCAAACCGTAATGTCATCTTCTTTTCTATACAACAGAGAAATGTCAAATTATTTTCTATACCACAGAGAAATGTCACATCGTTTTCTACACCACAGAGTGATGTCATGTTTATTTTCTTGAACAGGTACAGACTTACATCTATTTGTGGCCACATACTGATTGATGGTGTACCTTACACACGTACAGGCTAGCAGCACAGACTGACGATCTGCCTGTGAGCACGTACAGATTGGCCATCTACTTGTGAAGACATAATACTGACCCATCCACCTGTGAACGTATACAATACGGATTGGCTGTCTACTCTGAACACATACCGAACAGCTGTCTACCTGTGAAAATACAAGCTTACCATCTACATGTGAACACATACAGACTGACTATCTACCTGTGAACACATACAGACTGACTATCTACCTGTGAAAACATACAGACTGACCGTCTACCTGTGAACACGTACAGACTGACCATCAACCTGTGAACACATACAAATTGACCATCTACCTGTGAACACATACAGACTATCTACCTGTGAACACATACAGACTGACCATCTACCTGTGAACACATATAAATTGACCATCTACCTGCGAAAACATACAGACTGACTATGTACCCGCTGACCATCTACCTGTGAACACACAGGCTACCCAGTGACATCAGCCACACGTACCTTCAGCCTCCTCTTCCTTCTCCTCCACCTCCTCTGCCTCCTCAGTCTTGACCTTGACCTTGTCCTTGTCATGGGAGCGCTTCTTGAAGTCCTTGATGTCCCGCTGCAGTTTGCGCTGCTCCTTCTTCAGCTCTTCCCCTGGACAACATCTGTCAGTCAACCTCCGTGTGTGTTAGTGTGTGTGTGTGTGTGTGTGTGTGTGTGTTAGTGTGTGTTAGTGTGTGTGTGTGTGTGTGTGTGTGTGTGTGTGAATGTGTGTGTGTGTGTGTGTGTGTGTTAGTGTGTGTTAGTGTGTGTGTGTGTGTGTGTGTGTGTGTGTGTGTGTGTGTGTGTGTCTGTGCGTGTATGTGCATGTGCGTGTTAGTGTGTGTGTGTGTGTGTGTGTGTGTGCATGTGTGTTTTTGCATGTGTGTATGTATGTGTTGTGGTTTGTCGTGTGATGTGTTGTGTGTTGTGGTGTGTGGTGTAATGCGTGACCTGAAAAAAAAGAACAGTAGGCATCAACAGTCAAAGCCTTTTCATGTCTATATTTCTTTGTCCATTTACATTCCTTCTCTTCCTACTGCAGCAGTCAGCAGATTTCACTGTAAACTGAAGGGTTGATGTGGTCTTTTCAGACTGGTCAATTTCCAGTCCGCAGAAAAAAAAAAAAAAAAGTGTCAACCAATCAGCCCATTCATGTGGACTGAATTTAGGTATTTCTGTTTCGGGTAAACTGTGCCTTGGACCCCATGTCCAGAATCAAACCCACATGCGACTGTGAATATGGATACTATCCAGTGAAAAGACATCGGCTATGACAATGTAGCACAGTGAAAAAAGGCTGAAAATAAAATGGGAAGGAGAAGGTGATGGGAGGCTATTTGTCTTTCGTCCACCAAAACCGAAAAATGAGAGGATGGGAAGGGTGGAGTGGGGATGGGACGAGCTCTTTATTTTCCGAAACTTTTCCTAAAAGCAGGAGGGAGGGTGTGTCAGTGGATGGGAGGAGGAACTTCAGCCATACAACATGGTGTTCATGTGGTGGCGCCCTCCGGAGGGAGAGCTCACGCACGCCGTCTCAGCGACTAAGCCATTACTGTCGTCAGTGCGGGGCTTAGCAGGTGATGTCCTGCGTATGTTGGATCAGAACAGGGCGCCATTGAACACCACCAAAGTGACCCGGCGGCAGTGCAGTGTCTCCTCCAGTAGGTTGCCGCCTGACGACTTGACACTGACAGCTTCCTGCTGGTGCCGGGGCGGCGGCAGGCCAGTGCTGGGTTGTGGCTGTGGACAAGAGTTTTGGAATGAGCGGCGCGGCTGCACTGCCACTCAGGTGGCACAGGTGGGACAGAAAACAAAACAAAAAAAAAAACAAACATGGAGTTCATGGCATTCAGACAGGACTTTCATGGAACACATTTCCCTTTTTTTTGGTATGACTCACATGCGGTGCTGCTTCCCATCATCCAGTGAATTCAGCAGTGACCTCCCCTCCACCTCCTTGGCACGCGGGGCGGTCTCCTCCTCTTCTCTTTCTTCACCTTGACGCGCACGGCAGCTTCCTCTTTGGTCGTCTTCTCCTCCTGGCTGGGCTGAGCACCGACGCCCTCTGGTGGCTGAAATCATTCCTCATAGTTCATCGCCATACATTGCTGGTGCCTTTCATGCAGTCAAATGTGGACAGAGTGCAAGTCTAACATGTTATTTAAGATGTGGCGCGCCATTCGCTCAGTAAAACATGGACAGAATACAACTCTAGCAGTACATTTGGGGTTTAATGCATTTCACCCTGAAAAATGACAGAATACAGTTCTAACACAATGTTTCAAGCATTGTGCATTTTACCTTTAAAAACATAAACAAAATACAACTCTTGCTCCATAAATTAGGTGTGTGGCAGATTTAACCCAGAAAAATATGGACAGAATACAACTCTAGCACACAATATTTAGGGTGTGGTGCATTTGACCAGGGGAAAAAAAAAAAAAAACAAAAAAAGCACTATGTTTATGTGTGGTGCATTACACCACAAAAAAAAACCCAAGGACATGGTACAACTCCAGCATCATGTCTGCAGACTTCTGTCAAAGAAACTGAGTGACCCCTCTGGAAAGAGGACACACTATGGTCTGCCTCCCTCCTGTCATCATGACACTGGTCAAAAGCACCCCCCTCCCCCCCTTCCCAGACCCAATCCCCATGCCCATCCTCTTCTTCCCCTCCGCTGTCCCTGGTACAACACTTTTGGTGAAAAGGATAACAAGACAGTGTACGTGACGAAACATGACACTCAGGCCGCAACCTGTTTTAAGAATACGCAGTACTTTACTACATCTAAAGGTAACTATATGCACAGAGGAGGGTTAATCAGAGAGAGAGGGGACCATTAGGATAGCTGTAACTCTCACCCCACTGTACCCACAATCAAAGGATTATCAAAAAGATGGGACTGATAGGACATGTATACCCCTCGCCATGTTACCCTACAGTGACAGGATTACCAGAAAGACGGGATGGAAAGGACAGGCATAAATGACTCTTACCTCACTATAGCCATGTAAAAGGGGTTATCAGAAAGAGTGGGGAATACTGGGAAAGGCGTGTTCCTAACCTCACTTTACCGATAGAACCCACTGAAAAGGGATTGTCAGACAGAGGAGACTCTTACCTGATGACTCACAGGTTTGACTCTTACCTCACGATACCCATAGAAAAGGGACCACCAGAAAGACTGGGCACTGTTAGGATAGGTGTAACCCTCACCTCACGATACCCATTGAAAAGGGATTATCAGAAACAGGCGACTGTTGGGCAGATGTAACTCTTCCCTCACTATACCCACAGAAAGGGATTATCAGAAAGGGGTCTTCTAGGACAGGTGTAACCCTCCCCTCACCATATCCATAGAGAAGGGATCATTAGAAAGAGGAGACTATTAGGACAGGTGTAACTCCCACCTGACCATAGAAAAGGAATTATCAGAATGAGACGGGACAGTCAGGACTGGTGTAACCCTCACCTCACTATATCCATAAAACAGGGATCATCTGAAAGAGTGGACTGCTAGTTGTAACTCTTACATCGCTATATCCATACAAACGAGATTATCAGAAAGAGAGAGGGATTATTAGGACAGGTGTAACTCTCACCTCTGTCTTAACTTTTCTTCTTCACCGGTTCCTTCTCCTCCTCTGCCTTCTTCTTCTCGTCCTCTGCCTTCTTCTTTTCCTCCTCTCCCTTCTTCTTTCTCTTCCTCCCCCTTCTTCTTCTCGTCCTCTCCCTTTCTTTTCTTCCTCCGTTCCTCATCCTTGCCTTCTGCCTTCCTCTTTCTCCTCTCCTCCTCATCTCGCTCCTTGCTCTTCCTCTTCTTCTGTTCCTCCTTCGGTCCATCCTCCGCTTTGCGCTTTCGGCTCTCCTGAGCGGCTTCAGGATCTGCCTTCTTCTTCCTGGCCTCTTCCTTGGGCTCTTCCTTCACTGTCTTCCTGCCCTCCTCCTCCCCTTCCACCTTCTTCTGCCCTTCCCCCTCCTCCATCCCAGGGCTTTTCTTTTCTCCTGGCTGTCGGGCGTGTCTGAAAGCTTCTTCTTTTTCTCCTCCTCCTTCACTTCCGTTTTCACTTTCTTGACGTCGTCCGCAGCATCTGTTTTCTTCTTCCCTTCTTCTTCAGCAGGCTGGGTGTTGGCCTTGGGCTCGGTGTCCTCGCTGTCAGCTTTCTTGGTCTTGTCCTCCGGCGACCCCTCTATTTTCTTCTTCCGCTTGTCCTCCTCCAGAATTTCTTTCTCCACAGCTGGGATGGAGCTAAGGCGGGGGTCGTCTGTCAGGTCGTGGCTGCTTTTGCTCTTTCCCCGGAACGACTGCAACAGAGAAGGGTGTGTTCTCTGGATGATTCGCATGGTGAACACGTTATCATCAGAGGAAGAGACAAAAGTTGACTGCAGGATTTGTGGTGAAAATGAAAAAATAATAAAGTTTATAAAAACCTTTTGGTGGTAGTTGATTCCTCTGGAGAGTGCAGACTGACCTTTTAAACCATAGGCCTGTTGTTAAAGTGAAGAGAAGAGGGCAGTGTAGACAGGAAAGCCCATGTGAGAATTGGGTGAGAACATCTCATCTAATTATTAAGCTGGACCAAAATACTCTCACTGATCACTGTTCAGGTATATTGAGCACACACAGACACACACCACAGTTCACACAAACCACACAACACACATGTGAACAAGTGGAGATAAACACCGGGGAACAAGTGGAGATAAACAGATACACACCAGGGCACAAGTGGAGATAAACAGATAAACACCAGGGAACAAGTGGAGATAAACAGATAAACACCAGGGAACAAGTGGAGATAAACAGATAAACACACCAGGGAACAAGTGGAGATAAACAGCAGGGAACACGTGGAGATAAACAGCAGGGAACATGTGGAGTGGAGTTAAACAGATAAACTGAGGGGGTGACTGCGCTTTACCTCAATGGAGATAAACTGTGGGTGCTTTACTTCAGTGGCTATAATCATAAACAGATAAACAGAGAGTCCAACTGTGTTCTACCTCAGTGGAGATAAACAGAGGGTCCAACTGTGCTTTACCTCAGTGGAGATAACAGATAAACTGAGGGTTGTGATTGTGGTTTACCTCAGTGGAGATAACAGATAAACTGAGGGTTGTGATTGTGGTTTACCTCAGTGGAGATAACAGATAAACTGAGGGTTGTGATTGTGGTTTACCTCAGTGGAGATAAACAGATAAACTGAGGGTCCAAGTGTGCTTTACCTCAGTGGAGATAAACAGATAAACTGAGGGTTGTGATGGTACTTTACCTCAGTGGAGATAAACAGATAAACAGAGGGTTGCGATGGTGCTTTACCTCAGTGGAGATAAACAGATAAACTGAGGGTGCGACTGTGCTTTACCTCAGTGGAGATAAACAGATAAAATGAGGGTTGCGACTGTGCTTTACCTCGGTGGAGATAAACAGATAAATAGTCCAGCTGTGCCTTACCTCAGTGGCTTTGTCCACCTGCTCCTCATCATCCTCCGCTTCATCCCCAAATGACAGCAGGCTGAAGTTCCTGTTGACAAATTATCTGTTGATAAACCCTCTACACCAAATGACAGCAGACAGATGATTTTTGTTTCACAAACCCTATGTCAAAAAAGACATGACATCAAAAGACAACAGGCTTAAGCTTCTGCTACGCAAAACCTGTGTCAAAATGGGGAGTACTCCCTGTTTGGCTAGTATACAATATACACGCTTAAGTTTCTGCGACAGAAAAGTTTTGACAATAGTCTTTGTACCAGATAACAACAAAGGAGACTGAAACAGTCTGTAGCATCGCTAAAAACAATGTAAAAATACAAATATATACATGAAAGAAAAAAGGTTCAAAGTACCGCTCATTTAGTTCACAAAACGAAGAAGACAGATGAATTTTTTTGCTGTTGTTTTTTTTAGTTATCATGAGCAACAGCCATAAGAAAATGCACCCCCCTTCCCCATCTTAATCACCCCTCCCCCCCCACCCCAACGTGAAACAAACAGGGGAATTTTCAACAAGTATGTCTCATTCAGAGGTCACAAATAAACATCCCCCCGAATTACAATAAGCTACAGGACCCTCCTCCAGCCGACAACAATCTGGGGAGCATTGTTTGTATGTATATGTGTATTTTGGCAAATGACAACTAGCTGCAGTTTCTGTCTGACAAACTGTGTCAAAAAAAAAAGTCTGTAAAACAAATGAAAGCGGACTGGACTTCTTGATTTACAAAATGTCTGTCAACAATCACAATAACTAACAGAAAAGGTCAAAGTTTCTGTCACATGAAATATCTTTAAATAGTTTTGGTGTATAATGATAACATGCTAAAATTTCTGCCACACATCGTAACTGTCGATAGCCATTATTCCTTGGCAAAAAAGAGGTACAGTAAATTTTTTTGCTATAGTAAAATGTATATGACACACAAAAAAGACAGTTTGGGCTTATCATCAAAAGTATTTGAAGCTTTGGTAGCCTTTTTCACTTTTTTGCATCGATATTTTCATCTTCAACTGTTTGGAAAGAGGGCAAAAAAAAGAGGCAGCTCACTTAGTAGCCTTGGATTTACTTTTGATCTTCTTCTCATCCTCCTTGTCCTTCTTCACACGTTTGATCTGCCGCGGTACAATGTCGTCGAACGGGTTGTTCAACACCTGTACACACATAGAAAACACACACACACACACACACACACACACACACACACACACACACACGAAACACAGACACACACACGCACATACACACACACAAACACACACACAAAAGAGCATTTAGAGACTAAGGCACTGACTGACAAAGAAGTTCTCCAGGAATGCTCTGTGCCATTCTACTGAGGTTCACACAACTGTATAGTATGAGCAGGTTTCTCCCCAAGTTCACCATGACAGACAAATCAATCACAGAGTACATAACAGGACATCCAGCCATCACTCCCCTCTGCAGTGACTCTCTCTGCATAACCTCTCTCCAAACTCACTAGCATTTTTCCAGTCAAATTCATTTCTTCTTATCAGTAAACTAGCCCTGATTTACGCTAACAGGAGAGTTTAAAGGAAGAAGTGTGGTGTTTCACGATCATCCTCATTCAGTGAAAGGAGTGTGTAATGATTTGTGGCGTTTCACCATGACCTTGATCCAGTAACGCATAACGTGTGATGATATGCGGCATTTCACATTGACCCTGATTCAGTAACACATAACATGTGATGATAAGCGGCGTTTCACAATGACCCTGATTCAGTAACGCATAACGTGTGATGATAATTGGCATTTCACAATGACCCTGATTCAGTAACGCATAACGTGTGATGATAATCGGCATTTCACATTGACCCTGATTCAGTAACACATAACATGTGATGATAAGCGGCGTTTCACAATGACCCTGATTCAGTAACACATAACGTGTGATGATAATCGGCATTTCACAATGACCCTGATTCAGTAACACATAACGTGTGATGATAATCGGCATTTCACAATGACCCTGATTCAGTAACACATAACGTGTGATGATAATCGGCATTTCACAATGACCCTGATTCAGTAACACATAACGTGTGGTGTGATGATAAGCGGCATTTCACAATGACCCTGATTCAGTAACACATAACGTGTGATGATAAGCAGCATTTCACAATGACCCTGATTCAGTAACGCATAACATGTGATGATAAGCGGCATTTCACAATGACCCTGATTCAGTAACACATAACGTGTGGTGTGATGATAAGCGGTGTTTCACAATGACCCTGATTCAGTAACACATAACGTGTGATGATAAGCCGCATTTCACAATGACCCTGATTCAGTAACGCATGACATGTGATGATAAGCAGCGTTTCACAATGACCCTGATTCAGTAACACATAACGTGTGATGATAATCAGCGTTTCACCATGACCCTGATTCAGTAACGCATAACGTGTGATAATATGCGGCGTTTCACAATGACCCTGATTCCATATCCCTGACCTCTGTGGACAGGAGGCGGTGGGGCTCCAAGGGTTTCTCCGTCACCTCGTTGACCTCCACGTCCTGCAGCTTCAGCATGTTGAACAGGGTGTCCCCCACCACCTGCCACATCCAAACACACCCTGCTTAGTCCCCTTCACACCTACTGTACACATCAACATCGAAACACACATTCTACCTAGTCCCTTCAAAACCAGCCACACATATCTGGATTACCCCCTTCACCCCATCATACATCTGGATTACCCCCCTCCCAATCCCATCAAAGATCTGGATTATCCCCCTTATCCCATCATGCATTTTGATTATCTCCCGCATCCCATCACACATCTGGATTACTCCTTTAGTTCCACAATACACCTGAATTATCCCCTTAATATCCACAACACACCTGAATATTCACCTGCACGACCATCATACATTCGGATTATCACCTTCACATCCACCATACCCCTGGATTATCCCCACTGAATCCACAATAAACGTGGATTATTCCCCTCAAACCCATTATACTTTTGGATGATCTCCTTTACATCTAGACACACCTGGGTAACTATTCTCCATACCCATCGTAGACCTGGATTATTTCCCTTCATAACCACCACACACCTGGATTATTTCCCTTCACATCCATCACACACCTGGATTACTTCCCTTCGCACCCACCATGCACCTGGATTATTTCCCTTCACACCCACCACACACCTGGATATTTCCCTTCACGCCCAACACATACCTGGATTATTTCCCTTCACACACCCAACACATACCTGGATTATTTCCCTTCACGCCCAACACATACCTAGATTATTTCCCTTTACATCCACCACATATTTGGATTGCTTCCATCTGGATTATTTCCCGTCACACCTATCAAACAACAGGATTATTTCTCTTCACACCCATTGCACACCTGGATTAACACCCATTTCTCTTAACACCCATTGTGTCCCAGGATTCTTTCCCTTCCTACACATCACAACTTAATCATTTTTCTACACATCAAACCTGAGACAACTTTCACAGACATGAGAATTCGCAAGGTGGTTAACTTATCCTTGGGGCCTGGGTTGTGAAAGAAGATGGGAGTAAAGAAAAAGTTACATGTTAATCATTCGAACTGACAATGTGACTTCTTCCTCTAGCCTCTCACTGCTGTTCCAGGGTCAGCATTTTTCATCATTTTATGTTCCAATCGGAGAACATCACTTCTTTTCGTGCTCCGACCACAGATTTAGAAAACAGCTCTATCCAAATCATTTTAAAATGTTTACAAATGGGTTGGTAATGGAATCCTCTGACAGTGGTTCTGGCTTTATAACACCAACTTTAAATGTCAGGAAATCATGTTATTTAGGAAAGCGGTTTTCAATCTATACCTCAGAATTCTATACAACAATGAAAGCTTTGACTTACATATATGATAAACCAATCACTTTTTATAAAATTTTACTTTGTGTTGATTCCAAATCTTTTACAATCACTACAGCATTGGGATTATAAAGCTACAAAAGATCTGCTTTTCGAAATAAAACATCTACTGCATTGTTTCATAACTCTAGGCATAAGAAATGATTTTTGTTGGGTCCCATCTCACTGTGGTATAAAGTGGAATGAAATAGCTGACAGTCTTGGTAGTCATTATATTAAGTACTGGAATCTCTGACCTGAATTATTTCCCTTGACTCACAACCACCATCTGGATTATTCCCCACTCACAACCGTCAAACACATGGATTGTTTCCTTTAACACGTACCGTACATGGATTTTTCCATCACAACCACCAAACATCTGGATTATTTCCCTTCAAAAACCATCATACTGCCTGGACTACTTCGCTTCAAACCTGCCTTAACCTCAAATATTCCCTGTCACACCCACCAGGATTAATCCTCTTTTTATCCACCACGATCATTCTTTTTTCATGCCCACCTGGATTTATTCCCTTTACACTTACTTTACATCTGGTTTATTTCCCTTTTACACTCAACTTGCACTTGATTATCTCCTTTCATACCCAACGTACACTCTGATTAATCTCCTATACACTCACCATTCACCTAGACTATTCCCCTTCATATGTACCATTCCCCTGCACTATTTCCTTTCATGTCCATTATACTCATCGATTATCCCTCCTTTACGGTTGGATCAGCTCTAAGCAACATTACCTTACCTTACCCCTTTACACCCACGATGCAAACATATTATTCCCTGCTAACATTCCCCGGCCGCTTCCCTTTTATGGTCTACCAAACCTCTGGATTATTCTCTTTCACACCAACCATACACCAGGATTTTGCCATAATCATACCCCTGGATCACATGTCTTCACAGATCTCGATTATTCCCCCATCACCTCTTTGAGCAGTGTATTAGTATCTTGAGAGGCCAAGTCAAAAGTTGTTCTAAACCTTAACTCTACACACGTTAAGTCAGCTTTCAATAAGGTTCAGTACTGAAGGTGCTCAATGAGTACACAAAATTTACATATCTAAAACATTTCATGACTCTCAAAAAAAAGGAAAGAAAAAATTAAAGAAAAAAAAAAAAACCAACCCTTCAAATGCTGAAACCTTAGAATTAATTCATTTATCAAAACAGGAACAAAATGTAAATCACACACATCCTTTCCCAAGTATAGATGAAGTATATTACCTTGCCAAAGATGGTGTGTTTGTTCTGCAGTTCTGGCGTCGCTGCCATGGTGAAGAAGAACTGACTGCCATTGTCATGAGGTCCTGCATTTGCCATGGCAACCAGACCTCGGCGCACGAAGCGAAGGCGCTGATGGAACTCATCCTGCAACATGCAATTTGGATAACACTGTAAAAAGACACAGAAGAAAGTGCTTTTTTTTTTTTTTTTTTTTTTTTTACTGCTTTCCTATCCCGAACGAACAGAAGCAGTTTTCTTGGAATCATTTAGAGTCTGTGAGTAATACAGATAATGTGTCATTGTTGTGTTTTAATAAGAAAACCAATTCTTTGCTAAATCAGTTTCAAAATAAAAGTGACAAGGGAATTGTTTATCTGCACATCTTTTCTCTCACCACTTAGTTTACACACACACACACACACACACACACACACACACACACACACACACACACACACACATGCATGCACACACACACTTTTACTCTCTCTCTCTCTCTACACATACACACACACACACACACACACACACCACATGCACACACACACAAAATACAATCAAGCCTAGCCCAGGTAGCACAAGCACACTCTCATTCTGTGAATCTTCCTCATCAAGCCCCTGAATAATGATTGCTTCCAGAACAAGACTTCCTTTTCCAGCAAATGTTGCTATTGGTCCACACACTACATGTGCCTCCCCCACAAACACTGCTGAGTACAGACCCAGCGTTTTCAAGATGTCAGCATGATGTTAGTGAAAGGTCCCACTGTAGTATACACCACAGACAGGGCTAAAAATATCCGCAGACCAGACCTTCCAGGACAACTTACCCTTCTAGGTTATCAACACTTCACACCCCCTGCTGAGGTTTCTTAGACACCCCCCCCCCCCCCAACTCTCCCACACCCCCAGTTTTTCTTAGAATAGAACTCTAGCAGAGTGCAACATGAATGAAACAAGGCATGGTCTGCAGCAATCACACTTTGTGATTGGTCTGCATGGAAACGACAGATCTACTCCCTCTATTTCTCTCTCTCAGACGAGTTCCACTACAGCACACAGCATGCCACTGTTAGCATGTCTGTCAATCAACTGTCAATCAATTTTGGTAGTTACTTGTATTAAACATCTTTTAATTACAAAGGGCAAGTAAAAATTGGGAAGGGACGGTGGAGGGGGAGGGTGGGCGACAAGTGGATTTCTTTAAACTGTTGTCCCAAAGAAAACTAAAAAAAAAAAAAAATGATCTGGAAATTTCTAGTCCTGATAAACACACAAAGCCTAAACCAATCAGAGTTGCACCCTGCAATGTCATGTGCCTCACTTTGAAAGGGGATCCATAGATGGACTCCCCGCCATCGCCGGAGTCGGTGGGGTCCCCGCCTTGAACGATGAAGTCCTTGACAACACGGTGAAAGGCAGTGCCATCATAGTATCCCTCTAGACAGAGCTGCACAAAGTTGCGACATGCTTTGGGGGCTTCCTTGGACCACAGCTCAATGTCGATGTCTCCCACTGACGTCTTTAACAGAACCTGCAGAATTCAGGAATCAGGTTTCAACACTGTTAGATCAAGAAAAGAAAAGAGAGAGAGAGAGAGAGAGAGAGAGAGAGAGAGAGAGAGAGAGAGAGAGAGAGAGAGAGAGAGAGAGAGAGAGAATAATCTAATAATAATTCAATTCATTTAAGAAAAAAAGTAAACACCTGTCCCTTGTGAGGCTCCAGACGCCATTACAATATAAAAGCTGAATGTTAAAGAATGAAGAGAAGAAATGAAACAAATAAGATTAAGGCATCTACACTATAACATCATAAGACCAACATACATTTAAAAACAGAATTATACATGCAGATAAACATAATCATCCCCTACACTCTTTCCCTACGTTGTCTCCCCACTCACTTCCCCCCCTCTTCAGCACATACAAACACCCAAGACACACTAACACAAGCACGCGCGCGCGCACACACACACACACACACACACACACACACACACAGAGACAAACACATGCACACACACACACACACACACACACACACACACACACACACACACACACACACACACACACATTATTCAGGATAAGACATAACAGCCAAGTAACAGTGCTGTGCATAAAATTAATCATCGTTAAGATAGGCATGGAATAAGGTTTTCAAGCCTGACTTAAAAGTGTTCAGAGATTGTGCATTGCGAAGTGAAAGAGGTAAAGAATTAAAAATAGTGGGGCCAGCGAAAGAAAAGGAACATTTGCAATATGTCTCCAGCCAAACACATGGAATGGTTAAATAACCAGAGTCCGAGGAACGTAGCGATCATGATGGTGTGTGTGTAGTTTAACTAGCTTTGAAAGGTAGGAGGGGGCAAGAACATGGAGGCATCAAAAACAGAGGGTAGCGATTTTGTGTTCAATGCGGGCTCGGACAGGAAGCCAGTGCAGCTCCCTCAAGAGAGGCTTTGCATGGTCAAATTTGCATTTTCCGAGGACTATGCGTGCAGCATGATTCTGAGCCCTCTGTAATTTGTCCAGCAGCGTGTTTGGAAGACCAACAAAGAATCGCAATAGTCCAGTCTGGACAAAACAAATGCTGACATGAGCTTTTTGGTCAAATGACGGTAAGAAAGGGACAGATATGACTGATTCTGTGGAGCTCAAGACAGATGGTCCTGCACAGTAGTTTTTATATGTCCTCCATTGAGAGGACATGATCCAGATATACCTCAAGATTCCTCACAGACTTGGAAAAACCAATCTCTATACCAGGCGAAACAAAAGGAGTATTGTCCGGGGACCGCTTTGAGCTGCCTGGCTGTACCAACTGGGATGGCCTCAGTTTTCCTATCATTCATTTTCAGGTTGTTTAAAGTCATCCATTTTTTGACAGATTGTCTGCTGAAAAGCGCAGGGAGCAGGGAAACTGACAGGGGCTGTGCTGACTGATGCAACTGTGCATCATCACCAAACATGTGATGCATAACACCACAGTGCCTGATCTGCTGGCTGAGAGGTTGAATGTATATATTGTAAACAACACAGGCACTGACATGGAACCCTGGGGTACTCTATACTTCAGAGGAACAGTTTTGAAGCACGACTGAGTACAACGACAGACTGGAATCGATCACTCAAGTAAGATGCAAACCATTTTAGGACATTGCCTGACAGTCCAAAAGAGACTTGTAGTCTCTTAAGCAAGATGTCATGGTCCAGCATATTAAACGCTGCTGACAGATTGAGTAGGGATAGCAAAGATATGTTTTTTTGTTTGTTTTTTGTTTTTTTTTTTTTGCTGTCCCAACCTCTGCACCTCCTCAGAGGCAGTGCATCCACGCCGCTCATTCCGACACATGTCCACAGCCACGGCCCGGTCGGCCCTGCCGCAGCCCCGGCACCGGAAATCCACAGGGAGCAGTCCATGTCAAGAGGCAACCCTCCGGAGGAGACACTGCACTGCTGCCGAGTCACTTTGGTGGTGTTCAGTGGTGCCTGCTCTGATCTAACATACGCAGGACACCACCTACTAAGCTCCCTACTGACGACAATAATTGCTTAGTCGCGGAGCTGGCATGAGTGAGCTCTCCCTCCGGAGGGCGCCACCACGTCCGTCCGTCCAACGACAGCCCCCATGGATCCTCCAATACCGGTGACCCCGACGGAACTAAACCAAGGCCACAGACATAGACATCGAAACTGAGGTCACCATGAGAGCAGAGCATGAAGGGCTACAGAATTTGAGACTTTTTTTTTATGCTGATCGATGAGAATGAGGATGATTAAGATGATGCTACGCATTTCCATTTCGATCTGAGACTATATGACAGGGCTGTACTCTACGCTTCCTTCATAATATATCCCGGCGTCAACCAGGCCTGAGAGATACAGGCACCTGCAGTGTTGGTCAGGAAATTTGAGCAACACTCTCAGAAACGCATCCATTAAGTGGATGAAGCTCGACTGTGTGGTCCCAGTCTTCCCAACTGAGTCCGCAGCAAACTCAACTCTGGGTAGGAGCTGGTCAGGGCAGAAAAACCCGCATGACTCTGATGGGATTCGAATCCACGACCTCCCAGCCGGGAGTCCGCGACGCATACCACTTCGCCACAGCGGCTGGTCAGAAAAGATATGTTACCACAGTCACAAGCAGAAAGCAGATCACTGACAACACAAACAAAGTAAAGCTGTCTCTGTGGAATGATTTCCCTTGTAGTTGTAAGCAGACTGGAGAGGCTCAAGCAAGTTAGACTGACTCAAATCACTGAGAAGTTTATGTAAAACATTTTTTTTCCAGAATTTTAGAAACAAAAGGCAAATCTGACACAGCCCTGTAGTTTTTTCATAAAATTTGGGTCAAGATGGACTTTTTCAACAGAGGTGTCACAATAGTATTTTTAAAATGAGTGGGTACGGAGCCAGAACTCAAGGAGTTATTGACAATAGTGGTGTTTTGGAAGTTCATTCTGTGTATTAACAGTAAATCAAGACTGGGCAAAATGTTTAAATTGTGACAGGAGGGGAAGACTGTAATCTTCAGGATCAGGATCAGGACTTGTATGTAGCTGGGACGTTCCTAGTTATAATACATAGCAATGGAAAAAGAGCGAGTAGCCAATATATATATATATTTTTGGCGCTAAAAAAACTTATTTAAACATAAAAAAACATAAAATAAAACTTATTTAAACATTTTGGTGTATTTCCTTTTCAAAAACATTCCGACCCAATAAAACTGATGCCCCAACAGCCATCCCCGAGTTCAGCTCAATGGGACCCTGTTGTGGCGCTGCATCCACCAAGGCTTTCTTATTCTAAGATTGACCTGTACAGTTAAAAATATTTTTGTTGCAATTTAGTGCAAGGATGGCAACTTAGTGACTCTGCTGATTGCTGCAGAGAATGCTGCCACAGAGCGTGCCTGGACGACTTGCACATTCAGATCGTTCCAGTCCATGACAGTCTGCTCGAAGACATAGCGCTGGTACTGCTCGGTGCTTGACTCTGGGACTACATATCCATGGCTGTTGATTGATGTGAATTTTGTGATGATGTTGTTTGTCACAAATTCATAAAACATTTTTGGATGGATTTTCTCTCTTTCCTTTTTCACTAGTGTTAAAAATTTCTCTGGGCGCAGTGCTGGAAGAAGAAGTCCTTCAATGATCTTATTCAAGGTGACTAGTCTTTGTTGTTTCTTGCGCACTTGGAGGGGTGGTACCTGGAGTTCAGTCAGCATTCGCATTACGCAACCCGGGTCTCTGGACCTGTAGTCATGCTAGATGAATCTTGCTGCCTATCTTTGTATGTGGTCAAGCTTTTCCTGGTCCTTTGCCAAGTAGGGGTCCCACACAGTAAGTGCATAATCCAGGGCTGCACGGATCAGGGAGAGGTATGCCAAGCGACAACAATCCGGGTGCAGCTAGGATAAGATAAGATAATGTTGCTTATAGCCCAGCCAACCGCAAAGGGCCATATAATCCGGGTGCAGCTGCCAAGATTATGACGTAGGAAACCAAGTGTGGAGCTCGCCTTTTTGCGAATCTTTGCCACATGCTTTGACCATTTCAAATCTGTGGATAGTTCAACACTGAGATATATGGGTTTTGTTCCACATGTTTGAGGATCTCATCATTCAATCTGTAGAAAAAAGAGGGACTGGTTCTTGGACTCCTTAGAGAGGATGTATCACTTTGATGCATTATAATAAATCTCATCCCCAGTCTTTGGCCCACCTTTCAAATTTGTTGAGGTCGTCTTGCAGGGAGATGTTATCTTGCAGTGAGTGAACTTCCTGGTTATAAGAGACAGTTGTCTGCGAATAGGTGCACTGTTGAGATCATAGTTTCAAGGAGGTCATTTATATGGCACAAGAAGAGCAATGGGCCTAATACCGTGCCTTGTGGAATGCCTGTCTTCACCGTTGTCTTCTCTGAACTATTCCCTTCCAGGACAACTTTCATATTCTCTAAGTCAGAAAGCTGCTAATCCACTGCAGAACAGGGCCTTTAATCCCGTAGTGTTCTAGCTTGTTGCTTGGCATGGGGCACAGTATCGAATGCCTTGCTGAAGTCAAGAGTGATGACATCTGACTGAATTCTGGAGTTCTGTGGTTTGAGGAAGTCATCCATGGTGTCAAGTAACTGGGTCTTGCAGGAGAATCCAGATCTGAAACCATGGTTTCTGTCTGTCAGGATGTCATACTTTTCCAAGGACTCTCGCATGTGACGGCAGACGATGTGTTCCATTAGTTTGCAGGCTACGGATGTCAGTGATACTAGTCTGTAGTTTTCCACTCTACTTCCATCTCCCTTTTTAAATACACTGGTAATATTTGCCATGAGCCAGTCAGCTGGGAATGATCCAGACTGTAGGGAAGGTTAAAGATGCACATCAGAAATGCCGCCGGGGTTTTCATACAGTTAATATTCTGCTAGGTATCCCATCTGGTCCACAGGCTTTCGGAATTCACTACCAGTCTGTAAAGCAACATTAGGAATATTGAAACTATAAAAGAATCATATACTTTGTTAGAAGCCACTGGTTTCAGAAAAAAAAAATATAAGAAAATGAAAGTGCTGTGATTCCAATGTCTCATTCTGTGTGACTGTGAAGATCCCATATTGAGCAGGCATGCATATTTCTAGTATGGGATAGATGAGCATTTTGTTGGCAACTCTTTCATGTGGCTAATGCTGGTCTTCAGTTGTTTCAAAATTTCTTTACCTAATGAAAAATGACCACATTCTGTTTGAGATTTCAGGCTTCAAATTTGACTGAAGACTCTTTCTGACTTTCATTTTCTCCTGGATTTTGAATAAGGCCACTAAACTTGCGTATCGTCCTATAAACAATATGGTAATGATGGGATTCACTCTGGCAGTATCAGTGTATGAATGCAGCCATAAACAGCGACATCAAAGCTCGCAGGACAGGATGAACTAAAGAAACTTGGAATAGCCTAATGTTCGTCTACCATCATGATCATTCACCGTGTCACTGTTTATGTTCCGACAACAGCCTGCTCGATATTCCACAACACAACCTGATGATAAAAATAAACTTACCTTTCCGTTTGACGGAGGTTCTTGGATATAAATATTGCTCATTTCTTACACAATATATTGAGTACTGACAATCAGTCGGCACACCGCTACCATCCGCAGCGGCAAACGTTTTAGAGTTATTTCCCCGTAGGCGGAACAGCTCTTAAATAAAATGAAAAAAACCATCTGTCCACTTCCGGCGCCAGCACCTCGAATGCACTAAGAATAAACTCATCGCAAAGGAATTAAAACATTTATAAATAATGTCGTCAAAGTTGTGTACTTCTATGACGAAGATGTGGGCAATTTTCACTATGGTAGGTATTGATTTTAGGCAGATGTGGATCGCCGCTTTCTCTCAACATCACACACTAGCCTGTGGCCGTCGACTGCCTTCAGATCATCTTTTCAATTTCGTTGTTGTTTGTTTTGGTTTAAATACAGTTAAGGTTAGGCCTTAGGGTCATGGCTCATGTATATACATTTCCAAAGTTAGAAAGTTTGACAGTTTTCGTAGCAACGTTCCCGCTTCTAATGCATAATATGCTGCTGTTGCGTGCATGCGTACGTGCATGCACGCGCTTTCGTGTATGGACGGATTTGAACGAGTTAATTTCATAAAATGATAAATTTCTTTTTTTGTATTAAAGGTAAAGACACGCTTTCGTGTATGGACGGATTTGAACGAGTTAATTTCATAATAAATGGTAAATTTCCTTTTTGTATTAAAAGGTAAAGACGGCCAATTATGAGCAGTGCATGAGTAATACACTAATACATAAGATGAGACTGTTCTTTTTAATTTTTGTTGTAAATACATGTATGAAAATACAGAACATTTGATATATTGTGCATTAGCAGAATCTTCACAATGATGAAGGCGGTAGTCAAGGGAAAGAAGAAGAAGAGATGCGAGGCTAATTCTTTTTGTTATTGGGTAAAAGAATGAGAAAAGATACACTCCTTTACATAATCATGGAGACCATCATTCATTACCAAAAAAAAAAAAAAAAAAAGCTGAGAACAGATTTATTCAGTTACACCTAGTCATGAAGACAATCACGAAAAAAAAAAAGAATCTGAGAAAATATGTATCCCACAGGGACATAGCCATAAAAAACATTTTTATTTTTAAAAAGTCTAAGAAAACATAAATGCCATTATGACATGGCCACACAAACACCATGGTAAACAAAAATGTATGTCATAATAAATTGCCATGAACTGATGAAGACCATAGTTCATTATTAACAGGTTCATTTCCATGACAGAAGAACTGTGACACTATAGAGTCTATGGACAATTTGCAGGTCAAGGGCCACCAATGAAGCCACATCGCATCGCTCTGACCCACAGTCTGGTGCTGCACTATGACCTGCACAAAAAGATGAAAGTGAGGCCATCACAAGGGGCAGAGAGGGAGGCTGTGTGTGTGGGTGGGTGGGGGTGGGTGGAGGGGATGAGAGGGAGATTGTGATTGTCTTTTGCGTATGACTTGTATCATCAGAAGATGAATGTCTCATCTCAAAGTATTTCAGACCAAGTCTCATGTCTGTGAATCAGGATGTGTGTTCAAATGGTTAGGATTTTTAACGTGTCAGCAAGAGGAAAATGAGGGCACTGATGGGGGAGGGAAAAATGAAAAGGACTGGGGTGATGCCAAGAGAAGAAGTTCAATCTCTTGGGTGCAGCCTTTGGTGGATTCACATGTGTGTCAAACGATGAAAAATGCTTTATTTCAGTTCCCATGTCAGTTAGTCATGATCTCTGTTCAGATGATCACTAGGATTGTATTTAACATGTTGAGGAGATCCAGTTTTCATGTCTTTGAATCATAATGTGTGTGTGTGTGTGTGTGTGTGTGTGTGTGTGTGTGTGTGTGTGTTTAGAGTGTTTGGTTTTCTCTAATCATGATCTCTGTTCACATGCTTAGGATTATCTTGAACATGTTGAGATGAATGACGAAACTTTGAAAGCAAGTCATCTCTGATCTTACATGTTTGAGTTGCAATCCTATGTGATACATCACTGCATAATATACTCTTCGTTCATTCACCTGTCAAAAACAGGAAAGAATTCTAGTGACTGTTTGGTGCAATATGCATTTGATACAAATTATATATTATGTCATTATGAATAATGACTGGTGTAATATGCATTTGATACTTATTATATATTATGTCATTATGATTTACATGTCAGAATGGTGAACAAAGTAAAATAACTTTCACAATACTGTGCTTTTGCTTATAAGCATTATCATCTGCACTGCAATCCATGGACACAAAATTATCAGATGCTTAAGTCATGTACTGTCATGACACAGACCTGTCATTATGTCATCAGTCGTGTCATTAGTCATGTCATCAGTTCTGTTGTCAATCATGTTGTCCATGTATATGAAAGTATGTATGTTGACTGTCAGGTGTACAAGCCATACAGAGCAACATTCCATGACATGTGTCGCTTCCACTCTGAGGAGTACATTGAGTTTTTACGGCGAGTGACACCTTTCAACCTTCAGAGCTACACCAAGTCCTTGACCCACTTCAACGTTGGGGAAGATTGGTAGGGAGAACTGTCGTCTTTGCTGCACTGTTAACATGTGACAAATGTGTGTGCACATGTCTGCTGCACAGTTCTTTGAAACACAACAACAAAACATGTTCAACAGCTTCTGCACAACTCTTTACTCTTTGTGTGCATGTGTGTGTGTCTGTGTGTGTGTCTGTGTGTATATGTTTGTCACTTTGTGTGTGTGTGTGTGTGTGTGTGTGTGTGTGTGTGTGTGTGTGTGTGTGTGTGTGTGTGTGCATGTGTGTACATATACATGTGTGTGTGTGCATGTGTGTATCAGTGTTTCACTTCAGAGACTTGATCTGATCCTGGTTACTGATCTGAAGACAGGCTTCCCATGTGTTGTATGACATGTAGGGGTGTCTGTTAACAAGTGTTGAGGTATGTTTACGGCCATGTTTAATGCTGATGGCCATTCATATTTGTTAACACTGCAGCACTTGTTAACTTACGTCTGAGTTAGCATGTTTGTATGTTTGACTTCTGTCTGTCATTGCTTCCCACATGAATGGTGTGTTGAAAGCTCTGTGGTGAACTTCTGTCAGTAACATAGGAAGTGTATCACATCTTCCGCAATCTAGTGCTTGACAGCATGTTTGATTTCTTACCTTTTATTAACACGGGTTATGAAGGTGCATTTGAAGATCATATTAGCACGGTCAGCACCGGAGGGAGAACCATGACCAACCTTTGATTTTACAAATGATGTTGATGGTCTTGCAGGCAGTGAACTAGAGCTGGCCAAGCTTGTTTAAAACTAGAGACTGGATGAAATGTTAACAAGATATGGCAAAGAAAACCATCACCAAGACTAAGTTGATGGCTAGCCGTAACAGCACCATCAGCACTGATATAATTCTATGGACAGAAGTAGAAATGACTAACCAAGTGCACCAAGCCACCAAGCAGAAACACTGGACCATATGAAGATTTACTAACATCAGTGATGAAAAGAAAACTACATTGATACGGACATGTAACAAGATCCTAGGGCATTGGTAAAACAGTCCTTTAGGAAACTGTTTAGGGAGGGAGACGGAGGGGATGACCAAAAGAAAAAGCGAGGGACTGACAACATTGCAGAGTGGACAGGAAAGCTGTTGACATGGACTCAAAACTTGGCACATAACTGACAGAACAGAAGGAAGCTTGTTAAACTTATCATAAGTGTGGTGTACCAACGACTCCCCTCAGAGGTAGGGGAAAAGAAGAAGAGGATGTCAACCCTATTTTCTTGTAATAAACAGTGTTTTGACAGCTGTGTTGGACTTGTATCAGCTGACAGTGTTGTGTTTGCTGGCGTGTCTTACTGATGACAGTTTGTTGACCTGGGTTGTCAGCCCTGTTTTCGTCCTGTGTTGGTATTCAGTGGGTGTGAAAACGCTTTCCCGTGCTAAATGCACTTGTATGTGTTTGTGTGTGGGCAGCCCTGTATTTGATGGCATGTTTGACTTCTGCTCTCTGTACACGGGAGCTTCTCTAGAGGGTGCTGTCAAACTCAACAATGGCGTGAGTTGCTATTTGTTTGTTTTTAGTTTTTCTTTTGTTTATTTGACCAACTGCATTATTTAAGTTCATTCAAGTTCATTTTGTGAGGCACTTAGAGTGATTGTTCTCTTTTTGCACTTTCTTTACTGATTTAGGTCATTTCTTTATGAAACAAGTAAACATTCTAAAGATAATTGTGAACTTGGCTCCATTTAAGCTTCTCTTAAGTCCCTGAAGTGCTCGTTTTTTTTTTGTTTTTTTTTCTATTAATCACACCATTTGGTCACAGAGTGTAGAAGCGTAACATTGTCAATTAAATTGTGGCATGCCATCCCAAAAGCATAGCATTTGACAGCTCTGTATTTCCTGAACCAGTCAAATACTTTGTTGTGTAGTTGACTTTCTGATGATCATTACCTGAATCAATCCAGCACTTAGTTTCACAGTTAGCATTGTTGGAGTTGATGTATCCGAATCAAATGTTTTGTTGTGCAGTTGGCTATGAGATGTTTATACATTAACTAATTACATTCATTGTTGTGTAACAGTTGACTATGAGGTGATTGTTGTTATAACCCAAACATGAACTAATCAAAAAGGCTTTGATGCACAGTTAGCTGTGAGGTGTTTATTACATGAATTAACATGACTGAAAGAATGCTTGTTGTATGGGTGGCTGTTAGATGATTATTACATAAACCAAATAAAACCAGTAAAACGATTTGCTGTATAGTTAGCTGTGATGTGATAATTGCATAAACCAAACAAAATTGATCACATGCTTTGTTGTCAGATGGATGTGAGATGATTATTTTTATGAACTAATCAAGTGTTTTGTTGCACTGTTGACTGTGAGGCAAAAGCCAGATGGACCAATGAAATGTTTTGTTGTATAGCTTTTTTGTGTCAGGTGATTAGGTCCCTGAACCAATCAAATGCTTTTTTTTTCTTTTCAGCATTGTGACATTGCCATCAACTGGTCAGGGGGCCTACATCATGCTAAAAAGTATGAGGTGAGGCCACGGGGTGTTCGTGGGTCACTTGGTGTCTTTCTATGTCTGCTGTTGAACAGGGCTCACCCCTCACCCGCCGTCACTTATACCTGTATCCATGAGTCACTGGCAACAGCATAAATGTTGCATAGTTAACCACAGATGGATAAAAGAACATCTGCATGAAGTGCTGCTGTTTCTTGCAGCATTGTACACGTCATACAATAAACCACAAGTGGATAAATATCATTAAAAATCATAAAGGAATATAAGCATGAGATTGTTGTTGTTGACGTGTGTTATCTCATTTTCAGAAGACACCCTACAGGTAGGTGTTTCCCAGACACTTATAAAAGTGTCCTAACATGTTGGGATATCTTATTGACAATGTTGAATTTCTAGCATGACACAGAATCGAAAGAAAGATGTGCTTCACAGCTTTAAATTGTGTTTCTGAATGGACACGTGATATACAATAATCTCTTCAGATAGTGTTGATGTACACATTCAGTAGAAGTTTTCTTTCGCAATTAAAAAAAGTATTTTTATTTTAGCTTTGTCATAATATGAGAATCAAACTCTGTATTTTTGGTTAAACTCTGATGAATGATCATTGAATAATGTATTATCTCCCCTGAAAGGCCTCCATTGTCTTTGTGGTTGATTTTCAAACCAGCTGCTAAGGGAGTCTTTCGATTATTGAGATGCTTTTTGCCCTCATACACTTACTAGCTTGGGTCCCTTTCATGTGCTAATTACTTCTTTCCTCATGACCATTTTCCAAATTTGCCATCGAAACCTGGTAACACTGTGTCTTTACTGAATTTGGTTGCCGTTCTGGCATAGGCAGGCTTAATGAATCTATGATGAGGCTGAATGACGCCCAGGAATGGGAAATTCTTTCACAGAATTCAAAGCAGCTTTATAATTTCTTGAAAACAAATTGAGCATACTCTGTGCTTCATGATCTGTTCAACATGTGAAGGGCTGCAACATTAAGAGGACACAGGTCAGTAGGAATACTATAGTGGATAGCATGCGTATGTCTCTTGATAGGCTGATGGGTTAGCCTTTTGTGCTAACAACTGCTCAGTGTGGATTTGCCAGTCTGCCATTTTCCCACACCTCGAAACCCACACATGTCTTTCTGTTGGGGACGACTCTGCACTATGTTTCCAAACCAGTTTACCCATATGATTTCGCCATATGCGCATGTTTGGTGAAAACACGATCAACACAACAAACTTACAGAATAAAGAAAACATTGAAAAAGTCCACAGCTGAAGTTCATGAGCGGTAATTGCACTCATTATGGCAGGGGTTTTGACCAAAAATTGATGACTCTTGTTGACTTTTTTGCATGAGAAAGTGCATCTGACTGTGTCTGCTTCTTTGACAACATGCCCTGAAACATCTGAAAAAACTGGCAAGAGAGTATGAGTTTATGTCAAAATATGCTGATCAATAAACAGGTTTGAAAGTAATTTGTGTTAGAAAAAAAAAAAAACTATATTAACCAAAGTAAATGGAAGATGGGGCCATTATTACTCAGAAGAAGCCTCTGTAGCATCATGGGAGGTGAAAATAAAATGAATACCCTCTTTCTCCATAAATTTGGAATTTTATGCACACTATAGAAAATATGCCTATTCTTGTTGAAAAGTACACCAACAGCAATTTCAGGGTAGACAGTGTAGGTTTCTACACATGATATGCTGGAAGGGTTGAGCAGTGAAAATGGATATTTTGGGCTGTCTGGTCCAGCTGCAGTGGGCACTATTTGCTGATGAGCCAGTGATTTTTATTCTACCTTGAATCGAGTGTGACTGGCAAAAACAACAGCAGAAAACAACAAGATGCAAAGCATATAAACGTACTCCCAGTTTATCCTGAATACGTGTGAGATATTCCATAAAGAGGAAAAACTGTCGTGGGCTGGTGTAACTGTTAGTAATGGCTATTCTGGTAAACATCAGCCATCGTCTGTGACCTATAATGAACATACTTACCAATTTTCAGAAAGATCAGCTGAGTACTTTCTGAGATTTTCCATAAAAAGAAGAAAACCATTATGGGCCGTTAGTAACGGCTATAATGGTAAACTTCACACATCGGGCATCATCTGTGACCCATAATGAACATACCTACAAATTTTCAGAAACATCGGACACGTACTTTGAGATATTCTATAAAGAAGAAAAACTGTTACAGGCCATTACAGCCTTAAGTAACAGCTATAACGGTAAACTAAAACATCGGGCATATCCGTAACCCATAATGAACATACCTGCTAATTTTCACAAAGATCGGTCAAGTACTTTCTGAAATATTCCATAAAGAAGAAAAACCGTTACAGGCCTTTACAGCCATTAGTAACGGCTATAAGAGTAAACTAAAACATCAGGCATTATCCGTGACCCATAATGAACATACCTGCTAATTTTCACAAAGATCGGCCAAATACTTCTGAGATAGTCCATGAAGAAAAACAACTGTTACAGCCGTTACAGCCATTAGTAACGCTATAATGGTAAACTAAAACATTGGGCATTATTCGTGACCCATAATGAACATACCTGCTAATTTTCACAAAGTTCAGCCAAGTACTTTCTGAGATATTCCATGAAGAAGAAAAAGCGTCGTAGGCCGTTACAGCCGTTAGTAATGGTATAATGGTAAACTAAAAATTGGGCATTATTTCTGACCCATAATGACAAATTTTCAGAAAGATCGGCCAAGTGCTTTCTGAGATATTCTATAAAGAAGAAAAACTGTTACAGGTCGTTACAGCCGTTAGTAACGGCTATAAGTAACTGTTACAGGTCATTACAGCCGTTAGTAATGGCTATAGAATGACATGACATGTATATACTCTCACTGATTCTATCTGGTTTGGTCTTTGTTACAGGCATCAGGATTTTGCTACGTGAACGACATAGTCATTGCCATTTTGGAGGAGCTACTAAAGTAAGTGTGTGTGTGTGTGTTGCGTGTGCGTGCGCACATGTGTGTGTGTGTGTGTGTGTGTGTGTGTGTGTGTGTGTGTGTGTGTGTGTGTGTGTGTGTGTGTGTGTGTGTGAACAAGAAGAACTGGACTGCAGAAGTCTTGGCAGAGTTCCATGTACTGTGGTGGAGGGAAGGGGGAGGGGGATAGAGAATGGTAATATGTCTGCTTGTTTTACTGAATGGCTGAATTATGTGTATGTGTCATTTCCCCAATCCCATCTCTCACCCCCACCCCCTTTTCTTTCTTTTTCATTCTGTTAAAATCTTTGTCACAACGTATAAGACGGTGACAGGGAACACCCTGGGGATGTAAAGGGTTTCCCTATTTAAATCCTCCCTCCCACTAACTAATACTAACATGCGCTCTACAAAACAAACACCAATCGAACGAATACAGGTGCACAAACAGCCAATTTTATTTACAATCACTCCCACAATCATTCACAATCACCCATCAGCACATATACCTTTAACTTCCACATTACAACCCATGAGCGCGCTCAAAGACAGGCAGGCATATAAACCCCAGCAAATTCCTTCGCCACAGCACCCAAGTGCACAGTGGTCAAGCACAGACCCAACTCTGGTGCATACAAACACCAACCAAGAGCAACTTGCCCTCCTGTCGCTCGGAATCTCAAGGGATCCCGACCCACCCATAGTCCAACCATAGATCACATGGTAACCAGGGGCTGGACTGCCAGGCAATTAGACAGCACCATCGAACCCTTGGTGCCCATGCGATACCCAGCCGCTCAAGACAACCTGACCAACCTCCACTGGCAATTTGCTCACCCAGGAGCACTTATTTACCAAACACCCCCGCCACTTCTTCCCTCAATTAATCAAATTATTCAGAAACACACATATACTTGTCAAACAGTTTCCCAACTCTCACATTCGCACATCCCCGGCCACACACACATCCGCCAACACCATTATGGCGGCTTCACCCTAGCAAAGTCTCCACAACATCAGTAGCCACAACATCACCACCGGCTAATCAGACGGGGATGAAGAAGGACGACAGAGTGAGGCGCAACTGTCGAGACCCAAACGATGACGATGACTGAAGGTTACCAGATGATGAAGACTGAAGACTTATAACAATGGAGACTGAAGATGATTGAAGATCACCAACTGATGAATAGTGTAGAGTGCACTACCTTTCACAAAGTGTGTGTCTGCAGTAGTGTAACTATCACACCCTACGTGTAACACCTGAGGACCACAGTGGAAACAACCTTGCAGTCACAGAGTCGCAGACTGGAAGCTGGCGGTGAGGACACACGTGACCTGGACAGGTCACGCACGTAGGACTCTCATCCAATGGCAGACTCAGGCGGCAGGTGACACACACCCACACCCCTCGCGGCCTCACTTAGTGCCCACCCAAGGTCGGATCCACCTCGGACTGGTACGGGTGGTGGGCGCGTCAGAGCCAAGCCAAAGCGGATGTCAGGCGACCATCAGAGCAGACATCACAGCGGATGACAGGACAGCTGCCAGGGTAGATCCAGGCAAAAACCAGGAATGACAGCCCAGGCGGGGAGTCAAAGGCAGAAGCCAGGGCACCTGGATCAGAAAAAAAAACAGCACACCGACGCCTGGAAGCAGGACCCGACCTTGAAGACCTCCGTCTCCTTCACAGGACGGTCAACACCCAGAACCGGACAGGACACCTGTGCTGCAGTGTACCAGTGGACGCCTCTGCACACTGCTCAACGTAAACTGCAGACGGCACACCGAAACATAGAAACAAACGCTCGGAAGCCAAGCCAACACACAGTCGACCGAGAGCTCACCGTGACACCCTACCAAGCGAGGTGACAAAGAGTGTCAGAGACACGATGCTGCAACCGCCGAACCTTCGTGGACAGTTCCAGGAGTCAGAACTGATGAGAGAAGCCAAACTAACATCCCAGTCGACAAACTGACCACAGCTCAACACCTTCCCTCAACCAATAGACAATAACAACACAAGCTGACCCTCAAGGTGATCATGGTCACACACACGTGAACATCGCACCCACAGACCTTCTCGCCTGGACTTGCCTCCCTTAGCTCGCAAGCCAGAATTACAACGGCTACACACCTCAACAACAAAAAACGCAACGGCGTCTTGCGCGTGACCATCTTACTGCTATGTTTTTATGTAGCATGCTTTCTTTTTTCTGTTTTTTTTATTTTTCCACTTATTTTCCATCATATTATTATCATTACTATTATTGTTATTGTTATTATAATAATAATATTATTATTATTATTATTATATTATTATTGATATTATTTATTATCATTATTGCTATTCTGTTATTATTTTTGTGATTAGCATTATCAACCCAGTTAGTGTTACATTCACTACTATTAGTTTCATTTTCACCACAGCCATTATAAGCATTATTTTTGTTGTTCTTCTTGTTTTTTTTTGCTGCTCCTCCTCCTCTTCTTCTTCTTCTCTTTCTTCTTCTTCTTCTTCTTCTTCTTCTTCTTCTTCTTCTTCTCTTCTTCTTCTTCTTCTTCTCTTCTTCTTCTTCTTCTTCTCTTCTCTTCTCTTCTCTTCTCTTCTTCTTCTTCTTCTTCTTCTCTCTTCTCTCTTCTTCTCTTCTTCCTCTTGTCCTTGTTATTGTTCGTGTCATTATTGTGCCTCCACAAACATGCTGTGGAAATGACTGTGACTGCAGGTATCACCAGCGTGTACTATACATTGACATTGACATCCATCACGGGGACGGGGTTCAGGAAGCCTTTTACCTCACCGACCGAGTCATGACGGGTCTCCTCCATAAATATGGCAACTTCTTCTTCCCTGGCACCGGTAGGTCATGTACGCACACACACGGTTTCCATCCGTTTTCAATTAGTGGTGGTGTCTTCCTAGAGATCAGTAGAAAAACTGGTCATGCATTGTTGCCAACCCTCCCGGATGTTTCTGGAACCATGCTGATTCAAGAAGTATTCCTGACATGCCAGATTTTGTGGAAAAATTCTGAATCACAAAATTCTGTTTAAATATGTAGGATTTAGGGGGTCATTTTTGAATATGGATGATAATGTATTGCAGAGTGAATCTCAAATCATGTTGTTTGGATGTTGGTAATAAAATGTATGGAATACGTATTTCCTTTTTGAACCCTTCATTTGTCAACTAAAGTATAAGGGAGTTAGACATGCCTTCAGTCACAAAGTTGAACTGTATTTCTTCATCCCATTCATACCCCTTCTTCTCCTGGTGCCAGAATTTGATTCCAGAAAGTTGGCAGGATGCGTATGTAGTTACTTTGACAGTGTTCAAAGAATAGTGCTATCTTGACACATAGTGTATACAACATGGTTCATCTCTCTCTGCCTTGGCGTCTTGTCACCTCTGTGTACAGGCTTGCTGCCATTGTCACTGTCTTCCCACAGATAAAGTGTTTTGTCTCTCCATGTCCTTTGTAATTATTGTCTCTCTGTGAATAAATGCCAGTTTGTTTTCTGAACCATCCCAGTTTAAAGTATTTCCTCCCTTGTCTGTGAATTGTTTGTGTGTGTTGTGTTGTCTTGGAATGCATGTGTACACATGTATGCTTGGGGGCATTTAGTGTGAACTTGTGTTCATGTGTACGTGTGTGTCTGCATGTGTATGATGTATGCTTGTGTATGTGTGTGTGTGCATGCATACATGCACATGCAAAGGTAATACGTGTTCCATGTCTTACGGGGGGTACTTTTTTTTTTTGCACGCAGGTGACATGTGTATGAAATCGGGGCCGACAGCGGCAGACACTATTCAGTCAACGTCCCCCTGAAAGAAGGCATTGACGATGAGTGTAAGCCTTTTCCACAGTCTGTTTGATGGGGCTGAAGTGTGCTGAGTGTGTTGTTGTATGGCACAAGCGCTACTGGTACACACTAATGTCACAATAGATCTGCCTTATTCTCCATTGCCTCTCTGCTTTGTGATCTGCTTAAACTGAAGATAGTCATGATGTTGGTGAATTAATTGATCAGGTGTGAAAGACGTGTGTGTGTGTGTTTGCATGAGTAAGTGAGTCAGTGAATGTAATTCAGTACACATTGTAAATCAATCACAAAGTGCTGTGCAATGATATTTGGAAAGGGACCAATGAAAAGAAAGAAAACCACTTCGCCATCAAGGGGGAAATCTCCATGGAATTTGCATTTCTTGTGAATACTGAGAAACTGGAGTCAGATTGAAACTCTGGGTAGACTTCAGTCTTTTGCTTGTCAGGGACTAGAATATCATGAGTCATAATCGTGTGATCATGTTTAAGTGATCCTGTGCTGTGAAAACTGAATAATTGATTATCCACACAAGTGTTAATGGGAACTATGACTGTCTTAAACAGCCCATGGACATAGGGCAGACAAAGATTTTTGTGTCAGTATATTGTGGATACCTTTACCCCCGCACATGGCCAGTCAATGTGAAAGACATGTGAAATCATTTTGATTCCTGACCTTTCACCTGTAAACCTTCGTATTCAACCCTGCTGACACACATTAACTGTTACTGATTATCTCCAGGGTCATCACACATGCTCACAGCCAGTTTTTCCGGATTTACCTCTCAGCTGAATGTGTGTAGTCAGATGTGCTTCTGTATGGCACTTGCCTATTCACAGCTTTCATTGGTCTGCGTTTTGAACCAATGAATATGTTGTGTGATTGAATTTATGATTGAAGTGGCATCAGCAAAAGTAGTCGCCATTTTGGTAGAGATATGAGCCACATTTGGTTATCTACTGCTGATTTCAGTAAACGACTGTAATCAGGCATGAGTGTGTTCAGGCTTGTGATGCAGCATGTGATGGTATGTTGCAGCCTACATGAGTGTGTTCAAGCCAGTGATACAGAGTGTGATGGAGTACTACCAACCTACCTGTGTTGTTCCTTCAGGTATGTAATGCATGCTCCCGTGCGCATACATGTAAATGACCCATACACTTCACATGCACAAAGACACACACACACACACACGCACGCACGCACTTATGCACGCATACTCACTTCACACATTCACATATATACACAGCCATAAACACATATACACACACATCCCCTCCCCTACACACACACACACACACACACATACACACACACACACACACACACACACACACACACACACACACACACACACTGACATACACACATACGCTTCCACACACACACACACACACACACACACACACACTCTCTCTCTCTCTCTCTCTCTCTGTCTCTCATCTTTACAGTTAGTTAATTGATCATTTAGTCATTCAGTCCACAAAACAGAGTATTGAATGAAAGTTGCTGCTAATAAGTGGAAGTGTATGTGAACCTACATTACATAATTATTAGCATTACTCATGTAAAAGATGCATGGTGTTCTGCATACATGTATGGAAATGACTTTAAACATTAGCATCAGTACATTCTTCTTACATCATCTGATGGAAAAGGAACTTAAATGCTTGTGTTAGAGCTCATTAAGCAGTCAATATATAGGTTGATGTCTCTCTATGGTGATTTGCATTTAAATCTGTGTGTGTAGGAGTGTTGTGTGCATGTGCTCACGGTCTGACTAGCATGTTGGGCTAAGCTATACATCAAGCATTATCCAAGTCTTGTAAGCACATAGATTGGGTGAGCATCTTTCAAGTCTCATTACGACATACATCACAATTGTGTGGACATAGATCCAATGTCTTCCAAGTCTTGTTATGATATACCTTCCAAGTCTTCTATGGACATAGATCAAGCATCTTTCAAGTCTGGTTTCTGAATCTTCCTTATATTTTTTTTTTTTTTTTTTTTTTTTTAGCTTTTTATAACAGTTACATGTTTTAATATCAGTTTGTTCATGCTTAAAGCTCTGCGTGCTGTGGCCTTGTAACACGGGAGATGCAGAGCAGCATTCATGTACAAATTGGCCCACATTAACACCACCATGATCGAGAGGTGTCACTGCAAGTGGACATGCCCATATATGGTACACTTCATCTGTTGAGTCTTGAGACTACAGTATGCACAGTATAATGATGAATAAGTGAAGAAATGAATAGATAAGGACACTAATCCTCCTTGATGAGCTGACACTGAAACTGCACTGAAACTCTGTGTGTGTGTGTGTGTGTGTGTGTGTGTGTGTGTGTGTGTGTGTGTGTGTGTGTGTGTGTGTGTGTGTGTGCATGTGTGCATGTGTGTGTGTGTGTGTGTGTGTGTGTGTGTGTGTGTGTGTGTGTGTGTGTGTGTGTGTGTGTGTGTGTGTGTGTGTGTTGATGCAGTGTGGAGCTGACTCGCTGGGCAGCGACAGACTGGGATGTTTCAACCTCAGCGTCAAAGGGCATGGGTGAGTTACTGCCCTTATATGGTTTTGTCACATGTTCTAGTATATTACATTGCATTTACTTGAGCAAGTTGATTTCTCTTCATGAACTTCAGGTTGCTGCCCGTGATGTGATCACTTCACCTCACTTTTCTATCTGCTTGTCTTTTTTTGTCATGTACCACTCACAATGAGACATATTCTTTTAGAGTGTTGGGACTTGCATGATGTGAGACACAAACAGTATACAGCAGATTCCATGAAAAAAATTGTTGAGGGACATTCCACCTGATGCGATCTTTGAATTCTTGAAAAAGATCAACATTGTTCATCGGATCTGATATTTTATAGTGGAAAGATTTTTTTTTTATAAAATTTCAGGTGGGTTTTTAGAAAATGTCTTTTAAAGAGTTGTATGAATGATTTGTGAGTTGACTTCAGCGTGGAGACAGCCCTGATATGGCCCCCTTTTTTTTTTGATGACCTGTGAGTTGATTTTAACATGGTGACAGCCCTGATATGGCCCTTTGTGGTTGGCTAGGCTATAAGCAACATTACTTTACCTTACCTTTTTTTTTTGTGGCATATGAACTCTTTGTTGGTGTGAGGGGGAGCGTGATTCACCACAGAAAAGTGATGGAGTATGTGTGATGTTTGATGTGGTGTACATGATGTGTATATGCATGCAGGGAATGTGTGAAGGTGGTCAAAGACTACGGTCTGCCCATGTTGGTGCTGGGGGGAGGGGGGTACACCAAGAAGAACGTTGCTCGCTGCTGGACGTACGAGACGGCTATCCTTCTGGAGGAACAGATCAGCAATGATCTCCCTTTCAATGGTGGGTGTCCGCTGGACATCTCTTGGTCTCCTTTCTACTCCTGTGTATCTTTCTTATCTCTGGGTCTGCTCTGCTCTGTGTCTTTCTGTTCTCTGGGTCAGCTCTGTCTTTTTGTTTTCTGGGTCAGCACTGTCTTTCTGTTCCCTGGGTCAGCTCTGTGTCTTTCTGTTCTCTGGGTCAGCTCTGTGTCTTTTTGTTCTCACGGTTGGCTCTGTGTCTTGGCTCTGTTCTCTGGGTCAGCTCTGTGTGTCTTTCTGTTCCTGGGTCAGCTCTGTGTCTCTGTTCCCTGGGTCAGTCTTTCTGTTCTCTGGGTCAGCTCTGTCTTTTTGTTCTCATGGTTGGCTCTGTGTCTTTCTGTTCTCTGGGTCAGCTCTGTGTCTTTATGTTCCCTGGGTCAGCTCTGTGTCTTTCTGTTCTCTGGGTCAGCTCTGTGTCTTTTTGTTCTCACGGTTGGCTCTGTGTCTTTCTGTTCTCTGGGTCAGCTCTGTGTCTTTCTGTTCTCTGGGACAGCTCTGTGTCTTTCAGTTCTCTGTGTCAGCTCTGTGTCTTTCAGTTCTCTGGGTCAGCTCTGTGTCTTTCTGTTCTCTCTGGGACAGCTCTGTGTCTTTCAGTTCTCTGGGTCAGCTCTGTGTCTTTCAGTTCTCTGGGTCTGCTCTGTGTCTTTCTGTTCTCTGGGTCAGCTCTGTGTCTTTCTGTTCTCTGAATCAGCTCTGTGTCTTTCAGTTCTCTGGGGTACCTTTGTGTCTTTTTGTTCTCTCCGTCATTTTTGTGTTTCTCTGTTCTGTCAGTCTGCTGTGCTTTGTGTGTTTCTGTTCTGTGGATCTGCTCTGCTCTGTATCTGTCTGTTCTGTGGGTCTGTTCTGTTCTGCACAGTGTCTTTCTGTTCTGTTCTGTGGGTCTGCTCTGTTCTGTTTTGCACTGTTCTGTTCTTTCTGTTTGCTGGGTCTGCTGTGTTCTGTGCTGTGTCCTCTGGTCTGCTGTGTTCTTTTCTTTCCATCTGTTGTGTTGTCTGCTGTGTCTTTGGGTTCTCTGGGGTCTGCTCTGTTCTGTGTATATATGTTCTCCTCTTCACTGTCTTGCTGTGTGTCTTACTGTATCTGATGGACTTTTCTTTGGGTCTGCCTTGTACTGCTCTGTGTGACACTGAACGTACGTTCTACAGTCTGTTCTGTGTCTTTCTGAGACTGGGGTCTGGGGTGGGTGTCTGTGTGCCCAGGTGTTAATTGTGTACATTGTGTTGTTGTCAGATTACTGGCCTACTTTTGCCCGGACTTCCTCCTGCACCCGGACATCAGCACCAAGCAGGAGAACCTCAACACCAAACAGGTGGGTGACTGACTGACATTTCTTACCACTGAATGTCTTACGCTCTGTTGCACTTGTTCCCCCCCTGGGCCAGCAGGAGAACGCAAAAAAACAATCAGGTGACAGACTGACGTGTATGACCACCCAGTATATTACACTCTGTTGGTGACAGACTGACGTGTATGACCACTCAGTATATTACACTCTGTTGGTGACAGACTGACGTGTATGACCACTCAGTATATTACACTCTGTTTGACAGACTGACTGTGTATGACCACTCAGTATATTACACTGTTGCACTTGCTCCCACCCAGATGTCAGGGCCAGCAGGAGAGCCTCAACAGCAAACAGGTGACTGACTGACATGTCTTACACTCTGCTGCACGTGTTTCCTCCTAGATGTCAGGGCCGGCAGGAGAATTTCAGAACCAGGTGATTGACATGCAACTCTGACCACGTCTTGTGTTACTCTCTATTCTGCTAATAGCCACCCTCATAATTGCACCAAGCAGGAGAACTTTGACACCAAACAGGTGACTGGCTGACAACTCTGACCATTCCCTGTCTTACACTGCATTTTACTGATTGCCACTGTCCAGTCGGCACAAACAGGAGAACCTCATCATCAGAGGACTGACTTACAACTCTGATCTCTCAGTGTACATGCTCACGCACCACTCCTCATCTTTCCCTTCAGTTCAGTCACCACGCTACACATACAGGATTTTTAACCTGCTCCTGGTATAACTTAATGAAGCAACAACAGCTGGGGAAACGTTTCCCATGATCCTTCACGTAGTCCTACAAATAGATCAGACTGACTTCAGCTGCCAGATGTGGACTGGAAGGATGAACAAGACATGCATGCATTGAGGGATCACTGTTCTGTTCTTTTGTTTTCTTCTTGACTTTGACGACTTCTAGATGGGAGTGACATTGTGATGGATGAACTAACAAGGATTCTGGCTGTCTCTATTTTCTTTTTTTTATTTTGTAAAGAAACAAGAATTCCATCAGTCTGATTTTTCTCTCTGCATAGAAACAAATTTAAATGTGGAGTCTTATTTCCATGTATACATAAACAAATGATGATTCTGATAGTCTCGTTTTTTTTTTTTTCTGTACATATGAAACGTTAATTTGAGAAACTCATTTTTCTCTGAACGTGAATTAATACAATGATTCTCAGAGTTCAGTTCTACCCAGAAGATGAACAATGAATCTGGTCAAGCCATTTGAGTGAGGCATTGCTGTGTGACTTTGAGTGGCTTGGTATACTGGTGATTGTGTCTGTCTGGCAGTACCTGGAGGCGATACGCATCGCCACTCATGAGAACCTGAAGAACATGGCCTTTGCCCCCAGCGTTCAGATGCATGACGTTCCGCCTGACCTGTGTATGGAGAATGCGGATGAGGCCGACCAGCATGAAGAGGTGGAGGAGAAAAGGTGGGGTCAGTTGTCCCTCAGGGCTGCAACAGGAGAGAGAGAGTTGTGTACCACAGATCTGGAGGTAAACTTGCAAAGGGAAGATAAGCTTTGCTGGTTCTCAAAGCAAAGCCAGGGAATGCTTCTGATATTGAATATTGTGAAAAGGACCTTCACGCACTGAAAAGTGCTTATTCATGTCTTCGGTCTGGGAACTTGGGAAGGAAAAGTCAAGGTACCTGTCTGGAAACTGTGGAAGGGAAGATAGAAGAAAGGGTACCTGTCTGGGAAAGTGTGAAGGGAAGAGAGAGAAGAAAGGGTACCTGTCTAGGAAAGTGTGAATGGAAGATAGAAGTCAGGGTACCTGTGTGGGAAAGTGTGAAGGGAAGAGAGAAGTCAGGGTACCTGTGTGGTAAAGTGTGAAGGGAAGATAGAAGTCAGGGTACCTGTGTGGAAAAAGTGTGAAGGAAAGATAGAAGTCAGGGTGCCTGTGTGGTAAAGTGTGAAGGGAAGATAGAAGTCAGGGTACCTGTCTGGGAAAGTGTGAAGGGAAGATAGAAGTCAGGGTACCTGTGTGGTAAAGTGTGAAGGGAAGATAGAAGTCAGGGTACCTGTGTGGGGGAAAGTGTGAAGGGAAGATATAAGAAAGGGTACCTGTCTAGGAAAGTGTGAAGGGAAGATAGAAGTCAGTCAGGGTACCTGTCTGGGAAAGTTTGGAAGGGAAGAGAGAAGAAAGGGTACCTGTCTGGGAAAGTGTGAAAGGGACCTGTGTGGGATAGAAGTCAGGGTACCTGTGTGGGAAAGTGTGAAGGGAAGAGAGAAGTCAGGGTACCTGTGTGGGAAAGTGTGAATGGAAGAGAGAAGTCAGGGTACCTGTGTGGTAAAGTGTGAAGGGAAGAGAGAAGTCAGGGTACCTGTGTGGTAAAGTGTGAAGGGAAGAGAGAAGTCAGGGTACCTGTGTGGTAAAGTGTGAAGGGAAGATAGAAGTCAGGGGTGCCTGTGTGGTAAAGTGTGAAGGGAAGTGATAGAAGTCAGGGTACCTGTCTGGGAAAGTGTGAAAGGAAGATAGAAGTCAGGGTACCTGTCTGGGAAAGTGTGAAGGGAAGATAGAAGTCAGGGTACCAGTCTAGGGAAAGTGTGAAGGGAAGGGGAAGAGTAGAAGTCAGGGTACAGGGTACCTGGGAAAGTGTGAAGGGAAGATAGAAGTCAGGGTACCCTGTCTGGGAAAATGTGAAGGGAAGATAGAAGTCAGGGTACCTGTCTGGGAAAGTGTGAAGAGCAGATAGAAGTCAGGGTACCTGTCTGGGAAAGTGTGAAGAGCAGATAGAAGTCAGGGTGCCTCAATCTTGGAACTGGTAAAAAGGAAGATAAAGGATTAAGTGCCTCAGTGTGGAAACTTAGGATTGGGTTTGGAAAGAAAATGAAACAACTTGACTGCATGTGTGCTTGTGTGTATTGGAATTTGGCCTTAAACATTTGTCTTGTCTCTCAACCTAATGCAACATTATAAAACACATTGCAGTAAAGTACAGTGAATGTGTTGAAGATTGTGACTGGCAGATGGATATGGTCATGACCAATAGCGTTTGTTGTTTGACAGGGCGGAGCCAGCAAATGAGTTCTATGACGGAGACAAGGACAACGACAAAGAGAACGATGGCTATCTGGATGTCTGACACCATCACTACACAGCTCTTTTGCCAGTGTGTGTGTCTGTGTGTCTGTGTGTGTGTATGTATGCATTGTGTGCATGTGTGTGTGTGTGTGTGTGTGTGTGTGTGTGTGTGTGTGTGTGTGTGTGTGTGTATGTGTGTGCGTGTGTGTGTGTGTGTATGTATGCATGCATGTGTGTGTGTGTGCGAATGCTAGCACAGATAAGAAGACAAATTCAGTCCTTCTGGATCACCACATCTTCATCCCTATCCCATCACTACCCACAATCCTTAAACTCAGAATTTGAAAGTGCCATTATTAAAGAACACGTTTTGGAAGAAAAAGATGCACAGAAAACGTTGCTTTAGAAACCAGTCATCAGCACGATGTAGAATACGCATTGCACTGCACCCCCCCCCCCCCCCCCACTCCCACCCACAATACCCTCCCTCTTCTCCCTGCCACCTCTACCCCCATCTCCGCACTCAAGCTTTTGAGAGGGAGTGTGGCTCAAAGTTGCTGACCACGAATAAGTTCTGTTATGCCCCTCCCCCCCCCCCCCCCCCAAACCCCACTAATCAATGCTTGGGCAAGTACACCTCATGTGGTAAAGGAGAAGAAGTCCTCCACTGCCAGACCAGCAATGCTTTGGCAAGTGCTGATTATTTGGTAAAGAAGAATACTCTTGCTAGGCTCCCTTCCCAGTTCAGCAACGGCAAATACTCTTAGTTAGGTGAAGGAGAATGAGTTCTTTTATCTCCTCCCTTCTCCACCCTCCCATCCCTCCCCTGTTTTGCTGTGTTTTAGTGGACACTGTACTTTGTTTGGTAAAGGAGAGCAAGTTTTGCTACTTAGATACACACACGTGCGCGCACACACACACAGACACACACTCACACACACACACACACATACACATACTCTCTCTATCTCTCTCTTTCTCTCTTACACACACCCTCCTCCCTCTTCCACCCAGCTCACATTGTTTAAGTGCACCTTCCTCAGTATCCCCCCCACCTCCTTCCTGGACAAAGTAACCCACCTGTGGAAAACCTGCATGTGTGTGTGTGTATTTCTGTGTGTGTGTGTGTGTGTGTGTGTGTGTGTGTGTGTGTGTGAGGTGTGCAGCCTTAGCACAGCTGGAGCGTATGTGCAAGTTGGGATGTCCTGGAATCAGAAGGACAGGTCTGTCGTGAAGAACAGTAATGTTCCCTGGACTGTGGAGTTGTGCCCCTTGCCTGCGTCTTGCATCACTGTGAGCCATCGATTCAGGGACTGCACATGAATGGAGGGGCTTATGGGTACTTTGGAGGGGAGGGGAGGGGAAATATGGGAGTGGGATGGAGGGAGGGGGAAGGGTGGTGGGTTAGACGGGTTTGGCTAAGTCACTGCCAAACCAGAGGCTGTGCCTGTTGAAGGCAGCTAAATATTGTGTGTCACTGTTGGGGGCGTCTGTGTTAGGAAGAGTGAAAACACCTGTGAGATGTTGACAGTGTTTGGAGTTTTAGTAGTCTTCAGTTTACATTGAAAAAGAAATAGCATGTTTGAGTGAGAGAGAGAGAGAGAGAGAAAACATGTGCAAAACCTGTGCTTTTGTGTTCAAATGGTGGTTGATCATATTTGGGTAGGCATTATTCATCTTTGAATGTTTAAAACAGACCTCATTTCTCACTTGCATGCATGTGTATTTTCATGCATATGTTCACACATACACACACATGCGCGCGTGTGCACGCACACACGCATGCACGCAGACACACACACACACACACACACACACAGACTATGAGTGGGTTCCTTATAAACCTGAACTCAACAAAATATTTGGTATACCACTAACACCACTGTCTTTTTTTTTTTCTTTTAGACATTTTTTTTTGTAAAGCACTGCCTCCATGCTATTGTATAAGAGCTGAACCTTTTCCTGACTGTGCCAAGATCCATGTCAGTAAATCTGCATCCACTACTTACACAAGCGATCTGAGATCTACATCTCTGTACAAGACCTCTGTGCACGCTGGCCTGTGCACTGACAAGAGCGTACTAATACCCTTCAAGCCGATGTCTGTCGGTTTCGTACACTTGTCCTACAGTTTCATTTATAAAAAAAAAAAAGGAAAGAAGAATGAGTCTAAAAGGTTAATATTTCTCATAGAAACACAACTTTTTGTGTGTATTCTGGCATTGTGGAGATTACTGAGGGTGCCAACTTTTCTGTGAATTCACAAATTTCAGCAGTGGGTTAAATGTGAGAATATGAAAAATAAGATTAAGAAAAAAAAAAATAATCGATGAAAAGAAGATAAAGGTGACAGTGAAATGTGCACAGCGCTGGTCATGTTTTTGGTATGGTGACAGAGGACACTGAAGTCATGGTGGGCAGTCTCCATTTTGTCAGCCTTGTTTGAAGCCAAAATGCTTTTTCATTTGTCGTCAAGAAATGGCAAAAATGAAAGGGATTGATCAAAGCTGTAAGAAATGGCCCTGGTCTGTTTGTACCGCTTTTTGTCAATTTCATTCTTTTTTTTAACCAAAAAGTGCTTGAATGGAGGTCTGACGAATATAAATAGTGGTCAGGTGAGATACATCTCCTCTACCCTCTTAATCTATGGATGTATGTAGCAGAGTGTGTGGCAGTACAAACTCTTAAGAGGTGTGTGTGTATATGTGTTTTATCATCATGGTTTACATGGAAGAGTTCACTTTCTTAGTCCCTGCTTGTTGGTGGAGAGGATCTGATTGGTGGATGGATGAATGGAAGTTCTTATGGCAGCATGTTGGGGTCATTGATGGGTTTATAGGGGGGAGACAGAGAGAGAGAGTGCTTGTCAAGTCAGGATCACAGTGCCCTTCAAAGATGTCCATGGTTTGATGTTGTCCACTGTGTGTGTGTTAAGTGCTATGACAAACTACGGTGTTGTATCTGTATTATGTCTGTGTCATTGACATGAATGTTTTTTTATGAGAAATACACTGTGTTTTTTAACTCTGTATTTTGCATGTGTGTGTGTGTGTGTATGCTCGCAAGAGAGAGGGAGAGATGTTGCGTCTGTGATTTCACATCTCTTCACATCAAGTAATTTTTAAGGAGTGTGTATATGTGTGAAGCTAGGATGGCGTACTTGTAACTATGTGATTTGTGTAAGCAGTGTATTGGTAATGATGAATGAAAGTCATTTCATAATGGAAAGATCTCAAATATGCTCAGTTTTTTTTTTCTTTTAAATGCAGAACTTAGTTTCCACACAGTTATGATGTGCTGAGTGTAGTGATTTCAAACAAAAATGTTGAGCAGTCCCACAACAACAACAACAACAAAAATGCAGGTGTAGCATATGTCAGATAATGTCAAAGCCAGTTTCTGTCTGTTTGCAGCCTTAAGTGTGTGTGAGAAGGACTGGTCTCTCTTCTTCTCTAGCACAACAAAATGATTTAGAACAGGAAAGGTCAGGACCACTGACAGTAAAGATCTCTCTGTTTGTAGCATTTGCGTTGTGTGAGAAGGACCGGCCTCTCGAACACAACAAAATAACTATATCAAGAAAGGCATTTACCACTGGCAGCGAGAACTGTGCGGCGTCAGCAGTGAATTGTGATCATATTGGCTTGGAAACACCTAGTTACAGTAGGGAACTGTCAGTTTTCAGTGGACAAACTAACCACATTGAAGGAGTTTTCAACATCAACCATTTTATTTTCAACAACTTCAAAATTTAATGAGAATTACTGAAAAACTTTATGTGCTGTGAATCCAGTTCAGTGTCCAAAAAGTATGCCAGTGTCATATTTGATGCTATGATGTACCGTTCAATGCCGAACTGTTAGCAAACATTCCCAGGTTGCCACCTCTGTTAGTGTTAGGCTGATGTTGGGTGACTAATGCGGTTCTTACAAACCCTGCAAAAGCATCATGCAGCAGCATGCATGCGTGGGGGGGGGGGGGAGGGGGGGGAGCAGGAAGAAATGTTCACTCATCATGCTGCCTCTAAGGCAAGGTAATTATTGTCATCAATGGTGCTCTGTGTATGTTGGATCTGAAAAGGCACCACCAAAGTGACATTACAGTAGTGCAGTGTCTCCTCTGGTGGGTTGCCTCATGCTGATCTGATGTCGACTGCTTTCTGTAGACATTTTGGACATGGCTGTAACTGTTGAGAGCCAGGATGAAGGCGAGATTGATGCTATTGAGAGGAGACAGAAGCTGACAAGGAAAGAAAGCACTACCCATGTCGTAGAGATGACTGAAAACATTTTGACTATAATCACTGGTATCCAATGTTAGAATTTCAACAAGAACCAACTGTGTGCTTCACTCATACTGCAGGACTGATGAATTAATCCATTCATCAATAACCTGGAGTGTGCGATATCATAATGACATTTAGTCAAAGGTCAAAGCCCTCCAGATGAAATAAAATGTGACAACATTCAACTAATCAAAAGAAAGTCAACAAAATAAAGTACGATAAAACTCATCATAAAAAACAAAAAAAGTGACAAAACAAAAGTCATCAAAATTAAGTCGGAGTATGAGGCAGATGGATGACATCATTGCGTAGATGAAGAGAAAAGGGAGTCCCAAGAACATTGAGGAAGAGGAAATAACCATTTGGCATCTTGTTTATTGTTGCCACTGTCGGGCACTCACATGGCGAGGAACGTACACAACAGTCACTCACGGGCTACTACAGGCACACAGGGGCATGCATGACAGATGATTTCAGTGTGGGCCCATACCTGTATTGTTCTGCCACCATTCTGTGTACAGAAAAATCACCATCAATGGACAAGTCACATTGCTAATAGTACCGAACTGACCACTCCCCAGTCAATGGATGGCTAATAGAGCATAGAACCAACCACTGCGATCAGTAGACAGGTAAAATACCACATAGCATGAAATTACCACTCCTTCAGTGGACAGCTAACACAGCATGAACTGACCACTTTACTATCAATGAACAGCTGACACAGCATGAACTGACCGCTTTACTATCAATGGACAGCTGACATAGCATGAACTGACCGCTTTACTATCAATGGACAGCTGACATAGCATGAACTGACCGCTTTGCTATCAATGGACAGCTGACATAGCATGAACTGACCACTTTGCTATCAATGGACAGCTGACATAGCATGAACTGACCACTTTGCTATCAATGAACAGCTGACATAACATGAACTGACCACTTTGTGCTATCAATGAATATCTGACATAACATGAACTGACCACTTTACTATTAATGAATAGCTGACATAGCATGAACTGACCACTTTGCTATCGATGGATATCTGACATAACATGAACTGACCACTATCAATGGATACCTGACATAGCAACATGGAACTGACCACTTAATCATGGACAGCTAACATAGCAACATGGAAATGACCACTTTATCAATGGACAGCTAACATAGCAACATGGAACTGACCACTACAACAACGGACAGCTAACACAGCATGGAAGTGACCACTCTTCTATCAATGGACAGCTTACATAACATCATGGAATGGCTGGCTGGACATGGTCAAAAGGAGAGGTGATGTAATGGAACACACGGCTTCCATATCTTCCCATTCACTCAGACAAAATTATCCCCACTTCACTGGGACAAATGCAGTGTTTGGCTCTCTCTCTCTCTCTCTCTCTCTCTCCCTCCCCCTCCCCCCATCCATCCTCCCCTCAATCCCTCCCCACACTTCCATCTCACCCCTCCGATCAGATATTCAAGCACTCTGCAAAAGGAAAACAGTGGAACCCTTATGCCCTTTCACACACCACAGTCATCATGGCATCATATTGGGTCACTCTTGCTGATGTGTAGGTCTTCTGAAACATGATTGGGAGTGGGCTTTTAGCAAACCAGGAAAAAATCCCAGCTAAGTCTGAAAGAGAGCAGTGTTGAAATTTCACGATTTAACAAGAAACATGCACACCCTCGACATGTAAATGCCACACCTTAACCAGAAATAAGAATGCATACAGCACTTAACAAGAACTAACACACTCTTGACATGTAAACTCCACGCTATAACAAGAAACAAGAATGCATAAAGCATTTAAATCTCCACACTTTAACAATACACAAGAACACATGTAGCATTTAAAAACTTTGCTCTGACACAAGAAACAGGCAGATACTTCACACTTGTAACTTCATGGTTTAACAAGAAATAAACACAGTCTGAGCTCATATAACTGCATTTTTTTTTTTTTTTAATGAGAAACACGCTCTGAGTTGTTACAACTGCATTTCTTCCTTTTTTTTTTTTTTTTTTGAAACAAGAAACAGACACACTCAACATTTGCAATTTAATAAGGAACCGACACACACTTAACTCACAACTACACATTTTCAAACTGTATTTTCAATGCCCATCTGTACCTCAAAAATAAAGACTTCCCCAAAGCGGAAAAGTCTTTAACGACAAAATAATTCATACAGATCACTTTCAGCCAGTGATGTGATGGTGCACCAGAACGCCCAGAGTTGACCACTTTGACCAGTGTCGACATGGATTTCAACACCATCGTCATTGCACCAGCATGAATCTTACAGTGGTGACAGCAAACACCGCCAGAAGAGGAATAGCCAATCAGAGCAGCAGCAGCATCATAGAGTATTTTACATGAATAAGTGGTCATCATCAAGTATAACGGAGCCACTTCTTGAAACAAATCAATAAATAGATAATATCAGAATTGGTTGATATAGTAGAGAGATGTGTGGCACAGAGATGAAATTGTAGAAGAAAAAGAAAAAACTGCCGGTTGTTGTCTCTGGATGGTGCAGGATGTGTCATATGAAAAGTGATAAAAACGCCAGCATTTGTTTACAGACAGTGTGGGATGTGTCATATGGAAAGTGATAAAACACACCAGTATTTGTTTACAGACAGTGTGGGATGTGTCATATGAAAAGTGATAACACACCAGTATTTGTTTACAGACAGTGTGAAATGTGTCACATGAAAAGTGATAAAACACCAGCATTTGTTTACAGTGTCAGATGTGTCATATGAAAAGTGATAAACATCTGCATTTGTTTAGAGACAGTGTCAGATGTGTCATATGAAAAGTGATAAAACATCTGCATTTGTTTACAGACAGTGTGAGATGTGTCACATGATAAAAAATTGATGTTTAGTGGAAGGTCGCATTTGGATGGAAGGTGTCAGTGTGAACATGAACAATGATAAAACACAAATGATTGTTTAAGGACAGTGTGGGATGTGTCTTATGAAAAGTGACAAAACACTGGTAATCATGTGTAGACAGTGTGGGATGTGTCTTATGAAAAGTGATAAAACACTGATAGTTGTCTGTGGACAGCGTGAGTGAGATAAATCACATGACACTGATGGTTGTGTGTTGATAGTGTGAGAGGTGTCACACGAAAAGTGATAAACGACCACTGGTTATCTGTGAACAGTGTGGGATGTGTCACATGAAAAGTGATAACATACATGGTGATTGTTTACAAACAGTGTGGAATGTGTCGCATGAAAAGTGATAACACACATGGTGATTGTTTACAAACAGTGTGGTATCTGTCACATAAAAAGGTGATAAAAACACCACTGGTTGTCTGAGAACAGTGTGAGATGTGTCATGAAAAGTGATAAAACACCAGATGTGTCATGAAAAGTGATAAAACACCAGATGTGTCATGAAAAGTGATAAAACACCAGTGGTTGTGAGATGTCACATGAAAAGTGATAAAACACCAGTGGTTGTGAGATGTCACATGAAAAGTGATAAAACACCAGTGGTTGTAATATGTGTCATGAAAAGTGTGATAAAACACCAGTGGTTGTGAGATGTCACATGAAAAGTGATAAAAAAAACACCAGTGGTTGTAATATGTGTCATGAAAAGTGATAAAACACCAGTGGTTGTGAGATGTGTCACATGAAAAGTGATAAAACACCAGTGGTTGTAATATGTGTCATGAAAAGTGATAGAAACACCAGTGGTTGTGAGACATGCCACATGAAAAGTGATAAACACCAGTGGTTGTAATATGTGTCATGAGAAGTGATGAAACACCAGTGTTGTGAGACGTGCCACATGAAAAGTGTGATAAAACACCAGTGGTTGTAATATGTGTCATGAGAAGTGATGAAACACCAGTGGTTGTGAGATGTGTCTCATGGAAAGTGATGAAACACCAGTGGTTGTAATATGTGTTTCATGAGAAGTGATAAACACTACTGGTTGTGAGATGTGTCATGAAAAGTGATAAATAAACACCACTGGTTGTTTACGCTTAGTGTGGGATGTGTCACATGGAAAGTGATAAAACATTGATTGTGTGTTCATGGATGATGAGGGGGTAATTGGGGGTGGGGGGTGTGGGGGTCACATGAAAAATAATAAAATACGTAATTGTTTACGAACTGTGTAAGATGAGTCATATGAAAAGTGATAAAAAACACCAGGGATTGTTTTATGGACAGGGAGGGTGTTTGTTTCATATACAAAAATTATGAAACACCGATGATTGTTTATGGACAGGGTGAGCTGTGTTACATGAAAAGCAATAAACCACCACTGGTTGCCTGTGGACAGTGTGACATGGGTCACATGAGGAGTGATGAAAGACCAGCGATTGTTTATGGACAGTGTGGGAAGTGTCATATGAAAAATTCTAAAAACACTGGCAATTGTTTATGGACAGTGTGGGATGTGTCACATGCTAAGTGATAAAACACCAGTGATTTTCTCCTCAGATAGAGTGAGTTGTGTCGTATGAAAAGTAATTAAACACTGGTGCCTGTTTTACAGACAAAGTCAGATGTGTTGTATGAAAAGTAATCAAACACTGGTGCCTGTTTTACAGACAGTGTGAGATGTGTCGTATGAAAAGTAATTAAACACTGGTGCGTATTTTACAGACAAAGTCAGATGTGTCGTATGAAAAGTAATTAAACACTGGTGCATGTTTTACAGACAAAGTCAGATGTGTCGTATGAAAAGTAATTAAATACTGGTGCATGTTTTACAGACAAAGTCAGATGTGTCGTATGAAAAGTAATGAAAACACTGGTGCCTGTTTTACAGACAGTGTGAGATGTGTCGTATGAAAAGTAATGAAACACTGGTGCCTGTTTTACAGACAGTGTGAGATGTGTCATATGAAAAGTAATGAAAACACTGGTGCCTGTTTTACAGTGTGAGATGTGTCGTATGAAAAGTAATGAAACACTGGTGCGTGTTTTACAAAGTCAGATGATGTGTTGTATGAAAAGTAATCAACACTGGTGCATGTTTTACAGACCGTGTGAGATGTGTTGTCATATGAAAAGTAATCAAACACTGGTGCCTGTTTTACAGACAGTGTGAGATGTGTCACAAGACAAGTGATAAAACACCACTGGTTGTCCGTGGACAGTATGGGATGTGTGTGAAAAGTGACCGTGGTTTTCCATGGTCCACTGCCTCGCTGCCTGTCAACTGACCAGCCAGGTATGGTGCAGGTCAAGAGACATGGTAGATCCCAAGGAGTCAGAATGCGGAACATGAGAATGCTGATGTTTGTCATAGATGTATGTCATTGATGGTATGCCATAGACATAGCACAGATGGTGCACTGTCGGGCTATCTTGCTGTTGATGATGATGATGATGATGATGGTGATGATGATGATGATGATGATGATGATGGTGATCTGATGATGATGACATAAATTCACACATGCAGAGCACAGACCTGTACATCAACTGTGTGTCCCTTGGTGTTGATAATGATGATGATGATGATGATGATGATGATGATGATGATGATGATGATGATGATGATGATGATGACGATGATCGATGATGATGATGATGATGATGATGATGATAATGCTGCTGCTGCTGCTGCTGCTGATGATGATGATGATTACAATGACAATAATGATGATGATGACAACAACAACAATGATGATGATGATGATGATGATGATGACGACAATGATGATGATGATGATGATGATGATGACATATGTCAAAGACTGTGGTCTCATGCAGTTCATGATCAACAGTGCCCTTCACCATCGTTCACTCCGTCGTCCCAGCACCCCAGAAGACCCACTCATACCATAAACACTCACATTCTACACATTATACTAGTAAGTGCTGTCAGCAGATCAAAGGTTTTGTTTCTTTTTCTTTTTTTTTTTTTCCCCCTCACCGCAAGGTTATCTACAGTGTTGATTGAATCAACATACACGTCATTCATGGAACAACGCATTTGTACACAAGCTTGCTGTACAGTTCAAGTATCATACAATGTGTATAATACATTCACAACCAACAAAAATAATCAGCAAAACTGCGCTTCCCTTACAAACATTGTGTCTAGAGCTGTAATTGCCCTGCTCGTTGTGAAGATACACAACCAGATCACGACTCTCATGTCTCTCAGTGCTTTCCTGTTATACGAAATGTATACATCCAGCTCACACAGAATAACACACAATCATATTGCACTCAGTTTTCTCTGACTGCACACAGAAATAAATCTCATAGTCCAAATGGAATAGTAGTGGCTCTATGGCTGGCCAGTTTTAACACTAATAACAGTCTTCTCCCCTGCCATGCAAAACTCTGAAATTACTGTTAAAAAAAAAAAAAAAAATGGCAACACAGGGAACATAACTATTACCTGACAACAAAGATTGCAAGATGACTGCTTTCTGATGGAGGAGACAATAGAGCTTGAAGCAAATAATCAAATATATAGACTGCAACCAAAACCACTAGCGAAGATACCTCCCAAACAACAGAAAGTGCATAATGAAAGGGGAACAAGCTAACTCCAAACACAAACATCGACAGTTTGGCAAATCTCTGTCCATATTGTTAAAAGCTGATTGTGTATAATGAAGAGAAATAAACCAATCCAACACAAAAGCATGAACAGTTTGGAAAAAAAAAAGTTTCTTCCTACCATGAAACAATGATGCATCAAAACGCAGGCAAATGTCTGTAAAACTCGGCTCTCTCTCTCTCTCTCTCTCTCTCTCTCTCTCTCTCTCTCTCTCTCTCTCAGATTCACACACACACACACACACACACACACACACACACACACACACACACACACATGCATATAATATATACACAGAGAACATAGCCTAATATCAACCTCTTCCTCATGCCAGTAATGAATTCATAGCAGTTAAAAGAAAGACTTTCTTGCGAAAAGAGATCCCAGGCTACTATTCACCCTGGGAACATTCCCTTTAGCTTTTTTCTTTTGTATGTAGAGATATATTTAGGGCAGATCACAGACTGCAACACACTCACAGAGTTATTTGCTCTTTGGTGCTGCCCTCTGTTCAATCATCCTCCACTGAGCCTCATCGTCATCGTCGTCATCAGCCCACACTTTATTTTCGCAGCAGCCGGCCGAGGAGGACCCACCCCCCTCTCCCCCTCGTCGCACTCTGTGTCCAGCAGTTTGCCAAACGAGGGACCCTTCAGCTTGCCAAGGGCGCTAAAACCCTTTCTCCCGTTCACCAAGCTTCCAGTCACCTCCCTTTGTGGAGGCAGCCATCTTGTGTTTGAAGCGAGGTGAAGGTCGCTTGGATTCGCGGGTGGATTTCTTCTTGTCCATGTCCAGGATTCCGCGGTGAGCGCTGTCCGCTTTCAACCACACATCAGCCTCGTCCTCGCTGAATGAGGCCCACTCGGCAGGGGGCGCCACCGGTTTTCTCCACTTTTGGCTGGCTTCTAGGGCTGCTGCTGGTAGGGAGGGAGATGGTGGTGGGGGTGAGGGACTGTGTGGTGATGGTGGAGGGGGAGGCTGCAGTGTCGTTTGTGGCTTTGCCGTCCTCAGGGGGCGAGTCCACACCATCGTCCTCCGACAACAGACGACTGCCTCTGGGATGTCTGCACACAGCAACATGGACATCACACAGCATTATGGGATTGACGCAGACAGAGCTGTCATGACCACATGAGATGTTATGCTTGTATGGCCTGCTTCGTTTTTTTGATATTGGAAGCTTTTTTGTTGTACAAAGGCTGGCGAGAAACGACGCCCTTGGGATGTCTGCACACAGAACTTTGATGTGACACAACAATCATGGGATTAAGGCTGGCAGAGCGAGTGTGACTGAATGACCCACTTCATATCTCATTTCGTGACTCTGTGACCCATTTACATCTGATATCCTGACTATATGACCTGCTTCACATGTGATATCATGACCTGCTTCACATGTGATATCATGACCTGCTTCACATGTGATATCTTGACCATATGACCATCATGTTCTGATTTCATGACCATATGGCCTGCCTCATATTTGACGTTGGAAGCTTTTTTTTTTTTTTTTCTTTTTCTTTTCTTAAAGACTGAGGTTGTCAGAGCTATCATAAACATGTGACCTACAGAATGTCTAACATCATAATCATCGTGACCTGCTTTACAGCTGGTTGTGGAGGCTTTTTACGATAACATCAGGTCTACCAAGTTGGTGTAGCTGCATTCAGATGAATTGTTATCTATCTATCTATAATCATAATAATGATAATAATGTTCATGTCCATAGCACATATTCCATAAAAATGCTGAACAGTGCTTCACATTTCAAGAAAGAGTAAATGGTAAAAAATAAGAGTATAAAAAAATCATGTATATTGAAAAACACACACACACACAAAGCCTCGAGATATCAAATACTGACTTGCATGAATCAATGATATATATAAACATGCACCTTCATCAGTTTTGGTCAAAGACTTTTACTGTATGTATGCATGTGTGTGTGTGCATTGAGCATGCATATGTGTGCGCACAAGGGTGTGTGCATAGAGGCGTGTGTGTCGCGTGTATGTGCGCATGTGTGCATGTGTGTGTATGCGGACGTCTGTGTCCATTTGTACATGCTAACTTTACAAATATCACAATTATTCATATTATCAACATTAATGATTAATATTATAATAACAATACAAAGATGTCACCCCAAAATTCATTTTTTTTTGACTGAGAAAACGTATCACAGAACACTATATAAATCACATTCACTAAGGTCCTAGATTAACACATTGTACATCAACACTAAAACAATCACATTGCAGTCACAATTAAAACAACGTCTTACAACAATAATACTAATTCAAAAACAAATCACATAAGAAATTTCACAAAAAGTCTCTCTCATTCTTAAATCCTCCACAAACTTCTTCACGACTTTACACACTCACACACACACACACACACACACACACACACACACACACACACACACACACTTTACTGGTCTAGAAACATACAGGCTATCTATCTATCCACCTATCTATCTATCTGTCTGTCTATCTGTCTACCTACCTATCTATCTATCTGCCTACCTGTCTATTTTATCTATCTATCTCTTTACCTATTATATATCAGTAAATGATCTTAGGCATGAGAACCACAACAAACAAATAACTGAACAACTCAAAAGAAACGACTTCAGCTATATTGATGTGACTTTGTACAGCGTTAACTAAATGCACTTACAGGCCTTCAGGTTTTTTTTTTTTTAACTGCATGGAAAATGAAAGTTATCTTGCCTTATTCAATGTTAATGTTGATTTACAACAACAACAACAACAAACAAAAAAGAAAACTAATGGGCTGCCACTCAATGATTTCAAGAGAAGTTTTTTCCTAGCAGAGATGGATTAAAGTTCAGTGTTTCCCTCCATCTGGGAGCCCCCCTCCCCCCTCCCCCCAAAAAAAATTAAAAAAAAAAACTACTGTAAAAATGATAGAAGAAGCAACTTTCCATAAAATATACCCAATAGTTTGCTGTCAGGAGAATCTTATAAACTGACCTAAACATAATAGTACCAAAATTATCCAACCTGATTTCATTCAAATATCAGAGGTCACAAGGATCATGTGGTCACCATTGCCCTATGACCCTCAATGGAATGACATGGAGAAGGGGCATTCACATTGAGCAGTCAAACAACAGCCAGCAACACATTGTGCTGACAGAAACTACATATATGAACTGACCAATACAAACAAAAACAGCCACCATGTGACACGAACTGACAGTACAATACAGGCATGCATGATTCAAAACAACAGCCACCAGTGACACAAACACAAACTGACACACAGTACAGGCATGATTCACAAACAACAGCCACAGCCACCAGTGGCACAAACAGTGACACAACCACCAGTGACACAAACACAGTACAGGCATGATTCAAAACAACAGCCACCAGTGACACAAACTGTCAGTACAGGCACAGTTCAAAACAACAACCACCAGTGACACAAACTCAAAACAACACAGTACAATACAGGCACGGTTCAAAACAACAGCCACCAGTGACACAAACTGTCAGTACAGGCACGATTCAAAACAACAGCCGCCAGTGACACAAACTGTCAGTACAGGCACGGTTCAAAAAACAACAGACACAAACACCAGTGACACAAACTGTCAGTACAATACAGACACGATTCAAAACAACAACACAAACTGAACCACCAGTGACACAGCCACTGACACAACACACAGTACAGGCACGATTCAAAAAAACAACAGCCACCAGTGACACACAAACTGACACAAACACAGTACAGGCATGACTCAAAACAACAGCCACCAGTGACGCGAACTACAGGGGACGGCGAACTGAGGGGCACAGGACTGAGTCATACAACAGCTGTTTCCATCTGCATCACAGATGCATAATACAGTGGTGTGTCTGGGGGCCACATGCTTGCAGATACATCGGTCCGCAGCGTTCATTTGACACATGTGTGCGAAAACAAACCAGCCCTACCCTCAACTATACCTATATCTTTACTGACTTTGAATGCAAACAAATCAATCCATACTTCAACCATCCCTATGTCTTTACAACACCAATTTAAC
>JADBJO010000306.1:640000-642500 GCA_016801955.1 Conus betulinus
TGGACAAGAGCCAACAGCCGTGACCTGTCCAATCCACACCTGGAGGTACTGCTGCTGACGGACAGGGATTGCCGTTGGCATGAATCAGAGCTCCTTTCCTATCTCAGTCTCAGCTCAGTTGGCAGAGCTCCGGATTCGTAATCCTGGTGATCGTAGGGCTGCTGGTTCGAATCTCTGCCGGGCCGTTTTGGCACAAGGGGATTTTTTTTTTTTATCACGCAGTTGATATTAGTTCTGACTCCATTTCCCTAAAAGTCCTTCGAATGAGACAACAGAATCGAGGTTCTGTGTCTGAACGCACGCATAACGTCTTGCACAGACGTAAAATCCTATTACCAACTTAAAGAAGAGAAGGTTAGTTTGGTTGATTGTATTATAGGATGACACGTTACACACAGCATGCCATCTTGTGTGGAACATCGAAAAGAATAAAGGGAGAAAGTTTCTAAAAACTGAGTGATATTGACTGAATGACACAGGAAATGACTTTATGAAGCGCCAGCAAGCAGCTCTTCTGTCGGCTCTACCCAGATATGCAGAGCTTGGTCTCTAGCCAAGGATAGCTACTCTCAATAGTAGTAGTAGTAGTAGTAGCAGCAGCAGCAGCAGTAGTAGTAGTAGTAGTAGTAGTAGTAGTGATAATAATAATGATGATGATGATGATAATGATGATATGATGATGTGATGATGATGAAGATGATATTAACAGCTCCCTCTATCATTACTTCAGTAGAATGATCTAATTCAACAAAACGTAGTTTCAAAGGGGAAGTCACTGCAGGAGGAAATGGAAACATTTCAAAAAGAATAAACATCTTTATAGTCTAGCAAACCCGCCAGACAACAGGAACAAACAAATTACAAGACAAAACACGACATGTTTCGACGTCTAAGGTCTTCCCCGGGCAAGATAAAGAAGAACAATCAGGACAATCACAACGAAGAACGAGCAATCACTTATCTTCTCGATTTCAACCAACCCCCATCTTGCATCGAATTCGAGAAAACGAGTGGTTGCTTGATCTCATCGTCCTGAATGTTGTTTATCTTGCCTGAAGAAGACCTAAGAGGTCGAAATGCGTCGTGTTTTATCTTGAAATTTGTCCCTGTTGTCTCTGGCTAATTTCTTATAGATTCTTTTCAAAACTTTGTTTCAACGAAACGTAGCCAGATGAAAGAGTGAATGTAACTTGTAATTACATTTAGTTTCAGTTTAAGATGTTCTTAGCAAATAACATAATAATGATAATGCCTAATATTTTAACGGCAGCCAAGTGATTTGAAATTCACTTCATCACACCAACATACACCCTATGCCTTCTAATTATGTCAGATCTCTCTAAGCCCACTTCACCAAGGTATGCCTGTCTAACCACGTCAGTCGTCTGACGTATATTTAACAATGTCAAAGTATACGGAAATGAACCTCCATCTGTCAGTCCATTTAACCGTGCCAGCTTTTCTCATAATTCCACTTAACCATACCAGCTCGGTCAGAATTCCTTTATGCTAGTTCTGTCAGAATTCCATTTAGCTATACCAGCTCTGTCAGAAATCCCCTGGCTCCCCTGGCTTTCCCACGTGGCATCGGGGGGGGGGGGGGGGGGGGGGGGGGGGGGGGGGGGGGGGGGCTGCTGTTTGCTGGTGAGAAGGGCAGGGTCGCAAAGCCCAGAATCTGTCCGGTCAGGTTTTCATGCATGGTGCGCACAGAGTCCCCTGGACCTTCTGTGGCCTGTCGGTGCGTACGAGCAGGCAGTCTGCGTGCCATTCCACAGAGTCCCCTGGACCCTCTGTGGCCTGTCGGTGCGTACGAGCAGGCAGTCTGCGTGCCATTCCACAGAGTCCCCTGGACCTTCTGTGGTCTGTGTCTTCCTCTGAGTCATACGTCACCACATAGTCGACCAGTCTAGCTCTTCCTCTGAGTCATACGTCACCACATAGTCGACCAGTCTAGCTCTTCCTCTGAGTCATACGTCACCACATAGTCGACCAGTCTAGCTCTTCCTCTGAGTCATACGTCACCACATAGTCGACCAGTCTAGCTCTTCCTCTGAGTCATACGTCACCACATAGTCGACCAGTCTAGCTCTTCCTCTGAGTCATACGTCACCACATAGTCGACCAGTCTAGCTCTTCCTCTAGTCGACCAGTCTAGCTCTTCCTCTGAGTCATACGTCACCACATAGTCGACCAGTCTAGCTCTTCCTCTGAGTCATACGTCACCACATAGTCGACCAGTCTAGCTCTTCCTCTGAGTCATACGTCACCACATAGTCGACCACCAGTCTAGCTCTTCCTCTGAGTCATACGTCACCACATAGTCGACCAGTCTAGCTCTTCCTCTGAGTCATACGTCACCACATAGTCGACCAGTCTAGCTCTTCCTCTGAGTCATACGTCACCACATAGTCGACCAGTCTAGCTCTTCCTCTGAGTCATACGTCACCACATAGTCAACCAGTCTAATTCTTCCTTTGAGTCACATGTCACCACACACATT
>JADBJO010000306.1:655000-657500 GCA_016801955.1 Conus betulinus
CGTGCAATGCGTGTGTTTCGTCTATCAGAATGTTCGTGAGTGTGGTCGTGCAATGGGCGTGTTTCGTCTGTCAGAATTTCATGAGTGTGGTCGTCAGTTTTGTTACCGTGCTTGTCGCCCAGACTTCGCCCAGACTCGCTTTTCTAATCATTATGAAGACTTATATGGGGGGGGGGGGGGGGGGGGGGGGGGAAGGGCGGAATAGCTCAGTTGGTAGAGCGCCGGACTCGTGATCCTGGTGTTGCGGGTTCGAATTTCGGTACAGGGGATTTTTCCCTCGGAGTTAACATTGGTGCGGACTCAATTCCCTATACAATCCTTAGAATGAGACTATAAACCGAGGTTCCGTGTGTGAACGCACGCACAACATCTGGCACACACGTAAAATCCCATCACCAACTTTCGGAAGGGAAGGCCAGTTTAGCCGTTGGTGTGGATGACACGTTACACATAGCATGCACCTTCTCCGAAGATGGAGTGTGGCTGCCTTAATGGCGGGATGAAAAACGGTCATACACACAAAACTCCACTGCCTGTCTATACAGGCAGTGTCCGCAGGAGTATCAGCCTGCGTACGCAGAAAGAAAGTAAGAAAGAAAAGAAACACTTATATAGCGCCTATCCTCGGCTAGAGACCAAGCTCTAAGCGCTTTACAATCCACACTCGTTTTAAACAACGGACTACCTGGGTAATATCGACTGAAGAGCTGCCAGCTGGCGCTTCATTCAGTCGTTTCCCGTGCCATCCAGTCAATATCGTTCAATCGATTTTCTTCCTTCCTTCATTCTTCTATTTCTCACGCAGGGTGCATACTATGCGTACGTGTCATCCATACCAACGGCCAAATTAGCCTTCTTCTTCCGAAAGTTGGTGATGGGATTTTACGTGTGTGCAAGATGTTATGCGCGCGTTCACACACGGAACCTCGGTTTATAGTCTCATTGGAAGGACTGTATGGGAAATGGAGCCAGAGCCAATGTTTACTCCGAGACTGTACGACGCATGCAGCATCCAGAAGGAAGTATTGGCCAACACCGACAGCAGTGGAAGCCAAGTTGTACGGCACCCTGGAGAAACTGTGATGGACGGCAGCCTTCATCGAGGACACCGGCTGCGTATCTAACGGGAAGAGAACGAGGAAGAAGAAGAAGAAGAAGAACTCCGAGGGAAAAATCCCCTCTGTACCGAAACAGCCCGGCGGAGATTCGAACCCGCAACTCCAGAATCACCAAGATCACAAGTCCGACGCCGTACCACTGAGCTGTTTCGGCCCCTAAGAAGTTTTTGTTGACATTCTGTTGTCATTGTATGGTTAGGTTTCTTCCCAGCACTAAGCGCTAAAGGGGAAAACACTGGACAGAACTGATTTGTAAAACATTTGGAGTTTTTTTTTGTTTAAAAAGGATTAATCCGCCATAATAATGGTACAAACAAATTACAGGACAAAACACGACGCGTTTCGACTTTGAGGTCTTCATCAGGTAAGATAAACAACATTTCAGGGCAATGACAACGAAGAACGAGCAATGACTTTCTTAACTACGCCGCAAGATGAGCTCGAAACGTGTCGTGCTTTGTCTTGCAATCTAGTTTCCCCCTTCTGTCCTGCGGATTAATGATAATTTTTCTTTAAAAGATTTGTTTTAATTCCAACATGCAGTCACCTCACTTTGAACTAAATTAGAGCATCAATTTGCCAACATTGTAACAATTCATTTTTCTCAGGCTGTTGGCCTGCATTCGACTGGTTATCTTTGGGGAATTTGCACTGGCATTTGAATTTCAAGACAGCTTGTGTTAATGATTTCACCTAATTATTGTATGTGTACACCTGTCAATCCATTTCATCTTTAATTGCGAAATTCTTTTAACACGGTTTTTTTTCTTTTGTTTTTCTTTTTCAAGTCGGTCATAAGTTTCTTTGTCCTACCAACATTAAATTCAAGATAATTTTCATCACACCAGTTCACAAAAATGTCAGTTTCTTGTCTGCACTCAGTATCATCATCATCATCATCATCATCAGCAGCAGCAGCAGCATCAGCATCGCAGCAGTCGCAGCAGCAGCAGCAGCAGCCAGCAGCAGCAGGAATTACTCTTGTCAGTCCAAAATCATCGGCAAACTTAATTTGTGGACATAATTCTGGTGAACTTGTCCATTCAGCCGTATACCGAATAAACAGAAATGGTGAAAGCACTGTGCCTGGGGTGCACAGCATTTGTTCAAGAAACAGCGAAAAGATAATCATTGAATTTATCAGATAGAGCCATTTCGTAAGATAAGAACCCATACAATGGAAAAAAATATGCGAGCCGCATGTGCATGACCTTCTTTGCTGCAAGGGGAGTCTTAATAGTGTTGAAAGCACCAGAAAAGTCAAAGAACATTTAGCAAAAACAGACTCTCGGTTTGTCAAGATGTCCATACGTTTTGTTCAGGACAAAACGTATAGCATCCTCCATACCTCTGTGATTCCTCTATGCAAATTGCATGGGATC
>JADBJO010000306.1:662500-670000 GCA_016801955.1 Conus betulinus
AAAATGTAACCGAAAGAGAAACAGCCCCCCCGAAAAGATACCAATAGAGCAGAGGGGGCGGAGGTGGGGTGGGGGTTGGAACAATATAGCAAGGGAAAAAATCAACATAGCAAGGGGAAAATATATCAATATAGCAGGGGAAAAAAGACGTTAATTTAGAAGGAAAAAAAAGATTTTTTTTTTTTTGAGGAAGCATTTTCAATGTCGCGGGGAAAAAAATGTAGTTGAAAGAAAAGGGAAGCATTTTCAACAAACATCAACATAGCAAAGAAAAGGGATCACTATAGCAGGGGAACAGACACAACATAGGGGAAAAGGGATCACTATAGCAGGGGAACAAACATCAACATAGCAAAGAAAAGGGATCACTATAGCAAAAGATAGGAACCCAACATCAACATGTCACTATAGCAGGGGAACAAACATCAACATAGCAGGAAAAATCACACATCAACATCAGCAAGCAAGGAAAAGGGATCACTATAGCAGGGGAAACAAACATCAACATAGCAAAGAAAAGGGATCACTATAGCAGGGGGGGGAACAGACATCAACATAGCAAAAAGGGAAAGGGACATCACATAGCAGGGGGAACAAACATCAACACAGCCAGGAAAAGGGATCACTATAGCAGGGGAACAAACATCAACATATAGCAAAGAAAAGGGATCACTATAGCCAGGGGGAACAGCAGGGGAACACATCAACATAGCCAAGAAAAGGGATCACACATATAGCAGGGGAACAGGGGACATCAACATAGCAAAGAAAAGGGATCACTATAGCAGGGGAACAAACCTCAACATAGCCAGGAAAAGGGATCACTATAGCAGGGGAACAAACATCAACATAGCCAGGAAAAAAAGGGATCACTATAGCAGGGGGAACACAGACATCAACATAGCCAGGAAAAGGGATCACTATAGCAGGGGAACAAACATCAACACAGCAAGGAAAAGGGATCACTATAGCAGGGGAAACAAACATCAACACAGGAAAAGGGGATCACTATAGCAGGGATCACTATAGCAGGGGAACAGACATCAACATAGCAAGGAAAAAGGGATCACTATAGCAGGGGAACAAACATCAACACAGCCAGGAAAAGGGATCACTATAGCAGGGGGAAAGACATCAACATAGCAAGGAAAAGGGATCACTATAGCAGGGCGAAAAGACATCAACACAGCAGGAAAAGGGATCACTATGGAAAAACATTCAATGCAAGGAAAGGGGATCACTATATCAGGGGGGACAGGGGAAAAGGAGGGGGGGGGGGGGGGGGGGGGGTGGGGGGGGGGGGGGGGGGCATCAATATAACGTGGAAAAAAGACATCAACATAACAAGTGAAAAAAAAAAAAAATCAAAATGGCCAGTGAAAAAAACAACGGTGTAGAAGGGGAAGAGGCATCAAAAATCAGATCAGGGGAAAGGTATCAATATGGCAGAAGACAAGATACTGAAAAAGTAACAGGGAAAAAGACAACAACGTAGGGGGGGGGGGGGGGGGGGGGGGGGGGGGAAGAAATGAGCATAGCAGAGAACACTAATATAGCAGGGGAAAGACAACAACGTAGTGTTGTGTGTGTGTGTGTGGGGGGGGGGGGGGGGGGGGGGGGGGGGGGGGGGGGGGGGAGATAGCAGGGCAAAAGAAAGAAACAATACTGAAGGGAAAGACACATCGATATTAGCAAGGGGAGAGAGCTAAAGTATAAAGTAGACAAACACAGCAGGACATCAATATACAGAAAACAACAATATAGCAGGGGGGAAACATCAGTATAGCAGGGGAAAAGACATCCGTACAGCGGGGGAAAACATCGACATAGCAGGGGGAAACATGGATAAAGTTGAGGAAAAGTCATTAATACACAGGGGGAAAAGACATCAACGCAGCAGGGGGAAAACATCAAAGATAGCAGGCAAAACCATCAATACAGAAGGGGAAAAAAATCATCAATGCAGCAGGGGGAAAACATCAGTGTAGCAGGGGAAAACATCAATGTAGCAGGCAGGGGAAAACATCAATGCAGCAGAATCAATACAGAAGGGAAAAAAATCATCAATGCAGCAGGGGGGAAAACATCAATGCCGCAGGGAAAAAACATCAGTGTAGCAGGGAAAACATCAATGCAGCAGGGAGGGAAAAAACATCAATGCCGAAGGGAAAACATCAATACAGCAGCAGAGGAAAACATCAATACAGCAGGGGAGAACATCATGCAGCAGGGGGGAAAACATCAATGCCGCAGGGAAAACATCAATGCCGCAGCAGGGGGAAAACATCAATGCCGCAGGGAAAACATCAATGCCGCAGGGAAAACATCAATGCCGCAGGGAAACATCAATGCAGCAGGGGGAAAACATCAATGCCGCAGGGAAAACATCAATACAGCAGAGGAAAACATCAATACAGCAAGGGAAACATCAATGTAGCAGTGGAAAACATCAATATAGCAGGAGAAAACATCAATACAGCAAGGGGAAAAGATATCAATACAGTTGGAAAAAAGACATCAAAACAGTACTAGGGGGAAAAAAACATCAACGAATCTAAATATAGACCCAGCAGACAGCCAGACACAACAGGGAAAAAGACATCGTCACACCTTAGACTAAATCCAGAAGACGTTATGTCCCATACTGGAGACTAAGAAACATACACCATCACGTCTACAAGTATATCAACAACAGAGAAACAGCGGAAGACTAGGCACAGTGTCTGTAGCCTGCAGTGCACAGAGAGTAACACAGTAGAAATTGTTTGTAGCCTGGAGTGGACAGAGTGTAACACAGTGGATAGTGTTTGTAGCCTGGGGTGGGCAGGGTGTAACGCAGTGGATAGTGTTTGTAGCCTGGAGTGGACAAAGTGTAACACAGTGGATAGTGTTTGTAGCCTGGAGTGGGCAGGGTGTAACGCAGTGGATAGTGTTTGTAACCAGGAGTGGACAAAGTGTAACACAGTGGATAGTATTTGTAGCGTGGAGTGCACAGAGTGTAACACAGTGGATAGTATTTGTAACCTGGAGTGGACAAAGTGTAACACAGTGGATAGTGTTTGTAGCATGTAGAGGACAGGGTGTAACTCAGGGGGCAGTGTTTGTAGCATTGAAAGGACAGAATATAACACAGGATGTAGTGTTTGAAGCATAAAGAGGACAGGGTGTAACACAGGGCGCAGTGTTTGTAGCACAAAGAGGACGGGGTGTAATTCAGGGGGCAGTGTTTGTAGCATAGTAAGGACAGGGTGTAACACAGTGGACAGTGTTTGTAGTGTAGAGAGGACAGGGTGTAACTCAGGGGACAGTATTTGTAGCGTAGAGAGGACAAAGTGTAGCACAGTGGACAGTGTTTGTAGCCTAGGGCGGACAGGATGTAACACAGGGGGCAGTGTCAGTGGCACAGAGAGGACAGAGTGTAACACAGTGGACAGTGTTTGTAGTGTGGGAAGGACAGGGCGCAAAACGGTGGGGAGTATTTGTGGATGTATAGGACAGGTTCTGACAGCAGGCAACAGTTATAGCATAGAATAGACAGGGTATAACACAGTAGCACTGTTTGCAGCCTGGAGAGGACAGGGTGTAACACAGCAGGATACGTTACTGGCCTGGAGAGTAGAGAATGTAACCTAGTGAACATTGTTTTTAGCCTGGAGAGGACAGGGTGTAACACTGTAGGCATCGGTAGCATGGAGATGACAGACAGTAACACACAGAATAATATTTAAAGTCTGGAGAGGGCAGTAACACAGTAAATAATATTTGTAGCCTGGAGAAGACAGACAGTAACACAGTGAATGATATTTGTAGCCTGGAGAAGACAGACAGTAACACAGTGAATAGTATATTTGTAGCCTGCAGAGGACCGGATATAACACAGTAGAGGATACTTATAGCCTGGAGAAGATGATGGGGTGTAAACTTGTCACCTCCTTCCAACAAATCAATATCGCCCCTTCATCTGATTAGACACATAGAAGTCTACAGAATTCAACAAAATCAAGTAACCCGACACAGAGATTGACACTGATGAATAAAAGAGATAAGAGAGGAATAACCAGGACAAAATTTAAAACGGTCTATTTTGTTTCGTTCAGCTTCTTTTCATTTAAGATCCTTCATTCCCGATGTGGACCCAGTAAACATTGTCTGCAGGGCTTCGAACTCCAAAAGGAAATCTTTGCGTCGTATTTGTTGGAAGAACTGTCGACATTTCTATTTTCTATTACATGTACGTGTGTGTGTGTGTGTGTGTGTGTGTGTGTGTGTGTGTGTGTGTGTGTGTGTGTGTGTGTGTGTGTGTGTGTGTGTGTGTATACGTCTGTGCCTGTGTCTGTTGTGTTTGTGTGTGTAGTTTCTCGCTAGTCTTCCTTCGTGCGTAGACAGACCGCACAGAAAACCGAAATGCTGGGCTCTACTTTAAATCAATGCAGCGTCAGTGACGGTGTCGGGTAGGTTTGTTCCTCGTGTTGTTTTGGGGCGGACCTTTTTTTTTTTCGAATTTTTTTATTCTTGTTGTCTTCTCTTCGTGCCACTTTGGTGGCATTACCCCCTGCTACGTCTCCATCCTGCGGCAGCCCCGGCACAAGCCATCCACGGGTATCAGTCAGTACCAAGTCGTCACGAGGCAACCTAGCAGCGGAGACACTGCACTGCTGCCGACCCAGTCCGGTGGTGTTCAGAGGTGCCTGTTCTGATTGACTTTGCGGTCGGTGTGACCAGACGTGGAATAGAAGCCTGGACTCTCAGCCTCGACCGGGGCAGACAACCTGAGGTAGGCACGACTGATCAGTGGTTCCCGCAGCGCCCGTGCGGAAGATCTGTGACTTCCTTGACGATCCTGCAGTACCGACGCCAATGTATGAGGTCTATGATGTCCATGGACGACCCTGCAGTGCCAATGCCAGTCCGGAAGGTCTGTGACATCTTTGAATGATCCTGCAGTACCAACGCCAATGTGTGAGGTCTATAATGTCCATGGACGGCCCTGCAGTGCCAATGCCAGTCCAGAAAGTCTGTGACGTCTTTGATTGATGCTGCAGCGCGCAGCGCCGGTGTTGAAGGTCTGTGACGCCTTTGAATGATGCTGCAGTGCCAGCGCCGGTGTTGAAGGTCTGTGACGCCTGCAGCGCCAGCGCCGGTGTTGAAGGTCTGTGACGCCTGCAGCGCCAGTGCCGGTGTTGAAGGTCTGTTGACGCCTGCAGCGCCAGTGCCGGTGTTGAAGGTCTGTGACGCCTGCAGCGCCAGCGCCGGTGTTGAAGGTCTGTGACACCTGCAGCGCCAGCGCCGGTGTTGAAGGTCTGTGACGCCTGCAGCGCCAGCGCCGGTGTTGAAGGTCTGTGACACCCTGCAGCGCCAGCGCCGGTGTTGAAGGTCTGTGACACCTGCAGCGCCAGCGCCGGTGTTGAAGGTCTGTGACACCTGCAGCGCCAGCGCCGGTGTTGAAGGTCTGTGACGCCTGCAGGGCCAGCGCCGGTGTTGGTCTCTGACGCCTGCAGTGCCAGCGCCGGTGTTGAAGGTCTGTGACACCTGCAGCGCCAGCGCCGGTGTTGAAGGTCTGTGACACCTGCAGCGCCAGCGCCGGTGCTGAAGGTCTGTGACGCCTGCAGCGCCCAAGCCGACGAGTAGGGAAGCTACCATCGTTGACATCACCGTCCCTGCTTAAGGAGATGCACGAGACAAAGTTATGGACAACAAACTGGATGATGTCAAATAGTTATGAACACATTGGAAGAACGGTAGTCAGCATGCAAGATGACATGACGTTAAGGGTCTCAAAGAGCAGATGATGGACTTGGGTGCTCAGGACAGGATTTCTGTCGTGTCAACTTTGAGTTTTGTGAAAAAAAAGGGGGGAATATCTTGAAAGAAAAGAGAATGACCTGGAGGGACGCTTGAAATCCAGAAAAGAGTTGTTCTACAGTGAGGATGGAGGTGAGAATGAGAACAGTGTGACTGTGAGTGAAAGGTGCCAGATCTGGCGGCTTAGAACATAGCTGTGAATAAAGTCCACTTCGACAGAGCACATAGTTTGAGCGCGAAGCGGGATTCAACCATTGTCACTTGCTACAAAGTTTCCATGTTGAAGGAAAAGACAAGATTGAGGGGTCTGAAAATCATTTCTCAAATATGGCGAGACATTTGCGCTCAGCGATTCTGGACCGAAGAAAAGAAAATGTGATAACTAGGACTTCAGCCAGACAGAAGAAATTAATTTATTGGTTTGACACTGGACGGCTGATAAGAAACGAAAAAAGGTTTGGCTCTGAACAGCTGAAAGAAACGAGATAGGTTTGGCTCTGAACAGCTGAAAGAAACGAGATGGGTTTGGCTCGAAAAGCTGAAAGAAACGAGATAGGTTGGACCCCAGACGGCTGATAAGAAGCGAGATAGGTTTGGCACTGGACAGTGAAAGAAACAAGACAGGTTTGGCTCAGGGCAGCTGAATGAAACGAGATAGGTTTGACTCTTTACAGCTGAATGAAACGAGATTGGTTTGACTCTACAGAGCTAAAAGAAACGAGAAAGGCTTGACTCTGTACAGCTGAAAGAAACGAGAAAGCTTTGACTCTTGAGAGCTGAAAGAAACGAGATTGGTTTGACTCCAACAGGCGAAAGAAAGGGAAAACGTTCAACTCTGGACAGGCTAGAGAAGGGGAAAAGTTTAACTAAGTACATCTGAAAGAAACGAAAAAGGTTTGACTCTAGACAGCTGAAAGAAACAAAAAAAAGTTTGACTATGGACACCTGAAAGAAACGAGGCAGATTTGCCATTGGACAACCGACAGAAACGAGACAGGTTTGATCCAGGACAGCTAAAAGAAACAAGATTGATTTGAATGACATCTGAAAGAAACGAGACAGGTTTTGCTGTGAACATCTGAAAGAACTAAGATAGATTTGACTCTGGACAGGTGAAAGAAACGAGAAAGGTTTGACTCTGGACAGCTGAAATGAAACGAATTAGATTTGACTCTGGACAGCTGAAAGACACAACAAAGGTTTGAACTCTGTACAGCTAAAAGAAACGAAGAAAGGTTTGACTCTGCTCAGCTGAAAGAAACGAGAAAGGCTTGACTCTTTACAGCTGAAAGAAACGAGAAAGGCTTGACTCTTTACAGCTGAAAGAAACGAGAAAGGCTTGACTCTTTACAGCTGAAAGAAACGAGGAATGTTTGTCTTTACAGCTGAATGGAACGAGATAGGTTTGACTCTGCAGAGCTGAAAGAAACGAGAATGACTCTGTCTCTGTACAGCTAAACGAAACGAGAAAGGTTTGACTCTGTACAGCTGAAAGAAACGAGAAAGGTTTGACTCTGTACAGCTGAAAGAAAACGAGAAAGGCTTGACTCTGTACAGCCGAAAGAAACGAGAAAGTCATGACTCTGTACAGCTGAAAGAAACGAGAAAGGCTTGACGCTGTACAGCTGAAAGAAACGAGATAGGTTTGAATCTGCAGAGCTGAAAGAAACGGGAAAGGTTTGTCTCTGTACAGCTAAA
>JADBJO010000306.1:682500-685000 GCA_016801955.1 Conus betulinus
AACCTGTCTGCTGCAGTTATTATACCTAGTTGTCTCAGATGACCGGTTACCTGACCGGTCCCAACCGTCGCGTGTGTGTGTGTGTGTGTGTGTGTGTGTGTGTGTGTGTGTGTGTGTGTGTGTGTGTGTGTGTGTGTGTGTGTGTGTGTGTGTGTGTGTGTGTGTGTGTGTGTGTGTGTGTGTGTGTGTGTGTGTGTGTGTGTGTGTGTGTGTGTGTGTGTGTGTCTCTCTCTCTCTCTCTCTCTCTCCCTGTGTGTGTGTGTGTGTGTGTGTGTGTGTGTGTGTGTGTGTGTGTGTGTGTGTGTGTGTGTGTGTGTGAATGCACTGAGACCCTATCTCCATATTCCAACTCGACATCAATAGGCCTGTTATGACTGATGTCAAATCCGCCCTTTTGTACCACACGCGTCCAAAGAATTCATTGTGTCAAACAATGAGGCAAATCGTGTGGGCTAGAGTTCAACATTGTTCGCACCACAGCACTGTTAGAGTACCTCTGTCTGTCTGTCTGTCTGTCTGCCTGTCTGCCTGTCTGTCTGTCTGTCTGTCTGTCTCTCTCTGTCTCTGTCTCTGTCTGTCTGTCTGTCTGTCTGTCTGTCTGTCTGTCTCTGTCTCTCTCTCTCTCTCTCTCTCTCTCTCTCTCTCTCTCTCTCTCTCTCTCTCTTCATATCCAAAAATAAAATGGAATGTCATGATCTTTGACAGTGGTGGTATTCTTGTTGTTTGTTGTTGTTGTCGTGCTTCTTCCTCTGTCTTTCTTTGTTTATTTTTTGTTTTTGTTAAAGTTCCGATATTTCACTGAGATATATGAATATGGGAGGTTGGTGCGATGGTTGTATTATTTGAATCTTAAGTGAATGGTGTTACAAGCAAATGGTATGTTACAAAGTTTCAAAAATTAAGGATTTTTTTGTGTATGCCCCCCCCCCCCCCCCCCTCTCTTCCCTGTGTCTACCGCCATTAAATGTTTTATGGGGGAGGGGAAAACGGGTAGGTTGGTCCTGTACTTTACTCTCAACGATGTTCAAATATTGTGACTCTCAAAACGTCGTGTTAGATAGCTTGATTGAAGAGAAAAAGACACACCCGAAAGGTGCGGGTGGGATCCAGAAAATGTACTGCCCTCGACTGCCGAACCAACAGCTGGGAAGCAACCCTGCACCAGCCTTGGAAGCCTGCGCTGTGTTCACACCGGGTGCAGGCACACTCATGGCATTGCATTAAGACGTCAAAGGACATAGTTGCTCCCTGGTAGATGTCATTGTGTCATGGCCACCGGGTGCGACATGACAGAGACCCTCCACGTGAGCGTGCGTTCCCATGGGTGTACCAGCCCATATTTCATGACTGCAGAGACCACCGGAAAAAAAAAAAAAACAGCATTGTCAAGCAACTGCTGTGTGCATCCCATAGCCTCACTGGTTGCTGTTCCGCCGATAGGTGAAGACAGTACAACTTCAGACACGGCCAGGCTTTCGCCACTTGAGGTCTTACATGCCCTCTGAAGAGGACCCCCGGGTTACAATCCTTCCCGCTGTCAACAGGACTTTCCCTGAGGTCAGTGAGTCTTTTCCTCACGCGTCACTGGACCTTTTCCCCAGAGTCGGCCAAAAGGCAGACAAGAGAAAGCTAGACCCGAAGGTGCCAGTGGGACCCAGAGAAGTACTGTCCCCAACTGCCGATTAAACCAGCTGGGAGCAATCCTGCACCTCCCTTGGAATACGTGGCAGATGCTCAGCTAGTGGAAGAGGAACAGAGGGTGACGTTAGGAAGAGAGCAGGGAAGACAATCCTTTGTCATCAACACAAGTAGAACTGCTTTCGCGGATCTGCTAAGCATCTGGTCTATATGGGCTTGCACACGCAAGACACACCCGCACAAGTATGCATTGCTTCACATATGTACGCATGCGTGCACACACAGCTTAACCTTCATCAGATGTTGCTCATCACTACATGCTCAGTCTGGAAGGTGCGAGTCTCCCAGTACCTATATCCATTTGGTTCAAAGCAGTTATGTTTATATAGGAGTGCTTGAGATACTAACGGAGGGGTACTAACGGACGGAGGTGTGTGCATGTGTGTGTGTGTGCGCGCGCGTGTGTGTGTGTGTGTGTGTGTGTGTGTGTGTGTGTGTGTGTGTGTGTGTGTGTGGTTCCTATCTGAGGTTGAGTCCAGGGGGTTGCTTCTTCTTTTTGGTGGGGCCCAGGGGCAATGCTCCGATTTAGGGTCTTGGGGGCACTCCTGCCACCCCTCCCCCCCCCTCCTTCCGACTCTTATTGCAGGGTTAACAGACGATGCAGTCCACCTGGATCCATATTCAATGCCCTGCTGTATCCGAGCGCCGCTCTAAGTAAGGGGTTCACCGGAACCCGCACTTCATGGGAAGTGTATTGTTCAAATGTGGCCATTGATTGTCCTTTCCCTTTAGCGTGTATTTGCGTGTATGAACGGCGAGAAACGGTGGACTACTGCCCCGTCTAGATAATGCTATGAATGTG
>JADBJO010000306.1:695000-700000 GCA_016801955.1 Conus betulinus
TCTGGATGCCTTCCTCGTGAAGTCTCGTAGGACAGGAGTGGCCAAAGGACAGGAGTGGCCAAAGGACAGGAGTGGCCAAAGGACAGGAGTGGCCAGAGGACAGGAGTGGCCAAGGACAGGAGTGGCCAAGGAGTGGCCAAAGGACAGAGTGGCAAAGGACAGGAGTGGCCAGTGGCGAAAGGACAGGAGTGGCCAAAGGACAGGAGTGGGAAAAGACAGGAGTGGCCAAAGGACAGGAGTGGCCAAAGGACAGGAGTGGCCAAAGGACAGGAGTGGCCAAAGGACAGGAGTGGCCAAAGGACAGGAGTCGCCAAAAGACAGGAGTGGCCAAAGGACAGGAGTGGCCAAAAGACAGGAGTGGCCAAAGACAGGAGTGGCCAAAAGACAGGGAGTGGCCAAAGGACAGGAGTGGCCAAAGGACAGGAGTGGCCAAAAGACAGGAGTGGCCAAAAGACAGGAGTGGCCAAAGGACAGGACCAAGGACAGGAGTGGCCAAAGGACAGGAGTGGCCAAAAGACAGGAGTGGCCAAAGGACAGGAGAAGGACAGTGGCAAAGAGACAGGAGTGGCCAAAAGACAGGAGTGGCCAGAGGACAGGAGTGGCCAAAGGACAGGAGTGGCCAAAGGACAGGAGTGGCAAAAGACAGGAGTGGCCAAAGGACAGGATTCGCCAAAAGACAGGAGTGGCCAAAGGACAGGAGTGGCCAAAAGACAGGAGTTGACAGAAGACAGGAGTGGCCAAAGGACAGGAGTGGGCCAAAAGACAGGAGTGGCCAAAGAACAGGAGTGGCCAAAAGACAGGAGTGGCCAGAGGACAGGAGTGGCCAAAGGACAGGAGTGGCCAGAGGACGTTGGTCAGTTGATGCGGGCCTGTGAACGTTATGTCCAGCATCTAACACCACGAGAGGTCCACTGTGCAGCGGGTAATGATTCTGCAGACTTCCCCGCTCTCCCCTCTCTCCGAAATGGTACCGGGCAGGACGGGTAAATAACACCGTTAGAAAAGCACCTGAGAGATATAAAAGAAGGGTTTCCGCCACTAATGCATTTCCCAGGGGACTGCCGTTGCACCGGACCACCTTCCTCCTCTGCCAATCCCGGTGAAACTAATTTTGTTATATGTAAGTCGAGGTACCACACAGCGGTGATAGCTCACATGTACGGTCTCAGTGGAATGTTGTAGCTACAGTAAACATGTGTAGCCTCAGTAGAACACTTGAGCCGGTGTTAAGCAGCGTTGGTATCGGTTTGAAAGGAGTGTGAACATTTCAACATGACAGACTGTTCTCCAACACAAAATTGACACATTCTCATAGAGAATCTTCAGAAAAGTCACTGCCCTCCTGGAAAATCCATTTTCCATAGACGGCGATCTGTTTTTCTCCCCAGGAAAGAGCCAGACAATGTCTGTGTGCTGCTACACAACAGCGCCCAATTCAAATCATACATCCATGAACTTCTGGAGTAAAATAGAAAGGGAACATACACAACAGCGCCTAATTCAAACATACATCCATGAATACATCCCTGACTGGGAGTAAAATAGAAAAGGGAACATACACACAGCGCCTAATTCAAACCATACATCCATGAACTTCTGGAGTAAAATAGAAAGGGAACATACACAACAGCGCCTAATTCAAACCATACATCCATGAACTTCTGGAGTAAAATAGAAAGGGAACATACACAACAGCGCCTAATTCAAACCATACATCCATGAACTTCTGGAGTAAAATAGAAAGGGAACATACACAACAGCGCCTAATTCAAACCATACATCCATGAACTTCTGGAGCAAAATAGAAAGGGAACATACACAACAGGAACCATACATGTGAACTTCTGGGGTAAAATAGAAAGGGAACATACATGCGGAAAGGGGGGCTAGAAGAGTGTGGGAAGCGTAAAAATGTGTGGGGTGTGGTGGGGTGGGGGGGGGGGGGGGGGGGGGCTGAGGAGGGGGAAAGTAGCTGGAGAGGAAGGTTACAAAGGTTCCAGAGCCACCACACCTCCTTCACATCCCTGGAACCTCAAAAAAACAACAAAAACAAACAAACAAACAAAACAATACCCTGAAGCGTTTCTCGAAAAGAAACGACGTAAAAGCAAAGCTAACAAGCATCGGCGACGGGAGACAGGTTGAAGTTGAGTGGTTTTGTAAATACTTTTCCCGAACCCTCTTCGTTCTTTCTCTCACACCCGCTGCTTTCTCCCCATCCTCTTTGTCATAATATATATTGTTTTCCCCCCCCCCCCCCCCCCCCCCCCCCCCCCCCCCCCCCCCCTGCTTTTCCTTCCATATACTCAGCTTGTTTCTGAACTCCCTTCTCTCGCTCGCGGTTATTGACCTTTTGTGGCACTGCATGTTAATATCTAGCATTGATGTAGGCGATTGGACCCCCATGTAAACAGACCAACCAGCCCCTTCGCTTGGTTTGCTGATGCTCAGACGAAATATAAACAGAAAGAGTGACAACGTGCGATGTATATATGGCTGTATATCACGCCTCCTTTACTTACAATAACAGTAAATGAGCCCCTGTTTTACATATTTTGAACAGCAAAACAAATAACAACAGCCTCTTGTGTTTATAAACTTACGAGTTAAATCCCATTTAGCTGATTTTCCATTGTGAACAAGCAAAAAGACGTGTCAACGCTTCGTGTACACGAGGCTTGAATTAAACCCCCTTCACACATTTTCTTTTACCCACCTGAACAACAGAATACATCCACGCTATACACACATAAACCCCTGCAATATTTTTTTTTTTTTTTTTTTTTTTTTTTTTTTTTTTTTTGCTGTCCCAACCTCTGCGCCACCTCAGAGGCAGTGCACACCCACGCCGCTCATTCCGACACCCCGCCCACAGCCACAGCCCAGCCGGCCCCGCCGCAGCCCCGGCACCGGCAATCCACAGGGGCAGTCAATGTCAAGTCGTCAAGAGGCAACCCACCGGAGGAGACACTGCACTGCTGCCGAGTCACTTCAGTGGTGTTCAGTGGCGCCTGTTTCTGATCTAACATACGCAGGACACCACCTACTAAGCCCCCTACTGACGACAATAATTGCTTAGTCGCGGAGCCGGCGTGAGTGAGCTCTCCCTCCCGAGGGCGCCACCACGTCCCTCCAACGACAGTCCCCCATGGACTCGCCGATACCGGTGACCCGGACGGAACCAAACCAAGGCCACAGACATTGAGAGGACAATCGAAATTGAGGTCACCATGAGAGCAGGGCATGAAGGGCCACAGAATTTTTTTTTTTTTTTTTTTTTTAATGCTGATCGATGACAATGAGGATGATTAAGATGATGCTACGGATTTCCATTTCGGTCTGAGACTACATGACAGGGCTGTACTCTACGCTTCCTTCATAATATATCCCGGCGTCAACCAGGCCGAGAGATACAGACACCTGCAGTGTTGGTCAGGAAATATGAGCAACACTCTCTCAGAAACGCATCCATTAAGTGGATGAAACTCGACTGTGTGGTCCCAGTCTTCCCAACTGAGCCCGCAGCAAAACTCAACTCTGGGGTAAGAGCCGGTCGGGGCAGAAAAACCCACATGACTTCTGATGGGATTCGAACCCACACGACCTCCCAGCCGGGAGTCCGCAACGCTAACCACTTCGCCACGGCGGCTGGTTCCCCTGCAATATTTTGCATTATTGATCCTTCAGCGATGGTTAAAACAACCACAACATCAGCAGCAGCAGCAACAACAACAAGAACAATGACAGGAATAACACACCAAACAACCAAAGAAAACAAAACTCCTGAGAGCATGCCGTGACTGCTTTCATAGTAACAACTGCGCCTCACTGGCTGGAACATTCTGTGGCCGATACATCCCTCTTTCTGTGACTTCTTATGGACCAAACAACTTTCTTCATCTTTCCTTGTTGTCTGTTTTCATGCCTCTGTAACCGATTTACCGGTCTTTGTCGGATAACGTTTTATCTTTTTTCCCCTCCTTTTCTTATAATGTATAATGAGCCAGCATTTCTGTTATGATCTCACCACTGGGCGGCCTGGGTGACGTTCCAAACAATGTCTGTAGGGGGCGCTAGCTGTCCATTCTGCAAGGATCTGTACACACCGTCTGTCGTGGTCACTAGCTTTCCATCGTGCAGAGTACTCTACACCTAGTTCAGTGTGGGCACTAAAAGTAGAAAGAAACTCGTGGTGGAGCGTGGCAGCAGAGAGTCCTCAGAAGAGAAGCCCCCCTTCAAGGAAGTGTTTCGGCCCTTATCTCCTGACACTCTAGGGGGGTTGGGCCACACACCCGGTTCATGACTCCGGATGTCACGATGCTGCCCTTTTTTTTCCTTCTTGGGACGAGTCATGGCTGGGATTTGAACCCATGACCCTCTGAACATGCTCATTTTAGGGATTGTCCACTTAATGTCTCGCACTCTAACCACTGAGCCACCGGGGCGCCTGATATTTGAAGGAAAGTTTAAGCTTATGAAGTTCACTTTTGTTCCTCCTTGACCAGATCCAGCTTGAACACCTCTCTGCTGCTTCTGCCATTGCTTTCAGGGCTCTGTTTTTTTCCCTCCCTGCAACTGACAGCTGTTTCATGAGGCTGTATGCAGACGTTCCTACAAGCCCCCTAGCTCCAATTTTCTGCAGTGAGGACTATTCTGCCTCCCAAAACAACAACAACAACAACAAACAAACAAAAAGCCCTTGAAATTAGACGAAGGAAGAGGAGGGGGGGCAATACGGGTATCTTTATACGCAGCAGTGTGTTAAGGTCTCGACTGACTACTCAAGGTTCTTATTTCACATGATGGTTATTATTACCATTTCTTCTTTTAACTATAGTGGGCTTATGTATAGGGATTAAGCATACACGATATTAGAGCAGCCAGTGTGAATTTGAGTAAAGTGATGGTGATACGTAATCAGTTTAGGATGAAATGCTGTTTTTCAGGCTGTCGTTTAGTAAGCCCATGTTTTTTTCTTTAATCCTTGATAAGGTTTTATG
>JADBJO010000306.1:702500-705000 GCA_016801955.1 Conus betulinus
GAAATCAGCTAAGGACAACATACGGGTTGTTTGCCAATCACCCACCACTCAAACAAACCAAGAAATTGGGAAAAAAAAATACCCCGACCACTTCATACCCCGACCACTTCATGCACTTCTGCCAAAGTGCCAGAGCTGGGAAGGCGCGGTAGAGAATGGTCTCAGGGCTAAACCAAGGCACTATGCTGGTGGAGAAGAAAACTGGCAACACGGAAGAAATCGTGATATACACTGACGGTTCAGTCACAAAGGTAAGTCGGGCTGGAAGATATTCAGAGAAGAAAAAGCGCGAAGCTGTCCACGAAGAGAATGCTTCTTGCAGCTTCAGGTATTCCAGTCTAAGAAAGGAGATAGAAGCAGTGACACACGCACTCACTCTATTGGTTTTTTTTCTTTCCCACAAACAAGATTCAAAGTCAGCAAGGCACACAGTTTGTCAAAAACAAACAAACAAACAAACAGACAAAAACAAACAAACAAACAAACAAACAAAAAAAACCCAAAATATAATCTTTCATCAAAATCTAAGAGCTTTTCTTTCAAAATGTAAAACGAATAAAATATTACCTATATTTGAGGCGCTTTGTTCAGGAACACTGGAGATACAATGCTGGAACCGCACACACACACACACACACACACACACACCACACACACACACACACACACACACACACACACACACACACACACACACACACACACACACACACACACACACACACGAACGCGCGCGCGCGCCATGCACATACACACGCAGGCAAGTACAAACACACACAAACAAAAACGCTAGAATGCACTAAGTTAATTCATATTGTCAGGAAAGATTAAACAGTCAAGCTGTAATACCAGTTCTGTAAATGGACATAGAGAAAAGTTTTAAAAAGGAAAACTAGGGAAATGTAACATACATACGAACCGGCAATGAAGCAAACAAACAAACAAACAACAAACAAACAAACAAAAACAAACAAACAATACCCCCTATCATGCAAATCGTTTTGATCGTTTTTTTTTTTTTTTCAACACAGACCATTACAGCATCGTGTCAGTACTATCTAAACCCTTCTTTTCTGTTGTGAGGTATCTGAATGTCGGAATACTGATTTGAGGTCACCGCTACGCTAGCGTAATGCTTTTCTCGAAAAAAGAAAAGACTTCAGCTTTAGTAATGATATATCGATTTTGGATTTACATAGCTGTGACGATTGGAGGGGGTTATGGGTTGGCGGCATGTTATCTTAGGGGTCATTGATAGTGATTTGGTCTTCAACGGGCGGACTAAAAGCACAGAGTGGAGTTGCATTAACGTACCGGATGTGTCTCTGAAATAGTCGCTCACAATTCCTGACCAGCGCTGCAAGTGTCATGTCTCTATTTCACTGGCCAGACTGACGCCGGAGACATAATAATATAATAATAAGTAATATAATAATAATAATAATAATAATGAATTCTTATATAGCACCTATTCTCAGCTAGAGACCAAGCTCTAAGCGCTTTACAATCCACACTCGTTTACACAACGGGCTGCCTACCTGGGTAGTGCCGACTGAAGAGCTGCCAGCTGGCGCTTCATTCAGTCGTTTCCAGAGTCATCCAGTCAGTATCGTCCATATTGTTCTCTTAATATCCTTGTTTCCTTCATTCTTTCTATTTCTCACGCAGGGTGCATGCTATGTGTAACGTGTCACCCATAAAACGGCCAAACTGGCCTTCTCTTCCGAAAGTTGGTGGTGGGATTTTACGAGTGTGCAAGATGTTATGCGTGCATTCACACAAGGAACCTCGGTTTATATTTTCATTGGAGGGACTATATGGTAAATGGAGTCAGAGCCAATGTTAACTCTGAGGGAAAAAATCCCCCTGTACCGAAACGGCCCGGCAGAGATTCGAACCCGCGACCCCAGGATCACGAGTCCGGCGCTCTACCAGCTGAGCTATTCCGGCCCCAGGACATAAGGGAAAGGAAGAGTACACACGTTTCGTGCAGCTTCAGACCGGAATGGGACTCCATGTTATCGTCATTATCCCTCAGTGTTATCATTGACAGACCAGGCTTTACAGTCTTTGGCCTTTGTGCCTAGCTCTCCAGCTAATCTCAGTTTTCAATTTTGTCCCCATCGGTATACCTGTGGTAAGTCTGTGCCGGCAAGTTCAGTGGGGATTGTTACTGGATGCATCTGGTGGCACCAGCCTCGGGAGAGGAACGCACACCCACAGTATCTTCAAGGCAAAGCATGTCTTGCAGAGATCCTAGCAGACACTACTGAACACCACTGAAATGACCTGGCAGCTGTGCTGGGTCTTTTCTGGTGAGTTGCCCACACGACGACCAGCTATTGACAGCTCCCTGTAAATGAATGGTTAAATGGTTGTGATGCTACAACAGGACAAACGTGGTTTGTGGGCCATGTATGGGGAGCAAGAGTGAGCAGCGTGTGTGTAACGACACTGAATGGCAACAGAAGATGGGACACAACAAAAAGAGGTATCGCGA
>JADBJO010000306.1:712500-725000 GCA_016801955.1 Conus betulinus
GAGAGAGAACAACTTTCAGATGCATTGTTTACGTCTTTGTTTTCTATTGGAACGTTGTAATGTAGCTTCTGTTAACACTGACCTGTTTTATTATGTTGTGGGAATGCATGGATATTACACTGTATTATCTAAGCTACCCTTACACCCCCTCCCCAACTCATCAAAATTTAAAAAAAACCCTGATGGGAAGGAACTCTTACCTTTAACCGGATTACACCTGTGTTTTTAATTCACAAATGTGTCTGGGCTGGGAAACACTGGACTTGAGTTCTATCCATGGCAGATATTTCTGGAACTGGCTCGGCTGCTGCACTGGCTCCAAACCAGATTTGTTGACCGAGCTATTGGCTCAAATGGGGAGACTGGAGCCTCACAATCGAGGGGCATAGACTTCATGGATGCATCCAACAGAATGTTGCTACGATTTCCTGACCAGCATTGCTAGTGTCTGTATTTCACAAATCGACGCCGGGAATCAGGAATAAAGGAAAGCGGATAGTACATCTTTTTTTCTGTATTCTCAAAGAACCAAATGAAATACAATTGCAATGTCATCATCCTTATCGTTACTGAATAGAGAAAGAAAGCCTTATATTCTGTGTTCCCTCATGCCCTGCTCTGTTGGAGACCTCAGTTTGAATTTCCTCTCTGCATGTATGTCTGTCTCAAAGATTTTGCTGTTGGCAAGTTTGAAGGGATGGGATGTCGGAATGAGCGGCGTGGGTGCACTGCCTCTGGCGCAGAAGTTCGGCGCAAAAAAAAAAAAAAAAAAAAAAAAAAAAAAAAGTTTGAAGGGATTGTCTTAGTATGGAGATGAAGGCGCCCTCTGGAGGGAGATGCTCACTCGAACTGGTTCATCAACAAAGCAATTATTGCAAGAGGCTTAGTTCTGATGTCATGGGCCAACGAACACAACCCAATCTCCTGTCGGTTTGACAGATGAACAAGCAGACAAGCCACTAGCTGACTAGGAATTCTATCATCGAAATCGAAAGGTGTAGACCTTACAGATTGGAATAGGGACGTCCATGTCATTTCTTTGAGTCCTGTCTGATATGCTGTGGCCTCTCAAAGGCAATACACTCAGCAGTGCTCATTCTGACTCTCCCAGAGTCAGAATAAGCACTGCTGAGTGTATTGCCTTTGAGACATGGCTACCATTCAGATTTGGTGTGTAGCAGCAGCATAAATACACTAGATGTTATCGTTGTCAGGTTGTCAGGAGGTACCCTGTAACAGATGACACAGCGCTGCTGCTGCTATGGTACTTCAGGGATGCTGCCGAATCGCTTCCAGACCTGCCATCTTGGTGTCGAAACAATGCAGGTATTATGTAATGGCTACCAGACTAAACAAGTCCCTCAGTTAAAGAAGGCTACTCACTGTGTGCAGGTATTGACATCTTTTCAGTTCCAACAGAATTTGGAAAGACACAAAAACACGTTCTTAGGCTTGATGATGAGCTAGACATGATCTAGTCCATACACTTGATCCAGCTAGGAAGAAACTAGATCAAGCAGCGGAGACGGATTCTGAACGGGGAGCCGTCAGTCAGCGACAATTCTTGGTCGATCTAATAGTACCATTTCCTGCGCTCTGTTCAGAATGTCAACCGTGGTTCTGGAAGACCAATCATCTCTTTTGCAGCCGTCACTACACCTTGTCTAGGCCAGCGACCTTTCCACGTCTCATCTGGGGTCAACGGCTGTAATCTGCCACAGTTTTTTTTTTCGTTTGTTAGCTGCGGGAGGGAATAACACGCGTGGGCTTCTCGTGAAAATCGTATTCTTCTGACCTCAGCTGGTGGTTGTTTTTTTATGATATCAACACCTGCTACCGCCATAGTCACAGGAAAGGTAATTGCCAGAAGATTAATTTGAAGCCAGCAATTGATGGCGAGACTTGATGGCGAGACTTGGTGGCGAGACTTGATGGCGAGACTTGATGGAGAGACTTGATGGAGAGACTTGGTGGCGAGACTTGGTGGCGAGACTTGATGGAGACTTGGTGGCGAGACTTGATGGAGAGACTTGACGGAGAGACCTGATGGAGAGACCTGATGGAGAGACCTGATGGAGAGACTTGATGGAGAGATTTGGTGGCGAGACTTGGTGGGAGACTTGATGGAGAGACTTGGTGGCGAGACTTGACGGAGAGACCTGATGGAGAGACCTAATGGAGAGACTTGATGGAGAGACTTGATGGAGAGACTTAGTCACTGATCTGTTATAGTGAAACATGCAGATTATCTCCCCCTTTGTATTAGAACACTGTCCATTCTCTTCGGCTGTGCTGTCTGCAGGAACTGAAGGCTGGTTGACGGGACTGTCAGAGTGATGACCCCTGAGACAGAAGATGGCTGGGGTGAAATGCTGGGGGGGGGGGGGGGGGGGGGGGGGGGGGGGGGGGGGGGGGGGGGGGGGGGGGGGGGGGGGGGGGGGGGGGGGGGGGGGGGGGGGGGGGGGGGGGGGGGCGGCTGGTCTTCTCAGTAAGGAAGGAGGATAAACCAGAATTGGGGGTGGAGAAGGAACAGGAAGACAGAGTGTGGAACGGGTGGAAGGGGATGTCTACCACAGATTTTGAATAAAGACTGGGATCTTTTCGAACCATTCAACAGAGTGTCGATTTTCCAAGTAAATGTAAATCTTGAGGGGCCCTGAGTCAAATGATTAGACCGTTTGCCTGTAGAGCTGAAGGTCGTGAGTTCAAAAACCCAACGTGGGGTCGGATTTCTTCCGACTTAAAAACTCTCTTTCTGTCCATCCACAGGTCAATGTGAGCCCGATTCAGTTCAAGGAAGGCTGAAGGTGACGGAAAGAGGGAAATGGGCGCCGCCTTCCACCATGCCGTGCCATAGACTCGGTAAATTCTCACAGTTCACCACCCTTTCAGCCAATAGGCCGTGGGAACTGACCCATCGCACGGAATGTTAATTTCCTGTGTTAGTTTCACTCTCGCAAATCAACGAGTGAAGTGCTTATTTCCCAGGTAAATTTCGCAATTGATAACCGTTGTTTAGAGTGTTTATTTTCCATGTCAGTTTAACTCATTCCTGTGTCACTCTCACTCTTGTCAACTATGGTACAAAGTGTTGATTTCCAATATTCAGTTTTACTCTTAACGCTTGAAGGGAGTGTAACATTCTTATGTTAGTTTTAGTCTTGTTGACCATCAAATGTAACATCAATTTCCAATGTCAGTTCCAGTTTGGTTAACCATTAATGGAATTATATCTTACCATGTCAGTTTCGCTTTTCTGTATCACTGAATGGAGTGTTAATTTCATATGTCGATGTCACCCTTGTGAACCAGTCATTTCACTTTTATTAAAATCACTTTCACTCTTGTCAACCATGGTACAAAGTGTTGATTTCCAATTCAATTCCAATTTGGTTTTTCCAGTTTCGAGTTTGGTTCTTATTCAACGCCTTCTTCCTTGCGCTGAGCTCTGAAGCAATCAAAGCTAAGTGAATTTTCGTTGTTCTATTCGTTTGTCTTACCCGAAGAAGACCTATGAGGTCGAAACGCGTAGTGTTTTGTCTTGTGACTCGTTTGTCCACGTTTCTCTGCGGTTTGCTAACATTTATTTCAGATTTGTTTAGATTTCCGCCTGCAGTCGTCTCACTTTGCAACTAATTTTTTTTAATCATTCAAAAGGTGTAAATTTCCTCTGTCCCTTTCGTTCTTGTTCGCTACAGCTCACTCTTGTTAACAACTGAAGGGAGTGTCGATTTCCTAAGTCAGTTTCACTTTTATTAGCCATGGTAAAGAGTGTTTGTATCCATTCCATATTTGTCAGGCGTGGTGAAGAATGTTAACGTCAACTTTTGTTAGTGTAGATAAAGAGTTTTAGTATCAGTATCACTTTTGTCTGCCAAGATAAATGGTTTTAGTGTCAGTATCAGTTTTTGTCAGCCTAGATAAAGAGTTCTAGTGTCAGTATCAGTTTTGTCAGCCAAGATAAAGAGTTTTAGTGTCAGTATCAGTTTTGTCAGCCAAGATAAAGAGTTTTCGTGTCAGTATCACTTTTGTCAGCCAAGAGATAAAGAGTTTTCGTGTCAGTATCATTTTGTCAGCCAAGATAAAGCGTTTTAGTGTCAGTATCAGTTTTGTCAGCCAAGATAAAGAGTTTTAGTGTCAGTATCAGTTTTGTCAGCCAAGATAAAGAGCTTTAGTGTCAGTATCAGTTTTGTCAGCCAAGATAAAGAGTTTTAGTGTCAGTATCACTTTTGTCAGCCACGATAAAAGAGTTTTAGTGTCAGTATCAGTTTTGTCAGCCAGATAAAGAGTTTTAGTGTCAGTATCACTTTTGTCAGCCTAGATAAAGCGTTTTGGTGTCAGTATCACTTTTGTCAGACTAGAAAAAGAGTTTTAGTGTCAGTATCACTTTTGTCAGCCTAGATAAAGCATTTTCGTGTCAGCATCACTTTTGCCAGCCAAGATAAAGAGTTTTAGTGTCAGTATCAGTTTTGTCAGCCAAGATAAAGAGTTTTAGTGTCAGTATCAGTTTTGTCAGCCAAGATAAGAGGTTTAGTGTCAGTATCAGTTTTGTCAGCCAAGATAAAGAGTTTAGTGACAGTATCAGTTTTGTCAGCCAAGATAAAAGAGTTTTAGTGTCAGTATCACTTTTGTCAGCCAAGATAAAGAGTTTTAGTGTCAGTATCAGTTTTGTCAGCCAAGATAAAGCGTTTTAGTGTCAGTATCACTTTTGTCAGCCTAGAGAAATAGTTTTAGTGTCAGTATCACTTTTGTCAGCCTAGATAAAGCGTTTTGGTGTCAGTATCACTTTTGTCAGCCAAGATAAAGAGTTTTAGTGTCAGTATCAGTTTTGTCAGCCAAGATAAAGAGTTTGAGTGTCAGTATCAGTTTTGTCAGCCAAGGTAAAGAGTTTAAATGTCAGCATCAATTTTGTCAGCCTAGATAAAGAGTTTTAGTGTCAGTATCAGTTTTGTCAGCTAAGATAAATAGTTTTAGTGTCAGTATCAGTTTTGTCAGCCAAGATAAAGAGCTTTAGTGTCAGTATCACATTTGTCAGCCAAGATAAAGAGCTTTAGTGTCAGTATCACTTTTGTCAGCCAAGATAAAGAGTTTTAGTGTCAGCGTCACTTTTGTTAGCTATGATTAAGAGTTTTTAGTGACAGTATCAATTTTGTCAGGCGTGGTAGAGAGTGTTGATGTCAGCTTCACTTTTGTTAGCTATGATATAGAGTGTCACTTTCCCATTTCCCTTTCATTCTTTTTAACCACTGAGTGGAGTGTTGATATCCCGTGTCGGTTTCACTCCTGTAAACCATTGAATGGAGAGCTACGTTCATATGTTCAGCTTGAAACAGGATTTAATTTCTTCAGTTTTGTTAACCGTTGTAAGGAATGTTCAATTTCCATGTCATTTTCACTCTACTAAAACACTGCATGGAGTGTGAATTTTCTATATCAGTTTCACGGTAGAATACAATTGAATGAAGTAAATTTGTATATATCCCATGTCAGTTTCGCTCTTGTTCACACACACACACACACACACACACACACACACACACACACACACACACACACACACACACACACACACACACACACACACGCAGGCACGCACGCACGCACGCAGGCACGCACGCACGCACGCACGCACGCACGCACACACACACCCACTTTCTGTGCACGATGTGTGAGTGATGGACTGTACAGTTTGCCTCGTTCACTGAATTCTCTCATGTTGTCTAGCGGTTTGCACCGAATGCTTTAGCCCTAGTTGTGAATTCACACCCCAAACCGTGGCCAATTTACAGTCGCTCTTTAAAGCTCTGTTGCTACCATGGTAGTCGATTCTGCTCGTTAAAAAAAAGTTAATGGTCGACACGTGGCTGGAATTTGTTTCTGTTTTAGTCAAGCAGTAAACATGGTGCCAGAAAACAGGGCCTGATTTCCCTAGCAGAGACGGCTGACTCTCCACAGCAGGCTGCCAGAGTTGTCTGGAAGATTTCAACACAGGCAGGAACGATGGTCCTCGTTAGTTTGGTCTGGATAATTCCGTCTTGGGTGTTATTTCTGCACAAAGGGACACATCACATCAATATACAAAATACCGATAAAGAAACAGACAGACAGTCTGACTGACAATCAGACAATACACAGACGGGCAGACACACACACACACACACACACACACATATATGCACACACACAAGCACGTAGACACACATATACATGCACACACACGCATACATACACGAGAACTCCCGCACATACACAAAGCATGCACATATACCCTCTCTTTCTCTCTCTCTCTCTCTCTCTCTCTCTCTCTCTCTCTCTCTCTCTCTCACACACACACACACACACACCCCCCCGCGCGCACGCGCACACACACGAACACATATAAAAACACATGCATGCACTTGCGTTCACACACACACGCACACACACAAACAAACAAAGAAGCGTATTCCCATGCACACACACTCAAGGAAACACACACACTCAAAAACAAAAACACACACACAAACTCAAGGAAACACACACACACACACACACACACACACACACACACACACACACACACACACACACACACACACACACACACTCAAGAAAACACAAACTCAAGGGAACACACACACACACACACACACACACACACACACACACACACACACACACACACACACACATACACACACACACACACACACACACACACACACACACACACACACACACACACACACACACACACACACACACACACACACACACAAACTGAGAGAGAGAGAGTTATTCCATCCTGGAATCAATCTGCATGGAAGTTGACACGCACTGTGCTCTGATGTGTCTGTCTGTTATCTCTGACAGACTTCCCACGGGATTTACAGAGGACATTGCACAGGACAGAGAGAGAGAGAGAGAGAGAGAGAGAGAGAGAGAGAGAGAGAAGAGAGAGAGAGAGAGAGAGAGAGGGAGAGAGAGACAGAAACAGAGACAGAGAGACAGAGGCAAGTGTATTAAAGAGAATGTAATCCCCGTTTCTTTAAATTACATCCATACCCACATCATTCCCCACCCATCCATCCCCTGAAAAAAGGAGACCACACACACACACACACACACACACACACACACACACACACACACACACACACACACACACACACACACACACACACACATAGTAGATATATTTTTGGCTGAAATCGTCACCCAGAGACTTTTGATTAGCGAAGCCTTGTTTTTTTGACATAGTCGTTGGACAGTCAATATATCACCCGTAAGAGAGAGAGAGAGAGAGAGAGAGAGAGAGAGAGAGAGAGAGAGAGAGAGAGAGAGAGAGAGAGAGAGAGAGAGAGAGAGAGAGAGAGAATTCGTATGCGAATCTTTATTCAGATTAAGGCCAGGCCCCATACTGAAGGGAGTTTCATAAATATGATATGTGTCATGTATAATAGGAATCAAAATGAAATGAGGAAATACAGGAAGTTAAAAACAAACAAACAAACAAATAATCAAACCCTCAAGATATTACGGTCTGAATGCTCTTGTTTGCTTCATAAACATGCTTAGCTTATTCAATAGTGTGTTCTCATTACTTGGCAATAATAAGAAAATTAGCCTGACGAGACACGGTTCTGTGTAATACTTGGATTGGATAAGTTTTATTCTTAAATCACTCAGAGCAGGACAGCAAAACAAAAAATGTATTTCATCTTGTCTTGCTCTATTACATAGTCGACACGTTAGATCATTTTCAATAACATTGAAACACCAAATCTGAATTTTGTCAGTGCACATTTAGCTTAATGTATCTATTCATTGTTATCTTAATGTATGGTTCTCATATATGTGTCCATTTAAAGAGTTTGTACTGAGAAAATCTATCACAATTATACATATGGTTATGCCAGTCCTACCACCTGCAATTGATAATCCTCTGTTTAAAACACTTTAGAAATCTTGTTATCCCAAACAAATCCAAACCCATATGAATATAAACACTGTCGAACACTGGAAACCCAAGTCCTCTAACCATTATTGTCTAGATTTAACAACACATCCTGTAACCTTTATAGGGTATCCTGCGCTCATCCATTCTCGTTAGTTCCAGCCAGTATTTATACATTTCAAATTAGAATTCATATAAACAGGATATCTTCCAAGTTCACCGTATCCAGATCATTGTGTGTTCTACTATCTACATTCAAAAAGCGTCTCAGCACATACAAGTGAACTTTTTCAATCAAGGCACCTTTCTCAAAAGCTCATATTTCTGCTCCATACTGCAAAATTGGCTGCACTTGTGAATCAAATAACTTGGTAAAAAACACTAAATGAATTGCAGTCCAACTTGTACAAAATATGAAGAATAACTACGACTGCCTTTTTCGCTCTGCTTACTACATTTTGACAAGCAAACTCAAACCTAAGTTTGCTTATAAAGTAGATACCAAGGTATTTGTAAGCATCAACCACAGCAATTCTCTCACCTCCGTAAGTCTATCTTTCTGCAGGCTCCAGATATCCCCCTTTACGAAACACGACAATATTTGTCTTACTCATATTAACTTTTAATTCTAGTTTGCTTGCTGCAGAGTACAAATTATTTAGTTGCCTCTGGAGACCGACCACTGATACTGCTAGTAAAATAATGTCATCAGCATAAAGCAGCATGGATGATTCTAGAAGGACAAAAGTTACTCCATGTCGACCATTTTTAATTGTTTCCAAGGTTAACTCATTAATGAATAGGGAAAATAATACTGGGCTACAGACGTCTCCTTGTTTGACCCCTCTTGTACCCATGACCTACTCAGATAATTTTGCACCTGATCTTATGTTAAGAAAGAAAGAGAGAGAGAGAGAGAGAGAGGAGAGAGAGAGAGAGAGAGAGAGAGAGAGAGAGAGAGAGAGAGAGAGATGATGATGATGATGATGATGATGATGATGATGATGATGCTAATCTTTATGCCAAGGGTAACAGATAAATAAACATATGCTTTTTTACATTCGGCCCTTGCCCCCGCCGCCGAGAGAGAGAGAGAGAGAGAGAGAGAGAGAGAGAGAGAGAGAGAGAGAGAGAGAGAGAGAGAGAGAGAGAGAGAGAGAGTCCACATCACAGACTTATGTCAAGGTATTAGTGCACGCTCAGGTACATATGTACTAGTAAACCGGTGATCCAGAGAGATCCACAGATATCAATTTATCAAAGGCTCAGTATGAGTTCCAATTTTCCTGGTCGTCGCAGGAGTTGGGTTTTGAAATTATGGGGTTGTTTCTTCGTTGTTGGGTATTCTTGCTCTTCTATTTGGCCTGGATTGACGGCCACTTCCTCTCTTGAAATCTATTTCTGCAAGGTGATCTAAGTATGGTGGTGATGGTCTAGTTTGTTGAGGTGTTTTTTTATTTGTTTATTTTTCATTTTTTTTTTTAGGTTTCTTTTGCCATTTGGATTACAGGCTAGAATTTGCTGTCTGATTTTCCTTCCCACCTGTATGTCAATGGCAGTATATTCATATCAGCTTTCCCAACCGAAGGAGGCATATTACTTCATGTCAGTCTGGAATTCCCATTCATCTGTTCACGTTTTGAAGGTTTTTTTTTTTGAATTGTTAGTGCCACAGCTGGTTGAATTGGAATTTTGTCTGTGGATGAAAGCCAGCAGAGCACTTGTGTTACCATTATTGCCTCAATTGATAAACTGGAAGGTGTAAAGTTGTATGCAGATTTGTGTCTCCCTGGAATGTCGGCCATTTTGCTTCCTGTGTGTCTCCTACAAATTGAAGCTTTGATAATTGAACAGCCAGTGTATACTATGATTTTTTTTTCTTTCGATTTGTTTTTGCATCCCATATTTTCATCACGATTTCCATTTTCTACTATCGTCCCGATCGTAAACAACGACTACACGTTAACTCTCAGGGACTGTTATGGGTACGAGTGGCTACTACGTAAGTGTGTGTGTGTGTGTGTGTGTGTGTGTGTGTGTGTGTGTGTGTGGAAGGAATTCTGTTTTACGTCTCGTCACACATATAGGTGATTACAGACGTCTAAATAACATAGTGTTTACAAATTTTAGACTATTATCATAAAAGAAGAGAAGAGGACGATGTGGTTACATAGAACAAAAATAAAGGATAGATGAATTATAGGACAGTAACTATGAAAAATTAGAGAAAAATACTAAAGTAATCTAACTTACATTATGATTATAAAAATGTTCCTTAATGGGCTTTCCAAAAGGTGTCTCGTTAATTTAACAAGAGAAACAACTGGCAACGAATCTAAAAAAAACACATTAACATGCCCAGTGTCAGCACTTGGTATAACACCATTCAAAAAGGGTTTCGTTAGTTCACAATCAAAAATCACATGTTGAACTGAAAGATCCCCACGACATACACACTTAACAGTCTGGCAATACTTGGTTCGTAGGGAATTACATAAAAGTCTAAAAGCCAGGCTTGAAAACCGGTCGGCTAATCGACACAAAGTTTGACAGAGTTTGCTGACGAGGTTTTGATGAGGAACTGTATTGACTCCAGAAATCCCTTTCGATTATATGACTAATTTCCTTGTGTGACAAAGGACAGTCAACCTTAATACTACCTAATATATTCTTTGTTCCCCTTTTTGCTGCTCTATCTGCTTCATCGTTAAAAATGAAGGAGGTGTGCGATGGAACCCACGAAAATACAACATTAGTACCTTTCATGTAAAGACAGTGCAATATGTACTTAATCTCAAATAATAATTCTCTCTCTCTGTGTATTTTCAAAACATGCAAACTTTTTAATACTGACTGTAAATCAACACAAAACAGGATATTAAATATTGTGACTGCCAAGGAAATTAAGTAATTTAATGCCATCAGGACAGCAACAAGTTCAGCTGTAAAAATGGAATGACCCTTACCTAAATAATATGATTTTTCAGCTTTTTTTCTGGAATTACAAAGCCAGATCCCGCACTACCATCATCAAGAACTGAGCCGTCAGTGTATACTTTCAAATAGTTAATAAACTTTCTTCCTTGTCAATTTTGACAGATGCTGCTAACACATGCGGCGACATCGCTTTATTTAGATCAGAAGAAAAAATGTTAACTTTTACTTCCGTTAGTTCCCAAGGGGGGTACCGGCGGAACCAGTACGCGAGGCGCTACCTCGTGTGGGTTAATCTTCGATGAATTAAAAACGTCTGAAACATATGAACGAAGCGTCTCTAAATTTGAATTTTTCTGTGCATTTTTCGAAAAATCAATGTCGGATCGTGTATTTTAACTCTTCAAGGTCGTCCACGGCAATCCGTCTCACTACAAATTTTACAGAACTTATTTTCCTTTCTTCATCAAGTGGCAAAAGGCCTGCTATCTTATAAACTTCAGAGGACTTAGTGTGCACAGGTACACCCAGGGCCAACTTTACAGCTTTACTGTCAATTCTTTGAAGTTTCTTTAAATGCGATCGCGGAGCTGAAAAGAATACCTCCTGTCCGTAAGTCAATCTTGATCGTACAAGACTGGTTGCTAAATGCAACAAAACTTTGGGATCCTGTCCCCATGGAGAGTGACTGACAATTTTTAGAAAATTCAAACTTTTAACCGCTTTAGTAACTATCGAGTTTATATGTTTTTTTTTTTCCAGTTTAGTTTGGGTGTAAGTAGGACAACTAAAAAATTTTACTTCAGGTTTATAAAAAATTTCCCGTCCTCCCAGAAAGAATATAGGCAAGGTACTTGGGTTATATCCATTGTTAAAGAGAACCAAATGTGTCTTTTCAACAGAGAATTGAAAGCCGTTCAAATGCATATAACTATTTAATTTATCCAGCTCGTTCTGAAAGAGCTTCTGAATATAATTTATGTGACGTAAATTTGTTCTTTTCTTTAAAGATACATTAATCCATATTGCAATGTCATCAGCATATTGAGCTACCTTGGTATATGATGAAAAACATGTATACAAGTCATATAGCATTACGTTGAATAACAAAGGGGAGATTATAGAACCTTGTGGAATTCCCATATCTATAGATCTTGAGGATGATAAAGTCACACCAACTTTGGTCATTATGTGTCTCCCACTTAAAAAGTATTTCACATAATTGTAGACGTGGCCAGAAAGACCAATTTGTTTTAATTTATACAATAGTCGGCTGTGCCACACTCTATCGTAAGCTTTAGTAAGATCAAAGAAGGAAGCAAGGACACTTTTGCGTTTAGAAAACTGTTTCTTAATATGAGTAGTTAGTCGTGTGTGTGTGTGTTGTGTGTGTGTGTGTGTGTGTGTGTGTGTGTGTGTGTGTGTGTCGACTCGACTGAGAACAGATTGTGGCGACCTACTTTCTATGTAGCCACACATCTGTGGTCGGTTTGTCGTAGCACAAATCTGATTTTTTATCCTTCCTGTCTGTGATGATTTGTGACCTTTCATGCATGTTCAGGTTTTTTCTTCCTGTCTGTAATAACCTGTGGTCTTGCTTATTCTTTGACCTGTCTAATGTTTTAGGTTT
>JADBJO010000306.1:730000-735000 GCA_016801955.1 Conus betulinus
ATCATCCGTAACTCATAATGAACATATCTGCTAATGTTCATAAAGATCAGCCAAGTACTTTCTGAGATATTCCATGGAGAAGAAAAAAGCGGTTTACAGGCCGTTACAGTCGTTAGTAACGGCTGTAACGGTAAAGTAAAAACCGAGCATCATCCGTGACCCATAATGAACATACCTACAAATGTTCAGATAGATCGGACCGAGTGTTTTCTGAGATATTCTATAAAGAAGACAAACCGTTACAGGCCGTTAGTAACGGCTATAACGGTAAATTAAAACATCAGGCATTATTCGTTACCCATAATGAACATACCTACAAATTTTCAGAAAGATCGGCCAAGTACTTTTTGAGATATTCTATAGAGAAGAAAAAAAACCGTTACAAGCTGTTACAGCCGTTAGTAACGGCTGGTAACGGGGTAAACTAAAACATCGGGCATCATCCGTGACCCATAATGAATATACCTGGTAATTTTCACAAGGATCGACCAAGTACTTTCTGAGGTATTCCACACAAAGAAGAAAAACCGTTAGTAACGGCTGTAACGGAAAACTAAAACATCGGGCATCATCCTTTACCCATAATGAACATCCCTACAAATCTTCAGAAAGATCGGCCCAGTAGTTTTGTCTGGAGCGGAGTGGAACACATTTTTAACACGGACACACAGACAGACAGACAGACAGACACACACACACACACACACACAGACAGCATTTCTTCGTTCCCATTCTAAAAGTACTCCCTGTTCTTTAAGATCTGGGGAGTACAGAAAAGAGAGCCAAGTCCGCCAGTCTTTGATGAACCATTCATCTAATCGCACCAGAATCTAAACTGCAGAACATGTTGTTAAAGGAGCATTGCAGTTAGCTCAATGTTGACTTCAGTTCCACCACAGCAGGGAAAATAGGCTATATCCTATCGGTGACTTTACATTAAAGCCAATTTTGACGATACAAAGTTGTGATAAACTTGCTTGTTGTCTTCTGGAAGATTTGAACATATATTGACCGCAGTCACTATCTTTGTTTGAGTGAACATTGGATAAAAATGTTTGTTACGTTGAAGTGATTGTTGATCAAAGTCTGTGAAAAAAAAAATCAAAATTTGATTAATCTTCTTTTGAAGAAAAAAAAAATTGTTTTTTTTTGTTCTGCTTGACCAGACTAATACAGACTTCTCTCTCTCTCTCTCTCTCTCTCTCTCTCTCTCTATCTCTCTCTCTCTCTCTCTCTCTCTCTCTCTCTCTTCTGTCTATCTGTCTGACTGTCTGTCTGTCTGTCTGTCTGTGTCTCTGTCTGTCTGTCTGTCTGTCTGTCTGTCTGTCTGTCTGTCTGTCTGTCTGTCTCTCTCTCTCTCTCTCTCTCTCTCTCTCTCTCTCTCTCTCTCTCTCGCTTGCTAGCTCTCTGTCATCATGTTCATTTTAGTTCCACAATTTCAAGAACACAAATAATTATACCGGCTTAATGTCGGGGCCATTCTCCTTGACCATTGTTTTCTGAGCTGCTGCAGATGGGTGATTTTAGACACACACACACACACACACACACACACACCACACACACACACACACACACACACACCATGCACACGCACACACACACACACACACACACACACACACACACACACTACAATGATCAGACAAGGAAACGTCTCCTGCACACGCCACCCCTGCCCAGGTTGTTCCACTGCCAGGTGTCACTTTACTCTGTGGTCACTGATGGGTGACGACCTGTATCCCCTTCCCAGCCACCTTCCTTACCCCCCCCCCACCCCCATGCCAAGCACTCTCCCTCTCATCCCCTCTTCTACTTTGCCGTCTCTCAATCCATTGTGACAGAGTATGTACGGACTTTAATGAAGATAATGCTGTTGTTCATTTAGTGTTTGTTGACGAGAATTGTGAAAATATGGATTTTGCTGACGACAGTGTTAATATGACTTTACTGACGACGGCAGTAGTAACATGGACATTGCTCATGACAGTTATTATACGGATTTTGCTGATAATAACAGTGATATAGACTTTGCTGTAGACGGTGTTAATGTGGAATCTGTTGAAGGCAGCGTCAATATGGACTATAACGAAGACAGCATTAATGTTGGAAATTGCCAAAACAATGTTAACGTGGGATTTTGTTGAAGACAGTCTTGATATGAAATTTACTGAGGACAATGTTGTGTGGACTTTGCTGCTTACAATGCTGACACATTGTCTTTCAGGAAGGGATTGTTAATGAGGTCTGACTGGCGCGTCGGGCTAATGCGTAGGTCAGACATCCGCTAAGTCGTAGCCACGGGACCCTCTTCTTAAATTCTCTCATCTTAGCCATTAATTCATGTATTCATCAGCTTTAAGTCAAGCATGATCTGGAAACTTAGCGGATGTGGTGTAGCGTATATGGACTAGTCCGCACGCAATGACACCCCCTTGATAAAACTGAAACTTAAACTCGATGGTTAATTGCAGACAGTGTTAATGTGGACATTGCAGCAGAGAATGCAAATACATGGATTTTTGATGAAGACATTTTTCAGACAGACTTTGGTTACGACAGTGTTCATACCTTAGGAAGAGTGGCATGAGACTGGATATTGTACACTATTCAGGTTCATGAAAACAAATCATTCTGATTGAATTCACTGTGCCATTCAAAGTAGAATTCACTGTGCCATTCAAAGTAGAATTCACTGTGCCATTTAAAGTAGAATTCACTGTGCCATTCAAAGTAGAATTCACTGTGCCATTAAGTAGAATGGAGCAAACATCTACAGGGCTGAGAAATATACCAGTCTAGCCTGCAGATATTGAAGGAATTAGGCTTCCAAGCCATAGTTCTCGCAATACAGGTTGGAACGGGGGCGTGGGAGGGGGGGGGGGGGGGGGAGCACGCGATTTCTAGAAAGAAGAGCCCCCAAACCATAAAAGCAATGGCAGGGGCAGCTGAAAAGTGTTTCAGCTGGATCTGGTCGCGGAGGAACGAAAGTGAACTTCATAAGGCTTACATTGCTTAGCTTAGAACTGATATCCATCAGAAAGGCGATGCCTCGAGACACCCTTCGATTGCAAAGCTGCATATTCTAATCCCTGTAGCACCAGCGGAAAATGACCTGGCAGCAGGAAGGCATATAAGGATTAAGACATGGATGCCGCTCCTTCCCCTTAGAGTATACGGAGTTCAGAGCCAATATATTTGTCGGGGGTGGGGGTGGAAGTGGAAGGTAGAGATCTCTGAAGACTTCCTGCTGTCATGCTCTCCCGAAACTTTTTTTCCCCTAATGATGGAATTTCCTGAAAAGTGTGTTAATACAAGAATCTCGCTGAAGACCTTGTTTATGCTGCAGATACGATTGATAAGAACTTTGACGAAAGTATTGTTAAAATGAAGTTTGCAGAAGATTGTGTTAATGTATAGAATTTGTCCGCAGGCACCGTTAATATTCGGACCCTTCTGAAGAGAATATATGGACTTTGTTGAAGATAAAGGTAAGTACGAAATATATCGTTAGTATGGACTTTGCTGATGACGTTGTTGTGTACGGACTTTGTCTAGAGCCAGTGTCAACATACAGAATTTTCCAAAGACACTGTATGGACTTCGCAGAAGGCAGATTAGATATTGACTTTGCTGCGGACAGACTTAATGAATTGACTTCGCTAAAGGCGGTACAATATGAATTTTGGTGCGGTCAGAGTTAATTACTGGACTTTGTTGAAGACAGTGTTGACGGCCACAGACTGTCACTGTCATCAGTCCCAGAGTTCTGCAGGGCAGTGTAGGCCCTACAGTGATGAACGTTGCGCTAATTGTCTGGTTGTGGGCAAGCGCTTGGAATAAAGCCAGACTCTCCCAGATCCATTCAGCCACGTCCGGGCAAATTGGATGCCAAGCAAGCGTGGACAGAGATGGATGGACAACAATTTAACGACAAATGTGAGAACGGCGGAGGAATCTTGGCGATTCCTTGAATGACTGTTTTGTCCACAGCAAATCTTCATCAGTCTCAAGACTCTGTGACACGAACTGGAAGGATGGAGTTCAGTTGTCCGAGACAGATGGAAGACACGCTGAATAGACACTTTCCGGAGTCAGCGTGGAATGGATGGTCCATTAGGCTGGTAAGATGAATGCCACTGGTGACTTGCAGAGATCTGGCTTCACAGCAAAGCAGAGCTGGTTCTTCCAGAGGGGTGCACTGAAAAGAGCTAACCTGTGTGATTTTCAGCTTGAGCGCATGTTGAATACTGAGAGTTTGAAATTACCTAAAAGCTCAGATTTTAATGTCGAAAAGAACTACTGTTGGCGGCGCAACTTTCTTTCTTTCCTTGCTTCCTTCGCGAAGCTTCTCTCTTTCTCTTCCTTGCTTCCGCTCTTTTATCTCATAGCGAAGCTTCTCTCTCTCTCTCTCTCCTCTCTCTCTCTCTCTCTCTCTCTCTCTGTGTGTGTGTGCACGCGAACAAATGCATGCTGCACACAAAGAGAAAATGTGTGTTGTATGTTGTATTGGTGTCATAGGACAAATTTCCTTTCATTCCAGACAGCTGCCCCATTATCATCAACGTTTTGAGAGAGAAAAAGCTACCGTAGGGACAAGGAGGGGATAAGGGATTGTAAAGGATACGAAAGGACGTCTGGCCGTGTTCGATTTTCATTGCGTTATAGCGTCAGGTTTGCCGTTTGCCGAGCAATTCGAAAAGTCATATCGGCGTTTTTGACACGGAAAGTTTGCATTCTTTTGTGCATATCGTTCACGCTTCACGACATTTAAAACTCATGCTCTGGGGCTTGTGTTTTTGAGATGTTCGCTCTTTGGGGCGTCTCCATTCTTGATGGCCCTGAATCATGGCATGACCGAAATAAGTAGACCCAGACTCGTGAAAACGGAGTAAGATGATGACTGGATCTCATTCGGGTGCCATTTATTACCAGTCAATGATCACAATCTGTGCTTTGACTATTTCTTAACTTTCTAGAAACAGCTTCATTTTGACTTT
>JADBJO010000306.1:745000-747500 GCA_016801955.1 Conus betulinus
AGCTCTGATAATCACCTGATACCTCCACCACGTCAACAGCAGAGAAATACAAATACGAGTGTCTCATTTGTAGGTTCAAGTCACATAAACGACATCATTTTTCAAGCTGCCCTATCCTTCCATCCATAAGAATGCTAAAACAAGTCAACAGTGTTCCCTGTTCGTTACGCCCTGCCCTAAAAAGCGAACTTCCGAGTTTCGGACTAATTGTCGTTCGCTGGATGAGAATATCACGTGACCTGGACGCCTGTGTTGGGTGAGGTGTGAACTTTGACACAAGGGGGTGTCATTGCGCGAGCAACCTCATTACCTCCCTGCAGGCGTCACGCGAAAAAGTGCGCCGTATTTTGTTTGTTAGCCTGTTTCTCATCGGTCTGTGAGTCTCCGTTTTATTCCGTGTTTATCTCTGTCTACAGTTCTTTCTCATCCACTGTCTGTCTGTAGGCTTTAAATCTAAAAAGACCCACACTAGATGAGAGTGTGTACAATATATGGATTGTCTGTCTGTCTGTCTGTCTCTCTCTCTCTCTCTCTCTCTCTCTCTCTCTCTCTCTCTCTCTCTCTCTCTCTTTCTCGCTCCTCAATTCGTCTTTCCCTGTCTGTCTTTTTTGTTTTGTTTGCTTTTTTTCTCTTTCTGTCTTTATGTCTGTCTCTGTGTCTGTCTGTCTGTCTCTGTGTCTTTGCCTCCCTATCCCTCTCTCTTTCTTACAGGTGGCATAGCAATGGGATTCACAATTTCTCCAGCACTATTTGTTTGGTATGGAGGTCACTTTCAATGCAGGCGTGAGCTGCACAGGTTCAGTATTTCTGGGAAATGGATACCAAATGTCCTACCTAAAAGTCTTCATGAATGACAAGACAGTCCTTTGCCCCCTAGAAAGATAAACCACAAGATACTGAAGCAGTTAGACAAGTCACTTACTCCATTAAGGATGAGTTTTGAACCAAGGAACCACGAAGCTTTGCCTTGTGTCAAGCAAAAAAGTTTCTCAAACTGTGGAGGTCATTGTAGGCAACCAAACCATTCCAGCAATGACAGAAGAACCAGCCAAGAAGCTTGGAAAGTAATATGATGATTCCTTGAAAGACACAAAGTTGGGAAAGTAAGCCAAGCAAACGGCAACATGTTCTTTTAGAGTGTTGGGACTTCATGTGACACACAAACGTTTTACAGCAGATTCAATGAAAACCTTGTTCAGAGACGCTCCGCCTGACGCGATCTTTGAGTTTTTGAAAGAGATTAACATTTTTCATGGGATCTGAGATTTTACAGTGGAAAGATTTTTTAAACAAACTTTCGGATGGGTTTTTTCGATGTATTTTAAAGAATTGTATGAATGACTGACTTGTGAACTGATTTTAACGTGGTGACAGCCCTGACGTGGCCATTTGTGGTCGGCTGGGCTATAAGCAACATTATTTTATCTAAGCAACGGCAGAAGAAAGCCTGCATGTAGTAGACGAATTTCACCTCTTTGGCGAATACAAAGCCTCGTGTCTGCATTTCATGTTGTTCCCGAAGCTCTCTTGGCCCCAGCTAGCGTCATATGAATTTGAAACAACCATTGAAATCGATCCTTGAGGAGTGTGATGTGGGTAAAGCTATGTTGATAACCAGCCTTGAGGAGTCGGGAGATGAGTTGTGAAACCAACGCGGCCTAAACTAAAGACTGGCATAAAGTGGAAACTTCCACGAAACACTGGACATGGCCGAAGAAAAACCTCACTATCAGGGACATAACAGAAGACAAACCAACACGCTGAGGCAGAAGGCAACAGAAATGAAGTTGTGCCAAAGGTAAAAGGGAAAGCAAAGAGAGACACGATACAGGAGATGAAGGAGAAGGGGATGCTAAGAGAATTCAGAAGACGGTTCAGCGAGGCCAACAATGGACTGCAGAGGAAAGAAAGCACTCCAAAGAAGTGAACTGGAATGAAATACAACACACGTCACCCCTTCGGTTCCACTTGATTCTGAGATTTGTTCATGACCTCCTGCCCTTGAATTCCAACCTGATAAAATGGGACAAAATCAGATGACCTTGCATGTCCGCTCTGTCAGGACAAACAGTTCATTCAAAGCAGTGCTATGTCATGGAAGGTGCACAAGGACGCACGACCAAGTACTCAAAGAGGTCGCACATGCGGCTACCACGGCCAGAGGAGACACTGCGCGCTGTCGGAAGCTTCAGCAACAACGTACTACCTCAATTCCTTGTTCTGAATATGAAAGTAGCAATGTGTCGGGGACGGGAGAGACAAAGCATGGATGGAGACAAAGATGCAGACATAGGATGAAAGAGAGAAGATGACTGGTGGGTGGGTTCAGTGTGAAGAGAGCCTGATTCGTTACAGTGACAGTCAACAGATGCTTCCAGCCCGTGATCCTGACTTATTTCACACAGTTCTGTCTTAATTCCTATCACCAGGAAAATTCACACACACACACACACACACAACACACACACACACACACACACACACACACACACACACACAC
>JADBJO010000306.1:752500-755000 GCA_016801955.1 Conus betulinus
ACACGAGATATTTCTCAAGACATCAAACATACAATGTGCTGATCATATCACAACTGGACAAAATGTGCCGTACTATCAGGCAGCAGACTGGGCCATAGAAACTTAGCTGAAATCAGCTGAGAAAAGAAATCCACGTTGGTATGTTCAAAGTAACAGGATCTGAAGGCCTTGGTGAAACATCTACAGGGAGAAAGGAGACATGTAGGAGGACAGAATAAAGAACTCCCAAATCGATTGACTGACAACATTGCAGAATGGACAGGAAGCCGTTTATGTAGGCCCAGGCCTCGGCATACATCCGACAAAACTGGAGGAACCTAGCCAACTGTTCTCAGTGCGGCGTTTGAATGACGTCTTGCTGACGTGAAGATGAAGAATAAGAAGAGGAAGAAGAAGAAGAGGAGGAAGGAAAGAGTCATGAGAGGCTTTTTATTTTACTGTGTTGTTCTTATTTGTGTTTTGGCAAAAGTTGAGATATTTGATCTACAATGTAGCAGACGGTAAGGGGGTGCTTAAAAAAAGCATCATCATTCAGAAGCGGGAAGGAGGTAGGCTTTTGTCCCTTTCCTGTGTGTGTGTATGAGTGAGTGTGTGTGTGTGTGTGTGTGTGTGTGTGTGTGTGTGTGTGTGTGTGTGTGTGTTTTCTGTTCAACCATTTTGCAAAATCGTGTATTTACTAGTCTGTTTTGTATTCACGTATGTATGTCTCCATTTGTTATTCAGCTCTAGTACTGTTCATCGTGGTTACATGTCTGAGGAAACGGAAGTTAGCGCCTATGGAATAATCCTCATGCACCAACACTTCCTAAATAACATTGAAGCTATTATGTCTGCATGAAGCATCTTGCTATAATTACACAACTTTTCCCCCAGCAGAAACAAATATAATAAAACAATTAAAAGCACGTGGACCTAATTAACTTCTATGAAGCAGAAATGAGACAAGACATTAAAATAAGAAGTCTCCACTCATCCGCATGCAATCCAATATCATAGACTAACAGACGGAAATGTGGTGGGCAGAGAGCTGTAAATGAGATTATAATAGCTGTATACACAGAGGAAACAACAAGACAGCATCCAATAACGCAGAACAAACATTGTCCATTAGTTTGGTGATGATTCCGGTCACATCCGCATCAGCAGATCAAGACCGACCGGGTCTATACCGCTGAATAGTTCCCATCATCTACAAAGCCACATGAAACACGGGCCAGTAGATAAAAGATCAGAAAACAAAAGGTTTCACTTGATGACCATACACACATTCCTAGTAAACAGGTCTTTGTCGCCATATTAGACAGTTTGCCTGGCATAGGTACCTTTTTCATTAGTGCTGTAGGCCTGATTGCCACTTCATACATCCTCCAAGCCAGCAGCAGAGAAACACAAACAGCACTAACTTCATGCTTTATCTACCCCCTTCTCTCATGCCTCATTTGTTGGTTCAAGTCACACGCACCAAGCAGTTGTCAACCTGCCCTATCTTCTATCTATGAGAATGATAAAACTAGTCAATAATGTCCTCTGTTCGTTACGCCATGCTCCAGAATGCGAACTTCCGAGTTTCAGACTGACTGTCGCCTGCTGGATGAGAGTATCACGTGACCGGGACGGCTGTGCTGGGTGAGGTGTGAATGTTGACACCAGGGGGGGTGTCATTGCGCGAGCAACTTCATTACCTCCCTTTGGGCGTCACGTGAAAAAGTCGTCCATATTTGTCTGAGTCAGCCTGTCTGTCGTCAGTCTGTGAATCTGTTTTATTCTGTATTCATCTCAGTCGGCAGTTCTCTCCAAATTTGCTGTCTGTCTGCTTTACAATTTGAAAGACTGACTGGATGGAATGGTGTAAAAAAAAAAGTCGATGATCTTGCTATCTCTCTGTATCTCGCTCTGTGTCTCTGTCTCTGTCTGTCTGGCTGGCTGTCTGTCTGTCTGTCTGGCTGGCTGGCTGGCTGGCTGTCTGCCTTGCAGTCTATCTCTCCCTGTCTGCCTCTGTCTCTGTCTCTGTCTGTCTCTCTCTACCTCTCTGTTTCTTTCTGTCTGTCTGTCTGTCTGTCTGACTCTCTCTCTCTCTCTCTCTCTCTCTCTCTCTCTCTCTCTCTCTCTCTCTGTCTCTGTCTCTCTTTCTCTCTTGCTGGTGGCGTGGCACCGGGTTTCAGGATTTCATTAGTACTATGTACTGGTAATGGTCATTTTAAACCCTGGCATGAGCTGTGTGGATTCAGTATGTCTGGGGAATGAATACCAAATGCTGCCTCTAAAAGTCTTCATGGATACAAAACAGTCCTTACCCACCTAGAAAGATGAAACACAAGATACTGAAACAGTTAGACAAGCAAGTTACTCTTTCAAGGACGAGTTTTAAGCAAAAAAAAAAAAACCCGAACAGCATTACCCTGTGGAAAGTAAAAGTTTCTTAAACTGTAGCGTTCATTGTAGGCAACTAGACCATTCCAACTGTGACAGAGGAACCAGCCAAGAACCTTGGAACTTGATA
>JADBJO010000306.1:760000-765000 GCA_016801955.1 Conus betulinus
ACGTAGTACTGGAGAAATTGTGAAACCGATTGCTGTGCCAACTGTAGGGGAGAGAGAGAGAGAGAGAGAGAGAGAGAGAGGGGAGAGAGAGAGAGAGAGACAGAGAGAGAGAGAGAGAGAGAGAGAATCCATTTATTTTACACTATCTTAAGTGGCGAGTCTTATTAAATTCAAAGCAGACAGACAGTGAATAAGAGAGAACTATAGATAAAGATAAATACGGAATAAAACTGAGATTCACAGACCGAGGAGAGACAGGCTGACCCAGACAAATATGGACGACTTTTTCACGTGACGCCTAAAGGGAGATAATGAAGTTGCTCGCACAATGACACTCCCTTGTGTCAATATTCACACCTCACCAAACACAGCCGTCCCGGTCACGTGATATTCACATCAGCAGACAGCAGTCAGTCCGAAACTAGCAAGTTTGCTTTTAGGGCAGGGCGTAACGAACAGGGAACACTATTGACTTGCTTTAGCATTCTTATAGATGGAAGGATAGGACAGCTTGAAAAATTATATTGTTGATATGACTTGAACCTATAAATGAGAGACACATGTGACAGGGAGAGTGATTCAAGCATGAAGTTGGTACTATTTGTATTTCTCAACTGTTGACATGGCGGAGGTATCAAGTGGTTATCAGGCCTAGGGAACTAATGAAAAAGTAGGATTGGATAGTTTCCTGTGTACGGAATATTGCCTAATATGACTGCATAACGTCCTGTTACTAGGAGCGTGTGTATGGTCATCAAGTGAAACCTTTTGTTTTCTGATCTTTTATTTACTGGCTCGTGTTTCATGCGTCTTTGTGGACGATAGGAACTATTCAGCGGTATAGACGTGGCTGGGCTTGATCTGCAAATGCGGATGTGATTGGAATCATCACCAAACTAATGGACAATGTTTGTTCTGCGTTATTGGGTGCTGTCTCGTATCGTCTGTGTGTGCAGTTAACGTAATTTTATTCGCGGTTTTCTGCACACTGCAGTTCCATCTATTAGTCTATGATATTGGATTGCATGTGGATCAGTGGAGGCTCCCCTTATTTTACTGTGCTGTAGCATTTTCTGCTTCATAAAAGTTGATTGGGTCCTCGTGCTTTTCGTTGATTTGTTTTATTTCGTTTTTGCTGACATAGCAGTGTAATGACAGCGAGGTGATTCCTAATTACATGAAATTTCAATTTTAGCAAGGAAGCATTAGTGCGTGATGATAATTCTATATATGCTACAACACATCTGCTGAGACATGGAACCACAATGAATAGGAGTACAGCTAAGCTGATACGTAAATTGATACATACCCACGTAAATGCATAAAAGAAAAATCAATGAATAAATGATTAAGTAAGTGATTGATGAGAAAACACACTTTGCCACATATATGCCACACACACACACACACACACACACACACACACACACACACACACACACACACACACACACTTATAACGTGTCCCAAATAAAAGAAAAAAAGGGCCCCCTTCCCTCTTTTAATGGCGTTTTTTTTTTTTTTTTTTTGTAAACAGCTGTCTCTGTCCACTACATTGTAGATCAATATCTCAGACAGACAGACACACAGACAGATAGATAGATAGGCAGACAGACCCACAGATAGATAGATAGATAGATATATAGATAGATAGATAGATAGATAGATAGATAGATAGATAGATAGAACATACAAATGAGAGGAAGTGGACACTTCTGTAGCGTTTCCCACCACATGGAAGTGCTGTCAAATACCAACTGTATGACGTATTGTCACGTCTGAACACGACACATTAAGTACATGCTCTGATTTATACGCCACCCCCCCCTCCCCAACGCATCCTCCTCCATCCTCACCATTCCACCCCCTCCCCATCCAACCCATCGTTCTGAATATTGGTCAGGTTCGGTTTCCGGACTTCCGAACCCATCGCATCTGAACAGATTAAACACGCACACTGATTTACACCCTCGCCCACCTACCCCACATCCATCCACCAACTCTATCCCATACCATTCTCACCCCCAGCTTTTCGTGACTGGACAGTTGGGCCCTTCTGAACCCATATTCTACTCATTGAAAGAGTTTCTTTGAGCCATTCAAAATCATGCCACGTTGCTTTTCAAGTGTCTCTGTGAACATGAGCCAGCACAGCACACAGGTCACACCTTTTACTTCCATTGTTAAACCAGAAGCTGTGGACGTGTTGGCAGCGCACTCTTCCTGAATCGATCGACCATTTTACTTCACAATGCAGTCTGTTTTTAGCCAGGCTTATCGTTGGTGACGAAACTGCCAGTGAGTGTCACTCTGTATTCTGATTTGCTCGTGGTTATTTCTAGTGGGTGTGAAACTCTGCATTGGGTCTTCCCCTTAGCCTTTCTTTGCAGCTTTCCAGCACCCAGGATTATGGTAGTTTGGTCTTAGACGTTCAAAGTGCTCGGGGTACTTTTCCAACTCTTGGTTTGTTGAAGTTTTGATAATTGCCAAACAAACCTCACATTGTCTCCTTATAATCTAGATAAAGACGTTTTGTTTTCTTGACTGCTTCACACAGTGAGTTTTGGTGGCAATAGGTCAATAGAGATGGTAGATGCACATAAAGTAATGCTATTATAAACTTAACTCTTTGCCAAATTAGAGATAGACAGTCACATTTATAGAAGAGAGAGAGAGAGAGAGAGAGAGAGAGAGAGAGAGAGAGAGGGAGAGAGGGAGGGAGAGAGAGAGAGAGAGAGAGAGAGGCAGGCAGACACACAAACAGAGACAGAGGCAGAGACAGAGAGAGACGAGACAGAGAAAGACAGAGACAGAAAGACAAGGACAGAGAGACAGACAGAAGATGAGATATGCATGCAGGCAGACAGATAGATGAAATGAGAGAGACAGAATGACAGACAGACAGACACACACACAAACAGACAGACACACAGACAGAGGACTCACAGGGACAAAGTCTAATCAGTGAGAACAAAGCAGTTAATTTGCACGGAACGGTTTGACATGGAAGTGGCGGTGTTTGTTTTCACCACACACTGACAGCCCAGGGAGAGGGAGATGATAAAGTCAGCCCCAAACCTCATGACTCGTATTGTATGGAACTTGACTCAATTCAGCGAACATTACACACACACAAAAAAAAGAGAAAGAGGCATGAAAAAAAAAGCTTGCTAAATAACCTGGTTTGAATCAGCTTTTGAATTCATTGGTTTGAATCAGCTTCATTGTGCACCAAATTCATTGAGTCTTCAATGCAAGCGAGATCAACGAAACTCTTGTCGGTTTTAGGTTTGAAAGAAAAAATGTTCTGTGGGAAATATCCATGTTCTATCAATGGTAACATTCTTTGATTGGTAGGTGAAATGGTCAGTGTTCTCACCCTCTGCAGCCTGTTGGTGGTGGGAGGGTGTATGGAGAATGGAAATGAAGAGAGGAGGGGAAGAAAGAGGTGGAAGCCGGAGTGTGGGTGTTTATGGTCTGTTGACTCCCCATCCTGGCCCCGGCCTGGTCCATCCTCTTTCGATGTGGCCGGGGTGCAGTGAAGCAGAACATCCCCCCCCCCCCCCCCCCCCGTTCCCGCGAATGAACAGATCGTCCTCCAACCATGGCTGATGGCGTGGAACCAGAGTTGTCTGTTCGCGTGCAGTGTCTATGGGCACACACAATGCTGACGTCACACATCTGTCAGGCTGCTGGATTACGTTTGGGAGCCTGGTTCTGGTGGAGTTAATTTATAGGGTCATCTGGAACACAAAGAGAGGGGAGGAGAATTCGAGAGAGAGAGAGAGAGAGAGAGAGAGAGAGAGAGAGAGAGAGAGAGAGAGAGAGAATTTTCAAGAAGATGATGACTGAAATGTTTAATTTGCATAAACAGAAAAGTGTGTTCTTCATGTGATCTTTCAATCAGGAATTTTATTAAACCAAGATTTTTTTTCCCGATTCTGAGGTCAAGTAATTAAATGATCAGGGTTTTTTTTTCCTAAAGCACTCGATCTTGGTCAGTTTCTGTCCTTTTGTTGAGGTTTCTGTAGAGCTGTGCCTGACGTGAATTCAAAGTTTATTGAGTGAAGGGCAGAGTGGGTGAAATTTGACCAATATACAGATTTATTGATCTCTGTTTTCAAATTATAAATGTGATTAATAGCAAACCGCCAAATAAAAACGTAGACAAACAAATCACAAGACAAAACGCGACGCGTTTTCGACCACCAAGGTCTTCTTCTTCAGGCAAGATACAAAATGCTCAGGACAACGAAAATGAACGAGCAATCACTTATCTTCATTCACTTCAGCGGAAGACGGGCGTTGAATGAAACGAGCTGTCTCTTTTCCTCTTTTCAACATTAAAATCTGTGTTTTTAGGCAATGTGAAACTCGCACTATTCAACATGCGCTTAGCTTTAAAATAACAGAAGTTCATGCTTTTCAGACGCACCGTTCTGGAATAACCAGCTCTGCTTCATTGTGAAGACAGAACTCTGCAAGTCACCAGTGGCATTCATCTTACCAGCCTAATGGACCATCCATTCCATGCTGACTCCGGGAAGTGTCTTTTCAGTGTGTCTTTACATCTGTCTCGGACAACTGAACTCCATCCTTCCAGTCCCTGTCACAGAGTCTTGAGACTGATGAGGATTTGCTGTGGACAAAACAGTCATTCAAAGAATCGCCAAGATTCCTCAGCCGTTCTCACATTTGTCGTTAAATTGTTGTCCATTCATCTCTGCCCACGACTGCTTGGCATCCAGTTTGCCCTGGGACGTGGCGTTTGCTGAATGATGCAGGGAGAGCGTGGCTTCAACCCTGGTGTTTGCCCAGAACGGGACAATCAGTGCAAAGTTCATGACTGGAGGCATTCACCTCCCTGGAGAACATCAGGACCAGTCCAGTGACTGTCTGTAGCCATCAACACTGTCTCCAGCAAAGACCAGAAACTAACTTTGACCGCACCAAAATTCAGACTGTTCTGCCTTTAGCGAAGACCATTCATTAAGTCTGTT
>JADBJO010000306.1:772500-780000 GCA_016801955.1 Conus betulinus
TTTTCGCGTCCTCTCTCCGTGCCAAGTAAGGTCAGATCTCAGTCCTTCTCTGTCTTAGGAGTCATCCTTCTGACAGCTCCATCAGCCAGCAGTACAGGCAGTACAGACAGTACAGCCATCAGACAATGTAACAAGTACCAGCCACCTTCAAATGAAACTTCTGGCAGTCACCATTCCTGTGATCATGGCGGCGGCAGTCGCTGACATCGTTACATCTACTGGTTATGATCGGAGCTACACACTTCAGCAAACTATGAAGAAATTAGGTCAAGAAGATGAAATGGATTCTTGAGGGAGAGAAGAATACGACTGTGACGAGAAGCCCCGCACGTGTTTTATAGCCTCCCGCAGCTAATAAAAAAGATACTGTGGTAGATAATAGCGATCGACCCAGATGAGGTGTGGAAAGGCCAGGACAGTTTGTAGTGAGGGCTGCAAAAGAGACGATTGGTCTTCCAGAGTCACACTCGACACTCTGAACAAATGACGGCAAACGGCACCGATATGTCGGCCGTGAATAATGAAGTCAGCATTTCTGCTGAATAACAGCTCTCAGTCGAGAATCCCTTCAGATGCTTGACCTAATTTCTTCACAGTTTGCCCGAAGTATGTAGAACAGATCATATGTGTGTGTGTGTGTGTGTGTGTGTGTGTGTGTGTGTGTGTGTGTGTGTGTGTGTGTGTGTGTGTGTGTGAGAGAGAGAGAGAGAGAGAGAGAGAGAGAGAGAGAGAGAGAGAGAGAGAGAGAGAGAGAGAGAGTACTTTTGTTGTTAATCACACATCAATCGTTTATATTCACTTATGACTAAATTTCTCTTTTCTCTTTATGTATTCATCATTCCCCCAACTGGCAGCCTACCCATGGGGAATCGATATTATAACAAACCAAAATCCCTGGCAGACTTCTGTCTGCGCTACATCACCCACCACTCTCTGGTCGCTCGGAAATCAAAGTTTTCCGTTCCAGCCCCCGAGGTTGAAAAATATTTACTATCTTTGACCCAAGTCAAGGCACCCTATCCTCCTGTCTGGCAACTCCGGGTCCGCCATACAGATCGGGAACACACCCGTCCTCCCAACAGTGAGCTTCTCTCAGAAATATTCACGCCACGTATAATAATTCTCACAAGCACAATAATGAGGTCAGACCGAGTTTTTGGCATGACAAAACTTCAGTCCAGTGTTTGTATGTACCGCATTTCCTTCAGGATCTGACCCTGCGAGGAACCCAGCGCCAAGCATGCCAAATGGATGGGAGGCCACTCCAAATGGCATGACGCCCTGGAGACGGGCCGCTGTGGAGTTGTCCCTCACACAGTCTGAGGCTATGGGACGCTACGCTCCTGTCCCTGTACAGCGGATCAGTCCTGACAGCCAGTGTGTGACCATCTGCCCCTCAGGAGGAAGGGCCAAGGGAGGAATCCATCTTCCTGGCTACTTCATATCACAATAACCCTCATTCCACGTGCTCGACAATGGGTGAGAAAGGGAAGGCAGAGAGGAGGGGAGTGGGTAGGAAGGGGGGATGAGTTACTTCAGTTGCCTTCGATCAGTTGCTGAGAAAACAGGTGAAAGGCTGTGCTACTACTGACACTTTTCAAAAAAAATCCAAGTGTCATACGACCACTGGATCAGCAGGAAGATAACAATTCTGAAGTAAGCCATGCTGCTGTCCTTCTGCCGACAATTTAGCATTGAAAAATCAAAACGTCTTTTGTCACTGGTCTCGTTCAGAAACACACACACACACACACACATACACACTCACTCACACCCGCGCACGCACGCACACACGATGCATGCGCGCGCACGCATGCACACACGCACATAGACAGACACACACACGCTCTCTTCCTCTCTCTCTCTCTCTCTGTCTCTCTCTCTCTCTCTCTCTTTTTTTCTCTGTCTGTCTGTCTGTCTGTCTGTCTGTCTGTCTCTCTCTCTCTCTCTCTCTCTCTCTCTCTCTCTCTCTCTCTCTCTCTCTCTCTCTCTCCCCCGCCGTTTGAAATCTGTGATCGATTTTGTTATGTGTCCTTGTGAAACTCTTTGGTTTTTGTTTTGGTAAAGGGAGCACAGAAAAGTGGATTCTTGTTTCCTCAGACTCTCCTTTGAATGAATGGAGTGGATGTGTGCGTATGGAGAAAACATGCTGTGCTTGTGATTGAGTGCATGCAAATGCGATGTGTGACAGAGGTGACCTTTGTGATACTTATCATGAACAGTCACATCCCAGAGTTAGTATTTTGACTTTCCTATGAGCAGCGACATCCAGATATTTTGACTTTCCCACGTACAGTCACATCCAGGGGTGTTGATTCTCGCATCAACAACCATATTTAGGTTTTTAACCTTTCCATGAACGGTCACAAATAGGTATTTTGATTGTCTTGGGAGTAGCCGCATCCAAGTGTTTTGACTTATGTATGGAGAGCCACATCCAAGTAATCTGACTTTCCTATGAACGGTCGTGTCCAAGTATTCTGTCTGTTTTTTTTTTCCCCATGAACAGTTACATCCAAGGATTTTGACTTTCTCATAATAACAATATCCACGTCTTTTGACTTCCGCCATCGCACTCGGTTCTGGGCTGCTCGCTGAATGCCTGTCCAGTTGGTCCCCTGCCTCTTTATCTCTGCCTCAGTGTCTCGCCTCCAGCTGCTGCGAGGTCGGCCTCTCTTCCTTTTCCCCTGCGGGGTTCCATGTCAGGGCTTGGCGTGTGGTGCTGGATGCTGGCTTCCTGAGAGTGTGTCCAATCCAGCCCCACTTCCTCCGCAGAATCTGCTTGGCCACTGGTTCCTGTCCTGCTTGCTTCCATAGATCTTCATTGTTGATCTTCTCTGGCCATCTGATTTTCGACGTCAGATCATCACGGGGACTACTCTCAAGAAGGCTGCTCAAAGGTGCCCGTTCTGAGTCAGCACAGCTAGCGCACCAGAGACTACCCCTCCCCCCTCCCTCCCCACCCCCATCTACAGTGCTACAGTTGTGAGGCCGGACGGAGTTGATGACTCCTTTACAGTAGAGTGCATCGTGCAGCAAGAGGAGAGGACGGGGCAGTATGGCTTTACCCCCGCGTGGCATTTTGTTTTGTACCCTGAATCGCGCCAGGGGAAGACCGAGGCAGGCGGATGTGACGCTGGACGACGTCTGATCCCTCAACGGCACGGGCAACAGCGTCAACAGCCGTCCGGATGACACGTCACACGGAATCTGACATCAACCTGCTTTTTACACAACAAACATCCCCGGCCCCCCTCCCCGATCCCTTTACCTGCTTTAATCCGATTAAGAATGGACACAGCTGGACATAGCTGTAAGATTTCTGTGAGTTTGATGCACGGAGGGAGGGGGGGGGGGGGGGGGAGGGGAAAGAGAGAGACAGAGAGAAAGAGAGAGAGAGAGAGAGAGAGAGAGAGGGAGAGAGAGAGAGAGAGAGAGAGAAAGAGACACACACACACACACACACACACACACACACACACACACACACACACACACACACACACACACACCACATACACACGCACACAAACACACACAAACAGAGAGAGAGAGAGAGAGAGAGAGAGAGAGAGAGAGAGAGAGAGAGAGAGAGAGAGAGAGAGGAGAGAGAGAGAGAGAGAGATCGATCTTATTCTCATATGCCCTGATCCCTAAGAAGGGAGTTCACTTGAAACTAAACAAGTTACGTAAATGCACAGAAAAGATCACATGACATGAGTACTTCGTCTTTGAAACGCTCTACGTGGATAAGAGGAAATAGTCTTCCAGTATTTTTTTATTTCTAGACACCATTAACAGCTTCAGTTTGAACAGAAAAGGTCGTATACAGATTGTTCTCTAATGAATTGTGTTCGTGACAGGCAAGCTACAAAATGGATTTAATCTGACCTTGACTATCCACGCAATGGACATAAACGTGCGCTTCTTTTCTCTGTAAACCTCCCATTCTAAATCCTATTACAATTAACTTCAGATTCCCTGAGATACGCACCGACGTGTAGGTTTTGGAGAGAGGGGAAAGCACAGTATGTCGAATAGGATTTTTGTACCAGTCTATTCCAGCTTTGCTATCTACAGACAACAGGTCTTTCTTGGAAACCCTTAATACAGTTATGGACCGACTCCTGCGAGTACAATTGGAAACGGGGGCCGTTTCGGCACGTTACACCGGTTCCGCGACTAAGCAATTATTGTCGTCAGCAGATCAGAGAAGGCGCCACTGAACGCCACCCATGTGACTCGGCAGCAGTGCAGTGTCTCCTCCGGTGGGTTGCCGCTTTTGACGACTTGACATTGACTGCTCCCTGTGGATTGTCGGTGCTGGGGCTGCGGCGGGGGTCGACCGGGCTGTGGCTGTGGACAGGGTGTCGGAATGAGCGGCGTGGGGTGCACTGTCTCTGAGGTGGCGCAGAGGTTAGGACAGGGAAAAAAAAGAAAAAGAAAAAAAAAAAAAACAAGGCTATCGGACATCTGTTTGATTTACCATACATGAAATCATTCGGCGTATAAAAGAAGTCATCCTAGGATTGCTGTAATGCAGATTACGAATCGTCACACATTGTATGGCAGCGGCATAAAGACCTAAACAATCAGCTTTGTATTGTAGGGTAGGTTGTATCTGTGCATCAACAAACAGTTTCAAAAAAGAAAGTGCAAGAGACTCGTTATATACAGATGACAGTTTGTTTTTATAGTACACAGTAATGTATGTTTTGCTCTGCTGGGCATCGACACTTGAGAGAGAGAGAGAGAGGAGAGAGAGAGAGAGAGAGAGAGAGAGAGAGAGAGAGAGAAACTCGGAACTCGAAACTCGAAATCTTTAATGAGGGTAAATAGATAAGCTGGAAGCTTTTTTTACACTATGCCCTCAAAATAAAAATAACCAAAAAAAAGAACAATTACATCGATTGACAAAATTAAACACAGCAATGAGAAAAACAACAGTTTTTTTTTAATAGAAAATAGTAAGCAGTCTCACTATAACGTATTGCACACACACACACACACACACACACACACACACACACACACACACACACACACACACACACACACACACACACACACACACACACACACACACACACACACACACAACTGGACATACGTAAACATCACATAGGCATACATAAACATTTCATAAGTCAATCATGTCATATGGCTTGTAGCCCAGCCGACCACGAAGGCCAACTCAGGCTGCTACAACTTGTTTGTGTCAAAAGGAACGTCAAACTTGGGAGAATATACAGTTAAGTGAAACATAATTTACAAATGGTCTATGGGGTATTTGAATATGCTTTTTTAAACAATGCTTAACTATTTTTCTGTTTCAAATGTGTAGATATTTCATTCCATAATTTACTACCAGAGTAAATAGGGATGACTTGAAAAGATCAGTTCGTGGTCGAGGGGTATATAGGATATTTTGCCTCGAATCTTGATTAATGGGAATTTGTCATGAAGATAATGTGGCGCAAGATTATTCATAATTTTATACATAAAGGCAGCTTTATTAAGCAGCATTTTTGATCGAATGGAAGAATGTTAAGATCTTTATAATCACTAGCTTGTAGAGACGATTTCAAGAGTATCAGCTTAATAGCACGTCTGTACATGCTTTATAGTGGTTTTAAGCAATTTTTGCTTAAAACACACAGTGTGAAGAAGTGCAAAGAGAGAGAGAGAGAGAGAGAGAGAGAGAGAGAGAGAGAGAGAGAGAGAGAGAGAGAGAAAATATCTGTATTTACGAGGATAATAGATAAGCACTGGTGTGCTTTTTTACACCATGTCCTCGCCCTGAGTAGGGTCAACAATGCAAAATAAGACATGATAATTAAAGTAGAATCATGCAAAAAGCGGTGATTTTTTTTAAAAGTAAAGGAAAAACAAATCAATAATAATAATACAAAAAAAAAAAAAAACAGAGAGAGAGAGAGAGAGAGAGAGAGAGACGCACGAATGGAAGAAGTGCAGAGAGAGAGAGAGAGAGGGGGGGTGGGGGGGGTGGGGGTGGGGGGGGCGAGAGGCGAGATTGGGGAGCAGGAAAGTACACATAGTTATGCATGTTTAGAAAACAATGGAAGAAACCAAAATAGCGAGGAAGTGCAGGGGCGTGCGAGAAGTATGGAGATAATCAGTTCTACAGCGCGAGAAAAAAAAAGATGAAAATAAAGCACAAATGGAGAAAAAAAGAAAAAGAAAACGCACAATGAGAGTCAGTCACCTTGAAAAATATCTGCACATATTTATTTATTTTATCTATTTATTTTTTTATTTGCTGTCACAACCTCTGCGCCACCTCAGAGACAGTGCACACACGCCGCTCATTCCGACCGCCCCGTCCACAGCCACAGCCCCATCATCCCCGCCACAGCCCGGGCACCGACAATCCACAGGGAGCAGTCAATGTCAAGTCGTCAAGAGGCAACCCACCGGAGGAGACACTGCACTGCTGCCGAGTCATTTCGGTGGTGTTCAGTGGCGCCTGTTCTGATCTAACATACGCAGAACACCACCTACTAAACCCCCTACTGACCTCAATAATTGCTTAGTCGCGGAGCCGGCGTGAGTGAGCTCTCCCCCGGAGGGGGCGCCACCACGTCCGTCCAACGACAGCCCCCATGGGCTCGCCGATACCGGTGACCCGACGGAACCAAACAAGGCCACAGACGTGGAGAGGACGTCGAAACTGAGGTCATCATGAGAGCAGGGCATGTAGGGCCACAGAATTTGAGACATTTTTATTTAATGCTGATCGATGAGAATGAGGATGATTAAGATGATGCTACGCGTCTGATACTACATGACAGGGCTGTATTCTACGCTTCCTTTCATAATATATCCCGGCGTCAACCAGGCCCGAGAGATACAGACACCTGCAGTGTTGGTCAGGAAATTTGAGCAACACTCTCAGAGACGCATCCATTAAGTGGATGAAACTCGACTGTGTGGTCCCAGTCTTCCCAACTGAGTCCGCAGCAAACTCAACTCTGGGTAGGAGCCGGTCGGGGAAGAAAAAACCCCATGACTCTGATGGGATTCGAACCCATGACCTCCAGCCAGGAGTCCGCGACGCTAACCACTTTGCCACAGCGGCTGGTATCTGCACATATTTAGAAGCTTCCTGTTTGCCCTGTACTCCTTAGAGACAGCAGGCCTATGCTTTTACCGATGCACCGAATATTGTGTCATTATAATTTTTTTTTGCATGGAATATTTATTCATATAAAAATTTCTCTTTCAAAGTTCCAATGGTGGGCAAATGCGAAACTGAACTATTGACCGACATTTCCTTCAAATCAATTTTTGATCGTTGGAATACGTCAGACGTATGAGTTGGAATACGTCAGAAGTATGAGCTGGAATACGTCAGAAGTATGAGAAGTATGAGTTCCCGTCGTGGTAAGGGAAGTTTTTTGCCTTTTTGCCTGGTTCAGGAAATTAGTATCAGATGTTAAACTGATGTCATTTTCAGCCCTGCTGTTGTTTACCGAATTG
>JADBJO010000306.1:785000-802500 GCA_016801955.1 Conus betulinus
CTCTCAGTGGTTGGCAAAATAGGTTGATCTTTGCTCCCAGTGGTTGGCAAAATATGTTGATCTTTGCTCTCAGTGGTTGGCAAAATGAGGTTGATCTTTGCTCTCAGTGGTTGGCAAATTAGGTTGATCTTTGCTCTCAGTGGTTGGCAAAATTAGGTTGATCTTTGCTCTCAGTGGTTGGCAAAATAGGTTGATCTTTGCTCTCAGTGGTTGGCAAAATTAGGTTGATCTTTGCTCTCAGTGGTTGGCAAAATTAGGTTGATCTTTGCTCTCAGTGGTTGGCAAAATTAGGTTGATCTTTGCAGGCTGGATAGAGGTAAGAGGATAGGGGTAGGGCTTGGAGACCGGGGATTAGTAAAGAGGCTGGAAGCAGGGGAAGGTGGGGGGGGGGGGGGGGGGGGGGGGGCGAACGAGAGGGTTGCGCCCCGGGTCCAGAGGACTCTGGGACAGCACCCGGGGATGTGTCCTTCCTCCGTTCCAGAAGGACTTTGGCAGCCCTACCGTCAACCGCCTATGTGCTAACGTGTGTCTTGCTGTTTGTGTGCTTATTTGACCCCTTTCATGTATTTCCTATGATGGCCACCGAGCTTGAGGTTGTTTCTTTTTGTATTCCCTTCCACAAGGGCACGATCTGGCAGACATTTGCTTGTGCGTGGAAATGTGCCCCTTTCTGTATCAGTTTATACCAATAGTGTTCCGTGCTCGCCTGTTACCGGTAAAAAGAGTCGCCATACTGTTACATGTGTCCCAGCTTTCGACATTCTGGGAATTGTGCGGGCTCCTGTATCTCTGTTGTACATGGAACTCTGTATTCTCTTGAATTCCCGGGTGCGTCCCGAATGCTCATGACAGAGCACTGTTCCTCTGCTTTACAGGAACCCTGTTTCTCTTGGATTCCTGATTTCTCCCGGTTGCTCCCTGGTATCTCCATCTTTCCTCCACACTGCGCTCAAGAGGCTTCCCGGGGCCACGTGGTCTTAGTGAAAAAGGTCTAAACATCACCTTTCCTTCTGCATGGCTAAAGTTCAAGACTCTGGGGTTCCATGACGTAGACGTTCTCTGAGACCACCACTGGCTCTACTGCGTCCTCTCCTCCACTTCTCTCTCCATAGTGGAATCTTGGTGGGGTGGATAAAGGATATTTCAACTTTCAGGGTGCAGTGTCCACGCCTGCTGTGAGAGGAAGGGGGGGGGGGGGGGGGGGGGGGGGGGGGGGGGTTGGAGATAGACAGCCTTTGAATGTGAGGGAGCCTGACGTCTGCTATCTATCACAAAAGACACTCTCCAGGAGGAACTCAAGCCTGGGATCCAGTGCGGACAGTGTCGCCGACTGTAAGATGCTGATGTGAACTTCAGTCCAAAGACTGTCAAGACTCAGGGAACACCGGACTAAAGATTGCTCAGAGTTAAGGAACATCAAACTAACCATTGTTTAGAGTTAAGAAACGACAGCCTAAAGATTGTTCAGTGATAGGGAACATTAGATAGAAAGGGTGTCCAGAGTTCAGGAACATCAGAATAAAGGCTGGTCAGAGTTAATGAATATCAATCTAGAGATTGTTCACAGTAAACAGCAGTAGTCCAATAACTGTTTATGTATAGGGATATGAAACTAAAGACCGAATACTTAAGAAGAGTAGAGCACAGAATAAATAATTAAGAAACACCATCTCAAGAATGGATAGTCAGAAATCATCAGACTCAAGAATGGATGGTCAAGAACCATCGGAATAAAGACGGAAAAAGCGAAGCGTTATCAGATCTAAAAAGATCAACAATTTAGGAATGCAGACAGAAAAATTAACAGTCCAGGAACATCAGATGAAAGGGGCAGTAGACTAAAGAATGAACAATTAGCGAACACTTAGGATAGAGATCAGGAACTAAACACAAAATGACATCAAGTTTATAACAATTCTAGATTGAAGATTATCAAGAGTAAGCACATTCCACAAGTCTCACAAAAAAAAAGGAGTAGATCTGTCCATATTTTCAAGACCGGCACAGCTCCATAGCTGCTAACATTACTTTCTGACATTGGGACGCCAATATAAAGTTCACTGGTAATAGCCATGACCAGGTTGTAGGTAGTCAGCCAAAGAGGCAGCTTCAGATACGAAAGCAGAGTGAACTCTGTGCCTAAATGAATTCTATGGCACTGGACAGCAGCTTCGTATGATGGAGTATCACACGCTGAGCTCTGGAAATCAGACAACAATTGGCACTGTGATGGTAGTGGGACAGCTCGGTGTTCGGTGTGTTTTCGTCTCCTCCACACACACCACATCTTGATTTCAACTGCTAAAACACGTCGAGGCTAGGTGTCTGGCCGCTTCCTCTCATCTCCCTTCGCCACCAACATGACACCTTGATGTGAACTACTAAAACACCTTCAAGCTAGGTGTCTGGCCCTCCCTCTCCCTTCTCCTCACCACCGAAGAGACGCCTTCATATGAACTGCTAAAACACCTGCAGGCTACGTGTCTTGTCCCGTCCTCCCCCACCCCCTCTCCCTCCCCCTCGTCATCAAAATGACACCTTGATGTGAAGTACTACGACACCTTCAGGCTAGGTATCTTGTCAGACCCCTCCCCCCCCCGCCCCCTTCCTTTCCTCGTCCTCCACCAACATGCCACATGGCGTGAGACCTGTCATGATTAAGATGGCTGACAGCAAGGAAATGGCTGTACGTGTGTATGATTACATAACAGACACTCTCCTGCTAACTGAAGTGGACACCTTATCGGAAATCCACTTATCTGTCTGGCATAGTGTCTTAAATGAGTGTGGCCTTGCAGCCTGGTAATGTGTGTTATTTGCATTTTTTTTTTTTTTTTTTTTTTTTGCGACAGCAGAGGATTGACTGTTTGGGAACAAAACAGTGGAACCATCAGCATTAGGATGGTCTGACCTCTGGAACAAACCAGTCTTCGATGTCACGCCAGTGGCTCTTTTGTGACAATAAACATTGTCACGAATATCATTGAGGATATGAATATGTGTTGTGTATTGTAGTATGCTAGAGCATTGTTTATTGTAAAACCATATACACATACGCGCATCTCCCCTCACCTCTCCAGTCCCATTCCTATACCTCCATCCCAAAAAACCTCTCCTCCCCGTCTCTCTCTCTCTCTCTCTCTCTCTCTCTCTGAATCATTCTGTGAAACAATTTTGTGTGCATGCGCGTCCGAATCGCCATGCATGTTTATAATCAAATTCAACCAAATAACTTATCATTGCAGAAAGAAATAGGTCGAGGTCGCTCACATATCCATCACAAACAAACGAACTGAACTGACAAGAAAAGACGGAAAAAACCTTCAAGCACAAACGACATGCTCGCTACATATATGTAAATTGTATTTACACTAAACAAGAGTGAAAGCAGCACACATAGCTCATGAAAACAAATCCATACAAGCATACAGAGACACGCGTGAAGAATGCGCTCTGATTTGATTTGATTTTTATTTATTCGATTTGATAAGCATCTCTCTCTCTCTCTCTCTCTCTCTCTCTCTCTCTCTCTCTCTCTCTCTCTCTCTCTCTCCGTATGTAGATTGTGTGTGTGTGTGTGTGTGTGTGTGTGTGTGTGTGTGTGTGTGTGTTCGGTATATTTGCGTTGTTAGAGTACCGCCCTTGAATATAAACAGTTTTTTTGGAAATCACGTACGCTGTGTGCTTGTGGTCTGCCTGTCATTTCCTTTTCTCAGAAAATCTACACGCTGTATGTGGACCTTAAAGGATTTGATTGAAAGCTCATCCTGATCGGCATACTGTCGTACTTTCTCCAGAAAAGCAAGAGAGAAGAGAGAACAATCACACACACACACACACACACACACACACACACACAACACACACACACACACACACATACACACACACACATGCACACACACAAACACGCACATGGACACACATACACAAACATAACACGCATGCGCGCTCGCACACACATACCCATCCACACAGACAGACAGACAGACAGACAGACACACACACACACACACACACATAAAGCGCGCGCGCGCGCGAGCGCGCACGCAACGCACGCACACACACACACACACACACACACACACACACACACACACGTTTGTGTCTTACCGTTTCTGAACAATCCTCAGCATAACTTTTGTTTTCAAAATATTGATTGTGACAGCAGAAAAACGGACATAAGTCTGCATCTATCTCAAGAAATTTGATTTGCGTGACCAGGGAATACAATGTTCACAGAACGAACCGTCGCACATTGCTTTGTCTCTGAATTACCACGGCTCTGTTCGTGGCCGTCGTCATCGTAATCTGTTTAATGATTGTGTCCAGGCCCTTGTCAACATAATCCATTTAACGACTGTGTCCGTAGTCAACATAATCAATTTAACTACCTTTGTTTTGGTCCAGCCGGGCAGCCCAGATACCAGAAGACTGGATTAAGTTGGTGGATTGAAAATCAATACTGGAATTGAAAAAAATAATTGGTTCCAGAGTCTGTCTCCTGCCTTGGTTCGAGACAGCAAAATGAAGAAGCGAGGCAGACACGTTACCGGACTTCAGAAGTTGAAAGCGATGTAATTTCGGCTGCAGACAGACAAGCTGAAAGGATAGTGAAGCGATGTTGAGGGTGAGTCACCTATCAATGTCAAACTGCCGTTATGTGTTGTGTGATACAGCGTTTCATGGAAAGAAAATGTTTTTACCCCGACTAATCCTCCTAACTTTCAGTTGCCGCCTTCTCTGATTTTTTCTCTGATAGTAGATGTGATCATGGCAGAGAGAGCGGTGCCTCTTACAAAGTGCCGATCGCAAGGGTAGAGCTGGTCTCTCCGTTCGTGAAGGGCAAAATGGCAGTGCTGGTGTTAAAAAAACTAGGAGAGCAAGTTGTCCTTAGAACAGCAGAATACAACGACCGCCATGTTTATTTACATGTTCTTTTTCGCACGGGTCACCAGTTCCAAATAAGGGACTCAGCTACGTGTAAAAGTACCAACCTAGTGTACCTGATCAACTGTGGACATTGCCAGGATGTACAGTATGTTGGTGAGACGGGAAACAGCCTACAAACACGCTTCAGTGGTCATCGCTCTGACATCATCAGAAAGCAAGATACTCTTGTAGCACGCCATTTCTGTGGACCTGGACACCAGCTGTCAGATTTGAAATGTTGTGTAATTGAACTCATAAAGTCCACAGATGCACAGAAAAGAAAAGACAGAGAGAGGATGTGGAGACACAAGTTGAAGACCAACTACCCGTTTGGTCTCAATGTGTGGGATTATTTGGTTTCACATGAACAATCTGCCCTAGGAACTTTGCCCTTCACTGAATCAAGTCTTCACCCAGTCATCACTATTTATCATCATACAGTAATGGGGGGGGGGGGGGGGGATTAATGACGTAAAAAACACACATTACGTCAACTACTTTTAACGCCGACTTCCATGGTCAGCTGAGGAAGGTTTGCAAAACCCGAAAGCGCTTCTGTAAAATGCTTTGGGTGTTTGTTGTTTTTTTTTAATTTGAATTGTCACAAAGATTGTTAGAAATGTAAATTAGTTATGTGTAGGTTGTGTTGCATGCTGTTGTCTTAAGCATTATGAAACCATACACAGGCATGTATCTCCCCTTCCCCTTACCTACCCCATTCCACCATCTTCATCCCCAGCCAGTCTTCCTCTCTGTCTCTCTTTGTCTGTCTGTCTGTCTGTCTCTCTCCTGCCTGGCTGGAATCGTTCTAAATAATTTGTGAGCATGTGCGCGTGGATATTGGTGCATCATTGTAATTAAATCTCCCATGTTTTTGAAATACCTTTCTTGTTTTGAGGTCAACCACGGATTCAATTTGCGAGGAGACCATTGCAAAGTCTGGTTCTCCAACACGTCGACGGGCCGCTGATGTCAGATTGCTCCAAGCAGCTGACGACAACTGCGGGAAAGCCACCGTCTGACTTTTTCTCCCGTCCACGTGTTGGAGGACAAACACACACACACACACACACACACACACACAGGCACGCACGTACCCCTCTCTAAATATATGTAATTTGTATGAATTTGAAAAGAGTGCAATCAGCACACGCTGAACATGAAAACAAATTCATACAAACACACAAACACGCGCGGATGCATGTCCCATGGGTTTCCAGTAATAAACACGCACACTTAATCAAATCACAAAGCAGAGAATGCACACGGAATTAATTTGATTTTGTTTATGATTTGATTTGATAAGCATTTCTCTCTCTCTCTCTCTCTCTCTCTCTCTCTCTCTCTCTCTCTCTCTCTCTCTCTCTCTCTCTCTCTCTCTCCACGTGTATAGAGTACTGTGTGTGTGTGTGTGTGTGTGTGTGTGTGTGTGTGTGTGTGTGTGTGGTGTGTGTGTGTGTGTTTTCGCGCGCGCATGTGTGCGTGCGTGCGTGCGCGCACAAGTGTGTGTTTGTGTGTGTGCGCCTATATGTATAAGTGTGTGTGTTGTGTGTGTGTGTGTGTGTGTGTGTGTGTGTGTGTGTGTGTGTGTGTGTGTGTGTGTGTGTGTGCGTGCGTGCGCGCGTGCGTGCGTGCGTGCACACGCGCGCATGTGTATGGGTGAATTCAATGTTCACATAACGAACCATCACAAATTGCACTGTCTGTGAATTATCGGGCTTCTGCTTTTGGCCGTCGTCATGTCTAATCTATTTAACGACCGTGTCCCTTGTCAATATAATCTATTTAATGACTATGGCCCTGGTCAACATAATCAATTTACTCTACTTTTTTTTTAGTTTTTCACGTTTCCTGGGCAACCAGGGTACCTGAAGACTGGATTAACTTAGTAATTGAAAATCAATGCTGAGTTTGAAAATTAATTCTTTCTAGGGTATGTCTTCTGTCATGATTTGACACAATAGGATAGAGAAACGAGGCAGAAAAGTTAGAGATCTTCACAAGTTGGAAACGATGCATGTCGTCGGCTGCAGAGAAACAAGTTAAAAGGATAGTGAACCGAAGGTGAGGGGGAGTCACATACCAATGCCAGACTGCTGTTGTGGGGTATGTGCGAGATACCAACGTTAAAAAAAGAAAAGCCAACCTTAAGCCGTTGTCTTTACCCTGAGTAACCCTCTTACTTTCACTTAACCTACTTCTCTGGTTTTTTTTTTCTTATTCTTTCTTCTCTGCATATCTTCTATTCTTCTCTGCCTCTGTCTCTCTGTGTCTCTCTATCTCTGTCCCCTGTCGTTGTGCCTGTCTCTCTGTCTCTGTCTGTCTATCTGTCCCCCTGTCTGATTCTCTTTCTGTCTGTCTGTCGGTCAGTCTCTGTCTGTCTGTGTCTGTTAGTCGTTCGTTGGGTTGGTCAGTCTCTCTCTCTCTCTCTCTCTCTCTCTCTCTCTCTCTCTCTCTCTCTCTCTCTCTCTCTCCATTACACACGCTACCTCCCTCCCAATCCCCTCACTGTTCCTTGTTCACCTATTTTCTTCTTCAATCAAGTGCTAGCTAAGTCGTCTGCCAGGTCACTGGGGCATCCTGTCTCTACTTTCGACCCTCTATTGAGTCTGGGGAGGTGGGAAATCTTGCCGTCTGAACTGTTGTGTTTAGGGGGACGCCCTCTGGTCTCACCACTAGATCTTGCCTTTGCAGGTCAATGACAAACATGCCAAAAGGCAGAGAACCCATAACGCAGCGCAGCGTAGTCCCACTGAGATTTTCTCAGGGGTCTGACGTAGAGCCCTCAGACGTTTTCTCTGTAAATGTCTTCCATAAATGCACAGGACACCCGGTGGGAGTGTCTTTTAGAAGCCAGCCAGGGTACAGACCATCGCATCACTCAGATTCTCCCTTATTCTGTTGAAGCAGCTCTGTTGTGCCCTGTAATACCCCCTAAAAGATCCCCAGTTGTCATTGTACTCATTTCGGATCCCCTGCTGTGTTAATTTCATTGTCTTCCTCACAGATCCCGTGTTGTCTTCCTGTCACTGTCTCCCCCACAGATCCCGTGCTGTCTTCCTTTCACTGTCTCCACCACAGATCCCCATGCTGTCTTCCTTTCACTGTCTCCCCCACAGATCCTGTGTTGTCTTCCTTTCACTGTCTCCCCCACAGATCCCATGCAGTCTCCCTTTCACTGTCTGCACCACAGATCCCGTACTGTCTTCCTTTCACTGTCTCCCCCATACATCCCGTGCTGTCGTCCTGTCACTGTCTCCCTCACAGATCCCGTGAAGTCTTCCTTTCACTGTCTCCCCCATAGATCCCATGCTGTCTTCCTTTCACTGTCTCTCCCTTACAGATCCCATGCAGTCTTCCTTTCACTGTCTCTCTCACAGATCCTGTGTTGTCTTTCTTTCACTTTCTCCCTCACAGATCCCGTGCAGTCTTCCTTTCACTGTCTTCCCCACAGATCCTGTGCTGTCTTCCTTTCACTGTCTCCCCCACAGATCCCGTGCTGTCTCCCTGTCTTCCTTTCACTGTCTCTCTCACAGATCCTGTGTTGTCTTTCTTTCACTTTCTCCCTCACAGATCCCGTGCAGTCTTCCTTTCACTGTCTTCCCACAGATCCTGTGCTGTCTTCCTTTCACTGTCTTCCCCACAGATCCTGTGTTGTGTCTTCCTTTTACTGTCTCTCCTACAGATCCCGGCTGTCTTCCTTTCACTGTCTCCCCCACAGATCCCATGCAGTCTCCTTTTCACTGTCTCCCCACAGATCCTGCATCGTCTTCCTTTCACTGTCTACCATACAGATTCCGTGCTGTCTTCTTCAGAGATCCTGTGCTCTCCTGATTTCACTGTCTTCCTCAGAGATCTCCTGCTGTCTTAGTTTTAACCGTCTCCCTCATAGATCCCTGATTTCGCCTCCCTCACAGTTCCCCGTGCTGTCTTTGTTTAAATGTATTACTCACAGGTCCAGTGTTGCTGTTGTGATGTCACTGTCTCTGTCTGTCTGTCTGCCTGTCTGTCTGTCTACCTCTCTGTCTGTCTGTCTGTCTGTCTGTCTCTCTCTCTCTCTCTCACACAAATCCTTTGCTTTCTTGATTTCATTCTCTCTCTCCCCTCCCTCCCCCCTCACTCTCTCCCTCTTTCTTTCTCCCCCCCTCCCCCCCCCCCCCCCCCCCCCTCTCTCTCTCTCTCCTTCTCAGATCCCGAGCAGTATTTGATTTCGCTGCCCTGTCTTTCCTCAACATTCCACGCTGGGCGAATTCCCTTTCTTGCCTCCCTCACAGATCCAGGACTGCACTCATGTCAGCTCATAGATATCTAGAACTCTGGTGACGTCACTGCCCTGTCACCTTTACGGGTTTTTTACGTTATGGAAACATCTTTAAAATGCCGGCTTGGTTACTTTCGATTTCTAAGTACCTTTTCCCCAGTCCAAGTCAAATGGCCATTTTCCCCTCAGTAAAGCATGGATGTAAGTTTTTTTTTTTTTTTTTTTTTTTTTTTTTTTTTTAACGAAACGAACACCATTACATGTACCTGTCCTGTAGTTGCTATAATGACTTCCAGGTTTTGCTTTTTTTTTTTTTCTCTTCTTCTTTTCTTTGTGTTTTTCCCCAGGGCTGGGTGGAAAAAAAGCATGTACACTTTGCTTATCTCATTACCCTGGTAAAATAAAATTTCGTTCGTTCGCAGTTTAGATTCATCGCTTTGCTTCATTCATGACACAACGTTTCCATAGTTCATCTGAATACCATGTAATATGTATCTTGCAAAATTCTCATCTGTATATGTTACATCTCTCTCTCTCTCTCTCTCTCTCTCTCTCTCTCTCTCTCTCTCTCTCTCTCTCTCTCTCTATCTCTCTCTCTCTCTCTCTCTCTCTTGTCGTCTCTCTTTTTCGTATCTATCTGTGTTACTAGCCTTCTCTCTCTGTCTCTCCCAGTTGCATGTTTCTGTCTGTCTCTGTGCTGCGCATCTTTCCCCCACTCCCCCTTCGTAACTCTCCCTCCCACCCCTCCCCTCCCTCCTACAGTACACACACACACACACCACCACACACACACACAACACACACACACACACACACACATACACACACTCCTCTCTCTCCCTCTCTCTCTCTACTCTCTCTCTTCACACACACCACACACACACACACCACACACACACACAACACACACACACACACACACACACAGAGTCTTCCTGTCTTGTCTGTCGGTCCTCTCTCTTGAGATGGTTCATTCTTGTACCTGGTGGTCTCGTTCAAACATCAGCCACATCCTACCTGCACTGTAGCGCGTTCAGTAGGCAATTTCAGCGCTGCTCACCGCTGCTGTCCCCTGTTCCAGTACCCTAATCACTGCAGGTTGCCCTCTGCCACTGATGGAAGGGCGGAGAGAGAAGCATGCTGCACCACTGTGACCATTCGGAGGACCGTAACGGTGAGATCATGACCGTCTCCCCGTCTCCCGTCAGAGTTGTCATCAGTGTGCTGTTTTAAGGTGTGCGTCTACCTGTGGGTGCCATGGGGTCCTTTGGGAAAAGTGAGACTACAAATCATGCGATGGATCCAACGGGGAAGACAGGAACCATCAAATGTGCTCGGGGCTCCGATGGGAAGGATGGAGCCATACATCGTGCTATGGTTCCAGGAGGTGGAACTGTACTCTGTGCTATGACTTCCAGTAGGAAGATTGGGATGATCCAATATGAATGGTCTGCATGCTTGGGAAGACTGGGGACTACAAAGTGTTGCTATGATTTCCAGTGGGAAGGGCCGACTGTACACTGTGTGCCACGAGTTCCAGTAGGAAGACTGGAACCGTACAGTGTATTTATGGATTCCAGCTGGGACAGAGCGCCATGGGAAGAATGGGACCACAGATTGTGCTGCAGGCTCCAACGGATACACTGGAACCACATAGCGTGATATAGGCTCCAACGTGTAGAGTGAAAATATGCATATGATGTTAGGTGGGTTTTTTTTTTATTTTTATTTATTTATTTTTTTTTTTGCTTTGCTGTCCATCTTCTGTGCAACCTCAGTGACATTGCACCCACGCCGCTCATTCGACCCCACCAGTCCACAGCCACCACAGCCTGGTGCATCCCGCCGCAGCTCCAGCTCCGGCAATCCACAGGGAGCAGTCAATGTCAAGTCGTCAAGCGGCAACCTCCCTTGGAGGAGACACTGCACTGCTGCCGAGTCACTTCGGTGGTGTTCAGTGTTGCGCCTGTTCTGATCCAACATACGCAGGACAACCACCTACTTAGCCCCCTACTGACGACAATAATTGCTTAGTCGCAGAGCCGGCGTGAGTGAGGTCTCTCTCCGAAGGGCGCCACCACGTCCGTCCAACGACAGCCCCCATGAATTTGTCTCTACCGGTGAACCAATAGAATCAAACCAAGGCCGCAGACGTGGCGAGGACACCGAACCGAGGGTCACCATGAGTGCAGGGCTAAAGGGCCACAGATTTTGAGACTTTACTTTAAAAATGTTGATAGATGAGATTGAGGGTAATGAAGATGATGCAAAGGACTTCCATTCCCGTCTGAGACTACGTGACAGGGCTGTGTATTCCATGCTTACTTCCATCACATATCCCGGTGTCAGCTAGGCCCGAGAGATTAACAGACACAGACACCTTCACTTCACCTTAGTCTCTCTCTGGTTTGGTCCTTTTGACGCTACGTTTTTCTTCTGGTCACTTTTTCTGTATTGCTTGGATCTCCTGCACATCCTGTGTCTTTCTCGTCATTTGAATTGTGTGTTGCTGACTTGTCTCATGTGCTCTACACAATTCCAAAACACACAGTCGATCAGTTACACTTTGATCGCAACATCGTGTTTGTAAATCTTTTGATCGGTAGATGGAGGTTTTCTTGATAAGTGTCCTCACGCCTGTCACAAAATTCTCTGGTTTGTAAACCTGGAACTAATGAACTCACCTACACTAGAAGACAACACCCCCAGACACGGGTGACATCACGTCCAATATCGCAGTGAGAGAAGCAAAAAGAACTGTGTGTGTGTGTGTGGGGGGGGGGGGGGGGGGATGTTATTTATTTTTTCTTCTTTCTATTGCAACTGAAGTGGGGAATGTGACACAACCACAAAAAAGGCAGAAAGAAAAAAAAACAAAAAAGGTGTTCCAGTAACTGCAACCATCTGGGACACCCCGCACCACCCCACCCCCTACCCCACCAATGTGCTCCCCCCTAGACATCCGTCCCACCTGAAAAAAAAACAAACCAAACAAAACAAAACACAAAAACAAAAAAAAAAAATAAAAATAAAAAAACGTAAAAGTGACAGGGCAGTGACGTCACCAGAGTTCTAGATATCTGTTAGCTGACATGAGCACAGTCCTGGATCTGTGAGGGAGGGAAGAAAGGGAAATCACCCAGCGTGGAATGTTGGGGGAAGACTGGGCAGCGAAATCAACACGGTATGAGATCTGTTAGGGAGGCAGCAAAATCACCACTGCTCGGGGTCTGAGAGAGAGAGAGGAGAGGAGAGAGAGAGAGAGAGAGAGAGAGAGAGAGAGAGAGAGAGAGAGAGAGAGCTGAGAGAGAGAGAGGGAGAATGAAATCAAGAAAGCAAGGGATTTGTGTGTGTGTGTGTGTGTGTGTGTGTGTGTGTGTGTGTGTGTGAGAGAGAGAGAGAGAGAGAGAGAGAGAGCGAGAGAGAATAAAATCAAGAAAGCAAGGATGATGTGTGTGTGTGTGTGTGTGTGGTGTGTGTGTGTGTTGTGTGTGTGTGTGTGTGTGTGTGAGAGAGAGAGAGAGAGAGAGAGCTGAGAGAGAGAGAGAGAGAGAACACAATAGCACGGGACCTGTGAGCGATACAGTTAAAAGAAGACAGCACGGGAACTGTGAGGGAGACAGCGAAATCAGGGATCTATGAGGGAGACAGTTTAAACCAAAACAGCAGGAGATCTCTGAGGGAGACAGTGAAATCAGGATAGCACAGGATCTCTTAAGAAGATGATGAAATTCAGACAGCACGGAATCTGTGTGGTGGACAGTGAAAATAGGGGGTAGCACAGGATCTATAAGGGAGAAATGAAAGGAAGACAGCACGGGATCTGCGGGGGAGACCGTGAAAAGGAAGACAGCACAGGATCTGTGGGGAAGACAGTGAAAGGAAGACAGTATGGGATCTGTGGGGGAGACAGTGAAAGGAAGATAGCACGGGATCTGTGGGGAGACAGTGAAATCAGTACAGCATGGGATCTGTTGGGGCGACAGTGAAAGGAAGACAGCACGGGATCTGTGGGGGAGACAGTGAAAGGAAGACAGCACGGGATCTGTGGGAGAGACAGTGAAAGGGAGACTTCACGGGATCTGTGGGGAGACAGTGAAATCAGTACAGCATGGGATCTGTGGGGAGACAGTGAAAGGAAGACAGCACAGGATCTGGGGGAGACAGTGAAAGGAAGACAGCACGGGATCTGTGGGGGAGACAGTGAAAGGAAGACAACGCAGGATCTGTGGGGAGACAGTGACAGGAAGACAGCACAGGATCTGTGGGGAGACAGTGACAGGAAGACAGCACGGATCTGTGGGGGAGGCAGGGAAAGGAAGACAGCATGGATCTGTGGAGGAGACTGAAAGGAAGACAGCATGGGACTCTGTGGGGAGACAGTGAAAAGAAGACAGCACAGGATCTATGGAGGAGACAGTGAAAGGAAAGACAGCACAGGATCTGTGAGGAAAACAGTAAGATCAACACAGCAGGGGATCTGTGATGGGCACAATGACAACTAGGGATCTCTTAGGGGGTATTACAGGACACAACAGAGCTGCTTCAACAGAATAAGGGAGAATCTGAATTATGCGATGGTCTGTACCCTGGCTGGCTCTCTAAAGACACTCCCAACCGGGTGTCCTGTGTATTTATGGAAGACATTTACCAGAGAAACCTCTGAGGGCTCTACGTCATATCTGTGAGAAAATCTCAGTGGACTACACTGCGCTGCGTTATGGGTTCTCTACCCTTTGGCATGTTTTGTCATTGACCTGCAAAGGCAAGACTCTAGTGGTGAGACCAGAGGGCGTCCCCCTAAACACAACAGTTCAGACGGCCAGATTTCCCACCTCCCCAGACTCAATAGAGGGTCGAAAGTAGAGACAGGATGCCCTAGTGATCTGGCAGACGACATAGCTAGCACTTGATTGAAGAAGAAAATAGGTGATCAAGAAACATGAGGGGCTTGGGACGGAGGGCAGGGGGGGTAAGAGAGAGAGAGAGAGAGAGAGAGAGAGAGAGGAGAGAGAGAGAGAGACCAACCCAACAAACGACTGATGGAGACAGAGAGAGGCTGACCGACAGACAGAGTCAGACAGGGAGACAGACAGACAGAGACAGCGAGACAGACACAATGACAGGGACAGAGATAAAGAGTCACAGGACACAAAAAGAGAGACAGAGGGAAAGAGGATATGCAGAGAAGAACGAATGAGAAAAAAAAAAAAAAACAGAGAAGGAGGTTAAGTGAACGTTAAAAGGGTTACTCAGGGTAAAGACAACTGCTTAAGGGTTGGCTTTTTTAATGTCGGTATGTCGCGCATACCACACAGCACGGCAGTCTGGTATTGGTATGTGACTCCCTCCCTCACCTTCAGTTCACTATTCTCTGAACATATTTCTCTGCAGCCGCCATTATATCGTTTCCAACTTGTGAAGTTCTCTAACTTTTTCTGCCTCGCTTCTTCATCCTACTAGGTCAAATCAAGCAAGAATGAATTTTCAATCTCTGCATTGATTTTCAATCTACCAAGTCAATCCAGTCTTCCGGTACCCTGGTTGCCCAGGAAACCTGAAAAACTAAAAAGGTAGGGTAAATTGATTTATGTTGACTAGGGCCATAGTCATTATATTGACAAGGAACACAAACGTGAAATTGATTAGACTGACGACGGCCACAAACAGAAGCCCGATAATTCACAGACAGTGCAATTTGCGACGGTTTGGTTATGCGAACATCGTGTTCACAGGCGCGCGCCACACACACATATTACTCTATACAGGTAGCGAGTTGAAATAAATGCTTCTGGAATTATAGTACATTTTTCGCGATTTGATTGTGTGCGTGTTTATTACTGGGAAATCAGTGAGACATACATCCGCGAGCGGTATATACATGTTTGTTTTCTTGTTCAGCGTGTGATAGTTTCACTTTTTTTAAAATTCTTACAAATTACATATAAAAAAAGTATGTTCGTGCTTCCGTTTCGTTGCTCTACAACACACACAAACAAACATCAGATGGAAGCTTTCCCCACAGTTTTTCATTCACGTCAGATTTTTATTAATGAAAAAAAAATTTAGCGTGTTGTCGACAGATGCTTTTTCATTTTCCCGACTTCAATCAATCTCCGTCATTTTAAGCAGGCTTTTTTTTTTTTTTTTTTTTTTTTTTTTTTTTTTCTCATTTTCAAAGATTTGTGAAACTACTATTTCGATTCTTTTTCACCATTTGTTGATCGATTTTTAATTGGTATACAAACTGCGTTAATCTAACTGGAATACATACTGCGTTAACCTAACTGGTATACAAACTGCGTTAACCTACGAATAGTATATTAAATTCTCTAGTTGTTGTAATCAGTCAAGTCCGTTACTGTTAAGGGTGAGATTTACGTCCTATCGGCCTGAGGCCCTTAAGGACAAGGTTCCTGCAGACATATGTCTACATCTTCAGTCAAATCAGTGAACACACAACATATATGTCACAACCATTGTCTACAATTCCCTGGTATTTCTCACCACCAACGGTTCAAAAAGGAATGCAACCGCACTCTAAAGCAGCAAGTGAAGAATAGAAAATAAAACAAAAAAGAAAATGTAGTAAAGAAATAAGTTTGCTGAAAAATTAAAATCATAAGTAAACCATATACAATATAAGGGTGAATCTTTCAGCCTTTGCTGGGCGATCCATGCAAGGATGCAAGGGAGATAAAAAAAAAAATGTCAACAGTCAAAGTGGTCTTCAACTGTTAAATAACCCAAGCATTGTCAGCAGCTGCGAATTGTGCAGAACAGCCTTTACGTGAATCTCCTAAAAGATGCAATCTCCCACTAAGTGACCAAGTAGTATGTTGAACAATTTAGTAGTGAGGGAAAACAAGTGCAGGCTTAACGATTCCTCCATCATAATATTAATGAAGTGGCAAAGATTTGAAGAAAAAAGAAAGTAGTGGCAGGTGGTGGGATGGGGGTGGGGGATAAAGAAAATGAGAATGAAAAGTCAGGGAAATATATTATAAGGTTAGGGATATATATATATAGATGTGTGTGTGTGTGTGTGTGTGTGTGTGTGTGTAGATAGATATTCCACTATTAGAAAAATCCTGTGTTTATCCCTTTCTCTCTGTTCGTCTCTGTTTTTGCCTCGGTTTCCGTCAGTCCCTATCTCCCTCCCCCTCTTTCTATGTCTGTCTGTCTGATATCTGTTTGTTTGTCGGTCTCTCCCTCTGTCTGTCTGTCTGTCTCTCTCTGCTGTTCTCTTCATTTTCGTTCGTGTTTTTCCGTCTTCTTCTATCTTCTTCTTCTTCGCCTTCTTCTGAATACTTCATCGTATTTTTTTTGCCTTTTTTTGTCTTCATTATTTTAGATTCTTATTTGCATTCATTACTGTTTTTCTCTTCCATTTGTTTCTTGTCATTTTCGTTTTAACAGCATTATTCTTGGTTTATTTTCTTTCTTTTTTTTCGTCTCTGGTTTTTCCTTTAGTCTTTATTTATCATCCGAGTCTTTCTGGGATAGTTGTTTGTTTCTTTCCTTGCTTTTTTTCCACTATTCTCACTGGTTTCCTCTTGTTGCCTATTGGGAAGTTGTGATCGTCAAGGGAGACCATCAAGTTTGGTGCGTGGTTTGTCAACAACAGTCCTCACAGCATGCCTCTCTGTCTGTTAGTCTATCTAAGCAACCGAGAGGTGGATATTCAAATCTCTCTCTCTCTCTCTCTCTCTCTCTCTCTCTCTTCTCTCTCTCTCTCTCTGTGCGAGCGTGTGTCTATCTATCTGTCTATCTATTTATCTATCTATCTATCTTACTGGCAAAAAGTTAAGGGCCATTGCCAACGCTGTCTCCCAGACCAAAACACACTACAGCCAATGTTAAGAACAACGGACGCAAAATCTCCCAATTTTATTCAAGAACAAATTCATGGGACCATTGCACGAAATCAACAAATCAAACGCGGACAGTGGGCTGTAATGTCCAATCACCCTTCCTCAGGATCGTCACATAAGCCACAACTGAAAACTGCACCATTCAGTACCGAGTGTAGCCACCGTTTGCCGCCAGGCAAGCGGCACAAACGTCGACGCATGGAGTCCACCAGGGTCCGAAGAGTGTCCCGCGGTATGGCCTGCCACTCCTGCTGCAGAAAGAGAGTGAGCTGGGCCACGTCAACAGGCGGGGGATGGTTGTGGGCTACCCGCCGTCCAAGGACATCCCAGAGGTGCTCAATTGGAGCCAGATCGGGTGAGCGAGATGGCCACTGCATCCAGATGATCCCCTCTTCTTGACAATCTCGTCACGGTACCGCACCCCTGTCAGCAT
>JADBJO010000307.1:0-2500 GCA_016801955.1 Conus betulinus
CTTACCATAACACATACACTTTGTTGTCGTTGTTATTGCTGGTTGTCGTTGTTGTCCTACAGCAGCTTTCCTGTGAATAAACTTACAATACAACGTTTTAAGTCAAAACACACACCACTACAAACACCACACACACACACACACACACACACACACACACACACGTCTCTCCACGCACGCACCACGCCCCGCATGCACGCACGCACGCGCGCGCGCGCGCGCGCACACACACTACACACACACCACTGCTTCATACACTGTCTTTTCTGTCTGATATCATTCACCAGTGAATAGAGACGCCTAAATTTTAAACTTACAGATACTTACTATTGATGGTATCTTATCACTACCGTTAAGAAAAAACCTACAACACTAAACGTATGCGCCCACACACACACACACCACACACACAACACACACACACACACACACCCACACGCACGCACGCACGCACGCATACACACACACACACACACACACACACACACACACATACACACTCGCACACACACACACAAAACGCGCGCACGCACTCACGCACACAACACACACGCACGTGCGCACGCAGTAAAGAGAGAGAGGGGGGGAGGGAGGGAAGGAGGGAGAGAGAGAACGACGAAAGCAACAAGATACCCTGCTCCTCAAGCGACACACCGCGCGCAGGGTGACAAATAAAGGACTTACGGACTCCGCTCCCATGTGCAGGGCGATCTCGCCCAGCTCTAGTGCCGGATTATCCATGGCCTTGCTGGGACAGTCGCTCCAGCGCTCGGCAGCACACCAACACACCCCGCAAGGTTTCTGCTGGTTGATGTTCCCTTTCACAACCTCAGCCTTTTTGGTCCAGCCGTAAATGTACACTTTGTGTTCATAGAAAAACACTCCTCGCATTCTTGAACTATGTTTATTTTCTTTAAATCTACCTTTTCTTCGATTTTCTTTCTTTATGAGATTTTCTTAAATTTCCTTTTTTTTTAATGTCACACTTGTGCGTTCTTGAACAATATTTATCAACACGATTAACTGCTTGTCCTCTGTCTGTTTCAAGTTTGTCGTATGTTCTCTCTTCTTCTCCTTCTTCTTCTTCTTCTTCTTCTTCTTCTTCTTCTCTTCTTCCTCCTCCTTCTCCTCTCTCTTCTTTTTCTTCTTCTTCTTCTTCTTCTTCCTTCCTTCCTTCCTTTCTTTCTTTTTTTCTTTTTCCTGCGAACTCGGCTTGTATGCTATTGAAAAATAACAAGGCCAATACAGGTACTCTTCCGTAGATGTTTCTATTTCTTGCACACTCATCCGGTGGTGTTCGTTTTGGGATGTGTTTATCTAAAGTTCACGATGCTTTTTTTTGCTTTGAGTGTGTGTGTCACCAAGTCGTCGGCGTCGTTCAGTGTCTGTCGTCCCGTGCGAAGGAATGACCCACAGCATAACACAGATAAAAGCGTCTGCCATAAAAGACGCTGCTGCCGTTGTCGTTGAAACATCAGCGCAATTCAAGTTCACTGTCTCCCTTCAGGAGTTGTGGGGAAGGCCAAAACGGCGGTCCGTCGTGGTCTTGTCTGTCCGCTTGGCGGGTTACAAAGCAGCCGCTAACGACAGGAGGGAGGAGGAGGAGGAGAGGGAAAGAGGAAGTCACACATCAACGTCACCGTCAGCGGGGAAGAAGTCTCTCTCCACTGGTCAGTCTCCCGGACGGAGGATGCTGACACCGCTCACAAATGGGCTTTGTCTCACAACCTCCTGGAAGACGGAATCTCATTCGTTCCGTCCAACCAGGTGAAAGGGAACGACGTTTACCGCAGCGCGGACGACAGACCCGCTGTCTTCCTCTCGTCTCCAGTTGTTGAAGACAGCGTGAAATTTGTTCACGCCCAGTAAGAGGCAAGGGACAGTCGGGGGCGATGGGGTGGGGGGGGGGGGGGGGTGGGGGGGGGGTGGGGGGGGGGGGGGGGGGGGGGGGGGGAGGGTGGGGTGGGAGGTGGGGGGGGGGGCGGGGGGGGGGGGGGGTGGGGGTGAGGGGGGGTGGGGTGGGGGGGGGGGGGGGTGGGGGGGGGGGGGGTGGGGGTATGGGGGGGGGGGGGGGGGGGGGGGTGGGGGGGGGGGGGGGGGTGGGGGGGGGGGGGAGGGGGGGGGGGGGGGGTATAGGAGGGGTTTGACGATACAGTTACGATAATTATCCGGTCAGGGGGCTACCTCCCTCTTGTCTAACTTTATTAAAGGCAGCATGTAATGTATTCATTTTAGATCGAGAGGGTCAGGGATGGAGAAGTGCAGGGGGGAGGGAGGGGGGTGTTAGGGGTAAGGGGGAGCTGTGGTCGAGGTTTGGGAGGTGGGGATGCAGAGGAGGGGAAAGGGGATGAGGAAGGAGGGTGGGTGGGTATAGATAATAAAATCACGCAGTAGTCAGCGACTTTCTTCCTGTTGTGTCAATTTGCTGAAGGACAGAACCCTTATTCAGTCCACGGTGAAAAGGAATACTAACACACATACAGCAACCAAACATTCGTCC
>JADBJO010000307.1:7500-22500 GCA_016801955.1 Conus betulinus
CACTATCAATGTCTATTTTTTCCTACCTGTATTGCACACCATGACGGTATTTTCTACCTAAATGATCCAGACATCACCATCTCTCCTGTCTGTACTGCAAAACCACTATTTTCTTTTCCTGTCTGTATTGTACAGCTATCATATTTGTTCCGACCGGTGTTGTACGACAGTGAGCGTTTTTCCTACCTGTACTGCACAGGTGTCTTTGTGTGTTCCTGCCTGTATTATACGGCCATCATTATCTGTTTCTGTCTTGTTATGTGTGCAGCTACCATCATTCGTTTACAGCTAATTCTTTTCCTTTCCACCTGCATTACACAGTTATTCCTATTGTTTGTACCTGTATCCTATGGCAATTAGTGTTTTTCCTACCTGTATTGTACAACCATCACCATTTTTCCTACCTGTATTATAAAGCCAAAACCATTTTCCTACCTATAATGTACACACATCATTATTTTTTCCTACCTGCCACAGCTGTAACTCTTCTTCCTAACTGTACGGTACAACACCATCTTCTTTTTTAATCTGTACACTGCAAATGTCACACTATCTTTCCATGCCGGTATTCTTCAGCCATACCTGTTTTTGCTTACCTGTATTCAACAGCTCACTAGTTTTCCTATGTATATCGAACGGCCATCACTATTATGAATTAATATTACAAATGTATGGAGAGAGAGAGAGAGGGGGGGGGGGGAGGGAGAGACAGACAGACAGGAGAGAGAGAGAGAGAGAGAGAGAGAGAGAGAGAGAGAGAGAGAGACAGACAGACAGAGAGACGTCCATACACACATATATCCACACACAGGTCGACAGACAGACAGACAGACAGACAGACAGACATACAGACAGAGACTGAGAGAGACAGACATACACACAAACAGAGAGAGAGAGAGAGAGAGAGAGAGAGAGAGAGAGAGAGAGAGGAGAGAGAGATTTAAAATCCGGCTATAACGACTTCAATCTCCTTAGTAAGGTTAATGCAAGCATCCGTGCCATATCAGAGTGATAGTATTGATGTACACACACGCACGCGCGCTCGCACGCAGGCGCACACAGACAGACACACACACTCACACACACACACACACACACACACACACACACACCCACACACACACACACACACACATACATACATACATACTGCTGAGTCCGATTCAACGGACTAAAGACCTCTGGGCAGGGAATACGAATTGCTCCGTGTTCAAGATGGACTATCATAGTCCCCATATGCCTGAAGTGAAGGACTCTATCATCTAACGCTTCATTTTCGTTCCTGTTCTCTTCCTCTCACGACCCCCCCCCCCCCCCCCCCCCCCCCCCCCCCGCCCCCCACTCCCCCACCTTTCTTCTCTTTTTTAATCTTTGCCACGTCACTGTTGTAATAACGGATAAATTGTCAGCCCGCACTCATTACAGTCACTTTTTTGTTGGATCCCCTCTCATTGTGGTATAGTGCCCAACGAGCGTGTAGATCAACTTGCACGAAAAGCAGCTCAAAATATCAATTACGCAATACCACTCAAAGTTCCCTTAGATCTGAATGAATGTTTTTCAATTATAACTTCAACGTTAAGACAGAAAGTTAAAACCTCATTGATGAACTCAGACATTCAATATTATCACAAGTGTATAAAATTTAGTGATGGGTACAATGGGAAAACGTTCAAAACAAGTCGTCTCCTCGTCTAGGGAGACTGAAAGCTTAATCCATAGATTCCGTTTGAACGCACTGAAAACAATACATTGTCATAATGTTAAATGTATGTGTGGGAAATCCTTAAATGTCCAGTCATTTGCTGATTCAATGCCCAAGAACAAGAGAACTCCTAAGACATTCGGGTATTGATGGTAACACTGATGGATCGACTTCATTGCCTTTACCATATATTTTAAACAATTATTCTATTCTTGACTCATTTTGTAAGTGTTTGTTAAATAGTTCAATTGGCCCTTATCTGTAGATCTTATCACTTCTCACTTAAAATAGTCTTATCACTTCTCACTTAAAATAGTCAAGGTGGAAAGGGATGGGGGATGAGGGGGGGGGGGGGGATGTCATATTCTGTCGTTAATGGAATAATACACTTCATACACTTGCATACTTCATTCACCCACACATAAACTGTCTGAATCACTATAGTGGAAGGACATTAAACTGACGACCACACACACACACACACACACACACACACACACACACACACACACACACACACACACATCTATCTCCTTCTATCTTCAGATCTAGAGAGAGAGAGAGAGACAGAGAGACAGAGAGACAAAGGTACTGGTACCACTGCTTCTTATATGTCTGTATTATCCAGCCTTCACTACTTTCTCCCCCTTCTTTCATCTGCACTAGTATTACCCAAACTACCTTGATGGTCGGGGTTTCAGCGAAATGGACCACACCGATTTATGTCCCTTTCCGCCCCTACTTTTAATCAACTCCATGAGACGAATGGGACAGGTGGGTGAGGGGAAAGTAGGGGGGGGGGGGAGGGGGGGCTGAGAAGTGGGGATGGAGAGAAAAATGGATGATAGGCGGGAACGGACTTCGAAAAGGGGCAAGAGGCGAGCTAGGAGCGGCTGGAACGTTTTGCAAGACCTTCAGTCTGTGTGTTAGAAAGCATTACTTTTTTTTTGCTTCATTTTTTTTTCTTTCATTCGCTAATTCATTCATCCTTCGCCTATAAACCTGCCTGCTCGCTCCATTTCGTGACAAAACATTTTTGCACGTGTTTTCTTCGCAACCTCATTTATCCTTTTCCCCACAATCAGTCTTTTCTTCTCAGCTAGCACCACCATCACACGCATATACATGCGTGTACGCGGGGGGAGAGGGGGGTGGAGTTTTGTATGTGGGATGGTGGAGTGCTGGTGGGTGCTATAGGGGGAGCAGGCAAGGATGTGACAGGGGCTGAGGAGGACGGAGGGAGGGGGATGGGGGGGGTGTAACTGGAAGAGGTAGCAACTAGTAGGCACAGAGAGAGAGAGAGAGAGAGAGAGAGAGAGAGAGAGAGAGAGAGAGAGAGAGAGAGAGAGAGAGAGAGAGAGAGAAAGAGAAAAAAAGGAATGTTAATGGATTATTTCGAAGTCACGAACGCTAAATACGTCCGACATGGTCACGTCATGCGTAAAGACACGAACTTGAAGACAAGCGTGGATTTATAGGGTTCACCACTGCTGCTGGGGAGCGGACAGAAAGCGAGCAGATGGAGGGGGTGGGAGTGGCGTTGTGGAGTGGGACAAGATGGAGTAGGGAAGGAGAATGGAACCCACAACCCTTCAGGTTGTTTGCCTGACATACTCCAAGTAAATGAACAGCTACCGGTCAGTTAAGTTACTTCAAGGTTTTACTATTTGTGATACTGCAGACAGATTGGGGTGGGACTGGAGGGGGGGTGGGGGGGGGGGGGGGGTGGGGTGGAGAGGGGAGGGAGTGTACAGGACATTCCTTTCAGGAGAGATGAGTTTAGGAAGACTCATCTTGAAACTGACTGAAGGTTTAGGCTTCTCCTCGATGCTTGACAAAATCCTACCGCCAGTACCACTAGATAAAGGTGAACTGTGATTATAGCGTTATCCTAACACTCCTGAACTAAACACAGTGGATACAATCCCCCCTTCCTCCCCTACCATCTGTTCCCTTACCCTTACCCCCCCCCCCCCCCCCCCCCCCCCCCCCCCCCCCCCCCCCCCCCCCCCCCCCCCGTCAACTCCACGCCCCGTTTAGATAATCAGTACACTAGAAAATTTATTGCCGCAACTGCTAGTTATTGTTATTGATACTAATAATGCTACTGCAAGTGCTGTTGCTGCTACTGCTGCTGCCACTACTAATATTTACTACTACTACCACTACCCTTACGACGACCATTACTACAACGACAACAACAAGTATTACTACTACTACTGCTGCTGCTGCTGCTGCTACTACTACTACTACTTCTACTACTACTACTATTACTTACTGTATGCTTTTACTGCCTTCTTCTACATATGCTCCTGCTAATATTAAGGACACAACTGCTACCGATGATGATGATGAACATGAAAAGAGAAAACCTGTTTGAAAAGATTGACCACAACTCTAAATAAATTACAACTGCCGTTTCAGACGATGCCAACTTCAACAAAATAGATATAAGATATGATGATGATGATGATGATGATGATGATGATGATGATGATGGTGGTGGTGGTGGTGGTGGTGGTGGTGGTGGTGGTGGTAAACACTACGTAAGAAGGAATGTCGCACTTAATCATCCGCTTTTGTTTATTTCCCTGTTTCGGTTCTTTAGTTATTCTTGTTAGATTGAGGATCGCAGTCAAATGACTAGAAAGCTTTCCTCCAGAGCTGACTGACGGTCTAAGTTTGAACCACTCGAGGGTTCGAATGTGTTTGGATTGAAAACTCTCTCTGTCCATTTAGCAGTAACGGGTCCGTGGTTCAGTTCGGGGAAAGTTTAAGGCGGCGGAAGGAGAAGGGTGGGCTCTGTCTTCCATCAAGCCGTGCCACAGACATGACAAACCTCTGACAGTTCATTGCCCCGACGGCCGTTAGGTTATGGGACTCTGATCTCTGTAACCTTTCTTGTCAAGCTTGTGGAGTAGCTGATTCCCTTCAAATGACATCTCTGAATGCCAAGAAAAGTCAACACCACACACACACACACACACACACACACACACACACACACACACACACACACACACCCACAAACACACACACCTGCCCCTCAAATCCCCGACCCTGCCCCCGATTCTCCCATTCCCCTTCGACTCCTGCATCCCCAATCTTCCTTCCTCTCAAAAACAATGGTTTACCACAACGCGTGCCCAATCACACTTAAGTAAATTATCGTGCAAATTATCTCTTGAGGTCATATGTCATTATCAAGGGATGTGCGAAGATTCATACAACAGTTTCGAAAAAAGGTACGCAGATAGATAGCCCGCGTGAACAGACTAACAGGCAGAACAGCACCACACCTTACGGCCTCATTTATAGTCGAAGATCCTCTTGACAAAATATGTTCATCCAGCCAAGCAGATGCAGGCTCGCTTGAAACGAGTTGAAGACCCTACGGTAATCTCAATACGGCACACCTGTATTGCCAATAGTTCACTCCAGACACGTGACCGATTCTGGTTAGCGGCCAGTAACACTGATGACCAAAGCGTTCTCTGTTTAGTTCTTTTCCCTAGCCTTTCAGTCTCTCCACACCATCCCCATCTCTTCTCCTTCCCTTCAACATCCCACCTCATCTCTAACCCTTGGATCTCCAATGACATATAACAAGAAATCATTGAACTCGTCACTGTCGGATCGCCTCAAGATCTGAGCGCGCGATTTTCAGCTTCGAAGTATTAAAAGTGTCTCCCATAAGAGAGTATCGTTTGTTCTAAACAATTATATAAAAAAAAAAAAATGCGTCCACTTTGGAAGGAAGAGCACGGCTGTTAATTCCCAAGCCTCTTCTAAGTCTGGCCTTAAAATTCATCTCTTTTCTCGGCAACAGGTCTGGCCATGGTATGTCCGCCTAAACAGTGCGCACTTCTACACAGGTTTGATAATTTTGGTTAATGTGCATATATTTCTGTGTGTACACAGGTATGCTTCTTTACTTGTTTCTATATGCACAGTATGTTGAGTTTATTTTTTGAGTGTTATTGTGGATCATTGACAAAATATGCTAAATAGAACTGTTTTGTATTGCGTACATGTATCACCATCTATAATCATCATTACCATTATCACTGTTACTATCATATTACTATTATTATTACTATTACTATTATTGTCATTATCATTAGTATTATTATTGTTGTTGTTGCTGCTGCTGCTGTTGTATAGCACCTACAGCAGTTTTCTGCTATTATCCACCGCTCTTATCATTATCATCATCATCGTTGTTGTTGTTTTGTTGTTATCACTGTTGCCGTGACCATTATTCTTTGAAGCGTTAAAACATCGCTGCCACTACAGCAATAAACATCGAAGTTTCAAGAATTTAACCGACTGTGACGGCTATTGGTAAAAAGGAGGGAACCATCGATGAGAACATGAACATGATCAGAGCACACCACATAACGAATTACCTGCAATTCCCGAGCTTCGGCTACTACAACATGCAAGATGATGTCAAGTCAGCGCGTTTGCTAGATAACTAATTGAAATATATCCCTATGCAAATCACAACGACAACTTTTGCAACTGTAAAAGTAAGTTGGCCAAAATGGGAAAGCACGTTTCACCACCATCACCATCGCCATCATTCACAGTATCATTGTTTCAACGTTAACGAACCCAAGGAAAGCGTGCAGAATTACAGAGATGAATTCCGGCTTCCAAATGCATGGGCATGGGCTGTTCTATTCAAGTCCGTGAAATCCATCTATGAAAAAATGCATCGTAGGGGTTTCCATCTTGCTGCTTGGACAAGTTTTCACACCTCAAAGGTTTAATTGCCAGGTCATGAAGGTGTTAAACAGAACCCCAATGTATGTCATATGTATGTCATCACGAAAACTGTGTCATGTAACAGAGGTCCCAAGCTCCTGCACGCTTAAAACATTCCCCCACAATTGGAAAGGCGGCCTAGTGGACAAATCACTGACTTAAGAAGCGAGAAAATTCTGGGTGTGCGGTTCGACTCTCGCAGGCAGCGGTTTTCTTTCCTCCTCCTTTCCACTACACCTTAGGTAGCGGGCTGAATACGGTGGTGCGATAGAGAATGGTAACAAAAGGAAACAAGAAAAAAACGCAGGCACTTCAAATCATTTGGGCAGACAAATGACCATGGGGATTTAAATGATTACATCGATTCCAAAAAGCAACTGAAGAATCTGTGCGAAAAGAACAGAACAATCTACATATAAAGAGCAACAGGCAAGAGAGCTCAATGTTACTTGCAACAATAAACAACTCTAAAGCTTCCTGGGAAAGGACAGTCGAAGATACTGACTACCACGAATAACCAACGTGAAACACAGAAAATCCCTCCTCAGTCGTGGTATTCTTATTCGATGTGGGTCATTGGGCTGACTGAAAATGTCAGAAAAAAAAAAGTAGATGAAAACGATCCAGAGGACTGTCAGGTGTGTGGATGTGCGCTGCAGCATGGCGACGTTCCAGAAGCAGAAATTCAGAAAGCATTGCTTTCGCTCAGAATCGTCAAAGCCTCAGGTCCCAATGGTACATCACCAGATTTTGTTTTCAATTTCTTGTGCGTGACGTTTTACTGAAATTCCTGCTGACGTCACTTTAAAAGAATCTCCTCGACGGGAAACTCTCCAGAAAGTTTGTCAGAAGCCTTGCTTTCCATTGTATAGGAAAGGTAATGCCCCCAAACACTGATCACTATGCGATTTTCTCTGTGTGTGTGTTATTATTAAGGTACACTGTCATAGATGAGAAACTTTGTCAGTTTTGAACAGAAAAATAATTTCATTCCAGAGGCACTGGCTGATTTTCGTAAAGATTACTGTACAACAGAGAACGCGTTTACTCCCCCGGCACTTATGCCAAAGTATCTAACCAAAACAAAGAAGTCGATTCTACACATTCCTTATAGACTTCTCTAAAGCGTTCGATTGTAAAGACAGGAAAACGTTGCTGTATCTAAAACTGCAGAAAGGGCTCCATGGGAAAACGTTTTACACATCGCAAGACATTACAAATGAGTAAACACCGTAGCACAGCTAACGCAATCACTAAATACTTTGACTGACAGAATAAAGCACGTATGCATTCTGAGTCCTTTGTTGTCCATCATTCTCTCCGAGCTCAACTCCACCTGAATAGTTGTGGTGCTTGTGATATTGACGTGTTGAGCTTGGTATGTTTTGATCAACGTATACAGACGATGCCCGCTTTTTGTTTCGAATTCTGTTACTTACAAAAGAAAATCGACTGATTCGAGCATTACTCTAGTAGCACTTAATATTGACGTAACTCACATGGTTCTTTTTTTGAATGGAATGGCAATGTTAAAAAGAAAGTGAAACTGGTTCAATGCACGAAAGCAAATCTCAGCAGAAGCCAGTTGAATAACTCCATGGGGATTGTTTTAGTTTCGCTCGGAACAGGTCTAGTTGCACGTAAATTTTATCATGTAAAAAACTCCTAGAACCGACTCAGAAATTAGAATACTAAAAACTTTGCCAGAACTCTTTTTTTTTCAACTCCAAAGTGAAATCAATTTCGTTTTATGGGTCAGAGGTAAGGAGAATTAAAAACTGTGATGATGTTGACAAGGTGCATGCTAAGATTCGCAAAATTGTCCGAGGTGCTGGAAAAGACATGAAAAATGACATAGTTCTGCAAAAGGCAAAAATATATATCCTTTGAACATCGCCCAGACCTTTGTCTACGGAGAAACAATAAATTACCCTTTGATAGTATTCACCTCTTTGGAAAATCTACTGTTGACCCACATTGTGAACAATGCAATGGTCATGTAACTGAGGATTTTATATGATTTTCTGGGTGCAAGTCCAAGTTCAAATCTTTACGAAAACAGATTACTTTCAAATCTTAAGTTCCCTTGTCAAAGCTATCAAAACAAATACTTATCAAGGTCAGGTTTGCACAAAAGTCAATGCCTGAAAATCATAAATATAGCTCATGGTGTTAACAAATCCAATCAAAAGTGTACCAGCATCCTTGTATAGATAAGGAACACTATTTGATGAAAGGTTGCTGTTGTTGTCTGTATATACATTTGGGTCTTCTCAGTTGCAAAAAAACTGATTTAAATCATTTCTATTTGTATTTGTATTTCTGTTTGAGAGAGAGAGAGAGAGAGAGAGAGAGAGAGAGAGAGAGAGAGAGAGAGAGAGAGAGAGAGAGAGAGAGAAGGCTCTATTGCATTCTGTGCCACAGTACATTTGACCCCGTTTTTCTCTGAGTTGACCGCACGAATTTTCTGACGGTCAATTCAGAAGTACAACAGTTCAAACAGATAAACAGCACAAGAAAATGCAAATTCACACACACACACACACACACACACACACACACACACACACACACACACACACACACACACACACACACACCTACAGCATGCACGATCTGCAATATGTTGAACATTCTTCAACCTTCGTTACAGTAACCATGGATTAAGTTTCCGCCCGTGGAGTGGTGTGAAAAGGCGGCGGACCACAAGTTCATTATGTGTGTGCGCGCGTGTAAGCCTGTGTGATCATATGTGTGTATGTTTGTATCTCGTGTGGTAATATATGAATGTGCGACAGATATATGGATATGTGAACAGACAGACAGACAGATAGATAGATAGACAGATAGATAGATAGATAGACAAAAAAAGACAGAAAGATAAAACAAGTATTTTTTGTCAACATGATTTCATTTTAGTGCCCTTAAATTACAAATCACTCTGCTTGATTTCTGAAATTATTTTCATGTACATTTTTTTTTTAAAATCAAACAACAAACCCAAAGACAAAACTTTGATAAGCAACTGTCATAATCAGTACCACTTCAAAGACATTAACAATAAAACTTCTATCACAAACCGTCATAAACTGTACCGGTTTGCTAATAACAACAAAACCTCCATCCCAAACCGTCTCAGCCTGTACCATTACGATGACAATAACGATCACACAATACCATCATTTAGTGTGCCAGTTCAATACTTAATAGCAATATTTCAATTACAAACCATCTTACACTGTACCAGTTCGGTAACGCAACAACAACTAAATCTCAATAACAAACTGTTATAAACTGTATCAGTGCAGTAGCAGCAGCAACAACAACATCAAGAACAAAACCTCAATCAAAAACTGTCACACAGACTGTGCCAGTTCGACAATAACAACAACCCTCAATCACAAATCATCATAAATGGTACTAGCAGACAACAACAACAACAACAACAAAGCCTTAATCACAAACCGTCAAACGCTGTACCACAGAGGTAACCACTAAGATAAAACTGAAATCACTAACGGTCACAAAACGTACCAGTCTGTGTTTAACAACAAAACCTCAATCAAACCGCCATAAACCAAACCAGTTAGACACAGTAACGAAGCCTCAATCTTGAAACCAGTCTGATTCAAACTGTTACCTTTATTGTTTTGTCTTTCGTTTCATGTTAATAGGTTTAAGATGTGTACGTGTGAATGTCGTTTAACATTCTTCCTTTTTTTTTTTTTAAATATGTCTTGCCTGAAGGCCAAATAGGTTGAAATGCGTTGTGTTTGTCCAGTAATTTGTATGTTCTCTAGCCTGGCAGCGCAGTGAATCTGCTTCTGCTCTTATTTCCACTTCTGCCTGCAGCCACCCCACTTAAAAAAAAAAAAACCTTCAATGACAAACCTTCAGAAACAGTACGTGTTTGCTAACAACAGGAAAACCTCAATCACATTCTGTCATTAACTGCACCAGTTTTAAAACAACCGGAAAACTCTAATCACATGCCGTCATAAACTGTATCAGTGCACGTCAACAAAACCTCAATCAAAAACCGTCAACTGCACCACTTCGACCAAAACAGCATAACCATACTCACAAACTGTTGTAAAATGTACCAGTTCGCAAGAAACAAAACCTCCATCTCAAATCGACATAAACTGTATCAGTTTGACAACAACAGCAAAACCTCAATCACAATCCGTCACAAACTACACTGTTTCGACAAAAAAAAAACAACAAAACCTCGTTTGAAAATCGTCATGAAGCGCACTATTTTTTTTTATATAACAATTACAACACCTTAAGGCCTCGGATAAAATGTACGAAATCGCTTATAACTGAAGTCGGAAACAGTCACAAACTGTAGTTCGGCAGCAACTGAATTTCAATAACAAACCGACATAAACTGTACCAATTCGACAACAATAACAACAACAAAACCGCGATCGCAGATCGTCATAAAATGTACCAGTTCGCTAATACCTATAGCAGAACTTCAATGAGACGCCGACATGAACTGTACTAATTTCCTAACCACAACACCGAAACGTCAATCACAAACGCTCATAAACAGAACCAGTTGGAGTAGTAGAAGAAGAAGCCTAAATTACGAACTATCATAAACTTTGCCAGTTTCACGTCCCTTAAACGAAAGGAGAAAAGGAAGCTGACAGGAGGAGAAAGGCGGTGAGGGTGGGGGGGTAAGGAATGACAGTATATCCCGGATCTCAAAGGGCCATTAGGACACAGCATGTGTAGCCAGGGATGTTTTTGAACGACCTGACGGGGACAATCCCGGATCCAAAGCGTCATTAGAACACAGCATGTCTAGCCAGGAATGTTTGAACGACCCGACGGGGACAAATACCGCTGTCAGTCTCCATCATGGTGTAGACAACGCGGACACGTTAGACACAATAGATTCCACCCGGCCTCACAGGCAACTGACCACATAGTCTTCTTTGGCGTTTAGATATACAAACGCGCAGGTAAAAGAAAAATGTTTTGCTTTGCATGTTAGAACGTGTCAAACCAACTATGGCAGTGAGCCGAGTTCGCTACTTCTGACAAGCAGACACAGTTAGGACAGCCGATGAGCCCTCCACAGACCGTAACTGTGAAACCATCTGATGATCATGGTACTGTTGGGCCTGGCACGAGGGGAAGAAAAAGACACCTGTTCAGATAATGTAGCATCTCGGTGTGGTTTGTCCGTGTGAAAATTCGGGCTGCCCTCCAGCGGGAAGTGTGCCGCCACACTGTCGCGCCTCCCATAGTTCTGTTTCGGTCTGCTTCTGGTTCTGTTTCTCTGACAAAGCGAAGTTTCCTACAGACGGTTGCCGGTGACGACCCACCGGTTGTTTTACCTGCGTGCGAGTGCACGCTGCACACAGAGCACCTCGGTCGATTGCCTGGTCGGAAATGCTAGCATATAACTCTCTGAGGTCGGCTGGTCTCGAATTCCCGCTCTTCTGCGCCCCAGCTTACGTAAAGGTCCCTCTTCTGAAAAATGTTTCTGACGTCATCAACTGCCATTCAATCCTCCCACAACTTTTTGTATCTAAAACAATGCTTGTATTTCAAAAGTCTACAGTGTATTTCACATTTTTTCATGATACAAGGGACAAGTCTTACAACATCATCCCCTGTTTTGGTGTACAAATGGTCCATTGGTGCTGAGTCTTGCCAGCCCATTGGAAATGAAAGGGTAAACTACTACTGAAGGTTTGTGTCAAAGGGATAGAAAACAACAACATCAACAACAACAGCAGCAACAACAAACACAGTTCCAGGCCAGACTAGAACCGTGGATCCAGGAATCTCTCAGTCTATAGGTCAATGTGTAACCCAAGAAGCCACCATTCCATCAGTATGCTGTCAGCTACGCACACATTTCAGCTGTGGCAAATTCTGAACGCATTAAAAGGCTTGTATTTTCTCCTTCGAATGCGAGGAAAACATCAGCGAAATATTTGCTGCATGGCATCTTACACTGCTCTCTCCGACATTCTTGGAATGCAGCGATGTTTACAGAGAAGTTGTTCTGATTGCATGTTCCTCAGACACAAAGCCCACCAGCTAAACAGTGTACAGAAGAAAACATGCAGAACGCACATGAGTTCACATGTAGGCACGTGTATATAGATGTCAAATGGTTTTGCTTTAATTCCTGTGATGGATTAAGGAATACAGAAGACCTACCACAAGTAACAATTCAGCAGCATGACTGAATATCTGTAAATGCAAAAATGCATGACACGATTAGAAAAAAAGCATATGAACCAATCATTGACAAGCTTTTGATGATTAAGCATTTTATTGAATATCATCTTGTGTAGTCAGACCCGTTTCAGTTTGAATTTTAACTTAAAGAACTGAAAAATTTTCTTCTGCATCATTTATTGGCCAGAAGAATAATTGTAGCCATAAATCTAATCATTTTTTGGAAAAGACTACTTTTCTGTGCTTCGATTTCTGGACGGTACCCTGGTGCCTTTGAAGCTGTCGGGAAAGAGCATAAAAACAAGTATCTTTAAAAGCGCGATTTCAGACAGTATCTCTAAAGACAGTCCAATTCGAAAGGCCACACTAAATATACCTCCTCCTCAGCGGTAGGCCATACGCCTTTAGAGGTCAGGTCTTGAGTGTCAAAATTCCCACGCTGAAAGCCCAACGATGGCCCACGTCCAAAAACAGCCCCCCTGCTCGTCCTTGACCCAGTTTCCACCTTCAATACCGTAGCAACAACAACAGGGGAAAAGGTTCAACAAAAACCACATTCCTAGAGCGATTCCCGGTTCTCGGTCTCCCTTTTTGTTAAGGCCGAACTACTCGTTGGAAAAAAAAAAACTGTCCCCCTCAAATTCTCCTTAGGAAAAAAAAAAAAAAACAAAGAGAACAGGAAAAGAGAAGAAAAAATCCCTCTAACTGGCCAAACTGTGGTGTGTGCTAAATGTTCACCCAGGTCCATTGCTGCAGTTATTCCAACCATCTGGGGATCAGGAGACCAAAACGCAAAGCATGCCCACACTCTCTCCTAGAGCTCTGGGACAACACACAAACCGTGGACGATCCACACTCCTACTCCTGCAGTCGGTCAAGTGGGCTTCCAAAAATGGAGGGCGAGAGAGGAATTGGGGGCAAAGAGAGGGAATGGAGGATGATGATTGCAGATTGCAGGGGGGGGGGGGGGGGGGGGGGGGGGGAAGGGAGAAAGAAAGGGGATATAGGAGGGGGCTTAAAAATGCATTCTGTTACCTATATTGGATTGTTAGCAGGTCGCGTTCCTCGGGGTATGTTTGACTGCGGATCAGTAACAGACGAAAAAGTTTAAACTGTACGTGAGGGGAGGAGTGGATCTCAGGATGACACACACACAGTTAACTGCAAGTTTCACAATCCACGGTCAGGGGGCTCACTTTAAAATATACTTGCGCCACACTAAGGTTGTTGTACTGAAACGTGAAAGACAACACCAATGAAACAAGGCTAACAGAATGTGGAAAGAAAGTGGAGTTAGGCGTGTGTGTGCATATGCAGGAAGAATAGGAGGGGGGGGGGAGCGGAATTGGAAGGGAGAAAGAAGAGACGGAGAGAGAAGGGGGATGGGTTGGAGAGAGTGGGGGGTGGTGGTGGTGATGGGATGGATTCGAAGTCGCATTAGAAACCTTCTTTCGCCATCAGGAGTTTTTCGTTTGTGTGATATTCACCAACAATCAGAGATTCTTTAATTGCAGTAGCCTCTGCACCTAGGCTGGCAGTAAACGTTCTCGAGAAAGCATGCTCTAAAGGGGTTGGTGAGCTTCGTGTGACATTCTGTTGTCTTCCGTGCATAATGACTCAGAGTGTCTGAGAAAATGTGCGGGGCTGCAAATATCATCTGCGACCCAAGACTTGTCAGATTCTGATAACAAGCAAGCAACTCCAATACAAGCAAAACGTTGGGTGAAAAAGAGGACAGGAGCACAACAGACCGATGGCTGCGACTGTAAGCTCGCTTAGTAGTGGCCATGACTCCCTGTACAGAACTATCCAACCCAAAGGGTTCAGGGCATCGCATGGGATAGGCGTGGCGGAGGCAGGTCACTGTGACTGGGTGGAGAACGTGAAGGACCGGACTGGCGAGGACACCTCTCCTCCGAAGATGCACTCATTAAGTTGGTGACTTTTTCAGTTTGCGGCACCTCCGTTTGCGACGTGTGTTACTTTGCAGCACTAGTTAAGTTTGCGAACTGGAGCCACGTTTGTGGCAGCTGTTAGTTTGCGACGTGTGTTACTTTGCGGCATTAGTTAAGTTTGCGACTTGAGTTACGTTTGTGGCAGCTGTTAGTTTGCAACGTGTGTACTTTTGGGACTGCTGTCACGTTTCACGTTTGCGGCACACGGCTCGTTTTCAGTGAAGTGAGCGACATGTAGCTAATTTGGGGCAAATGTGTACTCAGTCGCTCTAATTTTGGAGCAAGTATTCTGACTTGTGAACAACGATGGTGACATACTTCAGAAAAGAGATGGTGATACAAAACGTGTGTGTGTGTGTG
>JADBJO010000307.1:27500-42500 GCA_016801955.1 Conus betulinus
ATCAACCTGGCAAGCCTGAAGAATGAAGAAGGCGGGGTGGGGTCAAAAGGAAGACGAAGGAGATTAAGAAACACGGGACCCCGACGTACAACTTGTTTACCAGCCACCCAAACAAATGAAGACGCTGTTCCCTACACGACTGACAACTCGCATGACCTACCAGGAATGCTGAAGGTAAAGGCAAAAGTCGGATTCTTGATTTCCAGCTCAATAAGTTTTTGACATTATCAGCAAGCGCTGCTGACCATGAACAATGCATATGACCAGTGGCCTAAGTCGGTCAGGTCTGGTCAAAGATGGAAAAGACTCGGAGGATGTTGTGTGAAATACCAAACGACCTTACAAACCCCTGTCTTGGCAAACATATCGTGAAGACGGGGGGAGAGAGAAAGAGAGAGAGAGGGGTGGAGACAGAGAGAGAGGGCGAGGGTGGTGGAGAGGGGGGGGGGGGGAGGGTCGAGGTTAGACGGGGTGAGAGTAAAAATCTGGAGAGAGAGAGAGAGAGACCCAGAGACTTGGTGTGGGAAGGTGGCTGAACCTGCACGTTCCCCAAAACATCACGCGCGCAGTGCTCTCAGACCAAGTTCAAGGCGGCGGCGACAGAGTGGGTCCGTTGCACGAGCAGGCCGGCGCGCAAAGCCGGGCCCGGCCGTTGCCACCAGGTGTCGCCGCATTCATCATGCAAACACAGGCCTGTGTGTTGTCTTGGTCGAGCCCCCGCCATGTCAACACTGCACCACGTTTCTGATTCCAGCCCCATAAATTCACGTCGACTGAATCCGTGGCAGAGGTCATCGGAGAGAGGAGATCCATCACCAGGTGAATCTGTGCTAAAGGTCAGCGGAGAATATAAGGCTGGAGCTGTCTCTCGTGCAAGATCCTCCCAAGAAATGTCCCTGCGTCAAAGCCTCAACATCGTGTGCCCAGTGGACCACATCTATCTTGGATCTGGGGGTTAATCCCTTTGTTTCACGCTCCCGTCGTCTTGATTACATAACGTGCAACATCCACACCCAGCACAAGCTGAGACGGGAATAAACATCTCGGGTCTTTTAGTCTGCTATTGTTTCAACCTAGAGACTACCCCTTGAGGCCTCCCCAGAGCTATCAAAACTCAAGTGGAGAAAGGTTACATCTGAAAAAAGCAACCCACAACAGAGATGAATGTGATCAACAACCAACAGAACCAATCAACGACATGGTGGCCTCACTGTTGACATCTTTCAGGATGGCAAGACTAGGCTGTGTTGACGGCACCTGGCGTCTCCCTAAGTTCTCGGCCCCGGATTAAAAAAAAATGAAAACAACTTAACAGTAATTAAGATACATTAAACGGTCACATGGACAAATAGATACGATAGAACTGGCAGCTAATGTGCATTGTTTGTATACAAGTACCTAGTCGCCAGATTACATTAAAACTGGGACTCTTCATTAAACAGTGAACCCCCATACAGTGTAAAGGATTACTGAGAAAAAGAGGCAGACGACAGTAAAGACCCCCCCCCCCCCCCCCCCCACACACACACACACACACACAAGGCACAGTCAAAGAGTGAGAGAGGGGAAAAAAAGGAAGCTGTGAGCACAGAACTTGCATAAGGTGAGAGAGCTGTTTGTAGTGAAGCAGCCACACGAAGTAAGGGGAGGAGCTATCTGACACAACACTGATACCATCAGAATAAAAGCACGTTCGGACGGCAACGAACATGGCAAGTTTGGGACTGGCTACCAGCTGGATTCAAACTCAAAACATCTGACTTTCAACTCGGCGCTCTGCTACCGACCACCCTCGGCACCTACCAGGTGCCATTAGCTCTCCTCAGTCTGACACCTCACGCATGTTCTAGCATTGGAACCGTCAGTTTGTTTTGTTTGTTTTGTTTTTTTTGTATGTTTGCTTGCTTGTTTGTTTGTTTGTTTTCTTGTCTGTCTTATCTTCCGTGCCACTTCAGTGGCATTACTCCCACACCGCTCCTTCCGGCTCCCCGTCCACAGCCACACGCTGGGTTGTCCCGACTTAGCCCCAGCACCGGTAATCCACATGAAGCAGTCCCCGTAGCAGTTGGTCTTGAAGCAACCCACCGAACAAGACAGTCGACACTGTGACTGGGTGACTTCGGTGGTGTTCAGTGGTGCCTGTTCCTATCTAACAAAGACAAAACACCACCTACTGACCACAGTAACTGCTCGGTCGCTGAGCCAACATCAGTGAACGCCCCGCTCCGGAGGGTGCCACCATGTCCGTCCAACAAGCTTCCTCATCAACTTGTCGATGTGGACAATCTTGGCACGAACTCACCAAAGGTATTGATGCGGAGAGGAAAGCCAAGCTGAGGTCAGCATGAGAGCAGGGCATGAACGGCCACCGACTGTTGATATTTTTTGCATGCTGATGACTGAGGATGAGGATGATGAAGAGTGACAGAGTGATACTACGGAATTCCATTCTGGTCAGCAACTGGAAGTGCCCGGTTCGTTCCGTGGCACAGCACACCGTTTCTGGGTGTGTGGGTTTGAATCCCACTGGCGCCGGACAAACACACTGGCATGTTTGCTGTTCATCTGAACGTGTTGCCCCTCTAATGGTACTGGCATAGTGGGTCACCTCCCCTTCCTCCCCCCCACCCCATCCCTCCAAATCTCCTGGGACGGGTACGCCAGTCCACTGTATCATCTTGGATGAGTGTAGGTGTTACACCTGAATGTAATCAAACCTGGGAAAACGAAGAGGAGGAGGGGCGATGGGGAAGGAAAGAAATGGTGTGTGTGTGTGTGTGTGTGTGTGTGTGTGTGTGTGTGTGTGTGTGTGTTTCCAAGGTAGCCGCTTCAACCAACTCCAGTCTGACCGATGCCGACAGCTCAGTTTCTTTTAACGGTGGGGGCCGACGTTCTTGTACTGTTGCATGTTAAGCCTTATCAGTCCCATATCTCTGCTGGAACTGTTTCTGGATTAGTGCTCACTCAGACTACTCAACGCTGAGCTCTTGCCGCCTTCAATACGGTAAGCGACGCATGGCATGGATTGAAACGTTGGTATGTTATACCACGAAGTGTGACAATACCCCATGTGTTGTTGTAATGTATCAAGATCTAGTGAGTTCCTTCTACCGATATTGCAACGTTACGGAAAAAAGGCGCATGCTGCCCGCTTTGTTGCAAAATACCTTATTTTAACGCACATCGCAACATGTATTGATCACTCCAACAGCCAGTCAATTTGTCTGCAGGTTCCTTTTTGATTTCTTTTTCTTGTTTAGCCTGACTTTGGATATGCCTTTTGTATTTCTTTGTTTCATGGACATAGAATTTTTTCCTCTTTAAGAGAGGGGGGGGGGGGGGGGGGGGGTATGGGAGAAAAGAACAACTGAAGGACAATTTTACCTCTTGAATGCTAAAAACCTGACAGTCTGCATTCTCTCGCCAGGATTTATCGCAAAGTGCAGCGCGACGCCGCCTCCATGTACTGTCCACAACTGCGACATACATAATACGACGATCTCGCTCGAGGTCTTGCACGTTTTAATGCGTTGCAATTGTAAGTGCATACACTAACCCCCTGTCCCTCTACACCCACATCCACACAAACACGTGCACGTTTTCTTTTTTGTTTTGCTCTGAATTTAATCATGAGACTGCAACATTCTTCGGTGTGACAGAATAACCTACTCGGTGTTGAGAACATGCCAGGTTCAAATATGCAATCTCTCTCTCTCTCTCTCTCTCTCTCTCTCTCTCTCTCTCTCTCTGTGCGTGTGTGCGTGTGTTTTTGTGCGCGCGCGCGTGCGTGCATGCGTGTGTCATGTGAGCGTGCGCGCGTGCATGCATGTGTGTGTGTGTGCGCGCGCGCACGCGCATGTGTTTGTGTGTGCATGTTGTGTGCGAGCGCGTGTGAGTGGGTCTGTATATCCGTGTGTGTGTGTGTGTGAACTTGTCTGTCCGTTTGTATCCATGATGTGTGTGTGTGTGTGTGTGTGTGTGTGTGTGTGTGTGTGTGTGTGTGTCTGTCTGTCTGTCTGTCTGTCTGTCTGTCTGTCTGTGTGAGCACGGACAGGCGGAGGTGACGGCAGAAGTTGGCAGACGGTCATTTTCTGGATGTTGATGATGGGCGTGCTGAATCCGCACAGTCTGGCAATCAGGTAGGACTATGACACAGTGTCATCAATCAGGTAGGCCTATGACACGGTGTCATCAATCAGGTAGGACTATGACACAGTGTCATCAATCAGGTAGGACTATGACACAGTGTCATCAATCAGGTAGGACTATGGCACAGTGAGGTAGGACTATGACACAGTGTCATCAATCAGGTAGGACTATGGCACAGTGTCATCAATCAGGTAGGACTATGACACAGTGTCATCAATCAGGTAGGACTCTGACACAGTGTCATCAATCATGTAGGACTCTGACACAGTGTCATCAATCATGTAGGACTCTGATGTGTCATCAATCAGGTAGGACTATGACACAGTGTCATTAATCAGGTAGGACTATGACACAGTGTCATCAATCAGGTAGGACTCTGACACAGTGTCATCAATCAGGTAGGACTCTGACACAGTGCCATCAATCAGGTAGGCCTATGACACAGTGTCATCAATCAGGTAGGACTCGGACATAGTGTCATCAATCAGGTAGGACTATGACATAGTGTCATCAGTTAGGCAGTACTCTCACACAGCGTCATCAAAGCTGTCTGTTCGAAGACCGTCAGAGACACCAAGGCTTTAACATGGTTGATGTTGAGCGCAGGATTTGCTGTCTTCCCCTACTGTTCTTATTTCACATCCAGCAGCGCTGCAGAGACAGAACTCACAAAGATTAAAAAAAAAAATATTAAAACTGATCTCACAAAGACGTAAAGAAAACTGTTAACTTTTGTACTGATTTCTGAACAAGCATCGTATAAGCATCGTTTCAAATTACCGTTTTTCGTCCATCTTTCCTGTTGATATGAACAGTCCTCAGATCAAAACATACAGTCTTTTTCCATGGTTTCAACAGTATTATCTTCATTACAATGACCCAAAAAAAACATCACTCCTCCATTTGAATTTCACGGGGGAGTGTCATGACTCGTCACTGAAATGATCTCTCTGCATCCAAAAGACTTCTTTTATCTGACTGTATCCCAAATTCTATCAAACTGGAAAAATGCTTTATTCACACATCTTCATCTGCATGGAATGTAGGTGTTACCCTTGACTCAGCACTTTCCTTCCAGCAACATGTTTCCACAGTCGGCCGTGTCTGTTACTTTGAGCTTCGCCGCATTGGTTCTGTGCGACATCTTTCTCTGTTGATGCCACAAAAACCCTTGTTTCTGCCTTCATTCTATCAAGACTTAATTACTGTAATTCCCTTCTTGCTAGCTGTCTCCAGAATTTTCTCAATCGTCTCTAGAAAGTACAAAATAATGCTGCTCGTTTGATTCTCAGACATCCCAGATCTTCTCATGTCACTCCCTTACTTCTTTCTCTTCACTGGCAGCCGGTTGAAAAACGAATAGACTTCAAACTGTCCTTACTCTGCTTTAAATCTTTGAATGGCTTAGCTCCTTCCTACCTTTCTGATTTCCCTCATCTTTGTGTTCCTTCGAGGCAGCTGCGTTTTTCTACCGACAACACTGTTGTCTCTGCTCAAATCCCTCGACTTCGAACTAAAACCTATAGCGATCGCTCTCTTTCTTTTCAGGGTCCGGTTTCTTGGAATAAACCCCCAGTATCTTTTGCGTAGTTCAAACTCTCTGTCTTCCTTCAAGGCAACTCGTAAAGCGCTTCACCTATCATAGCAGTTCTTTCTTTCCCCTTCCCTTCACTATCAGATCAATTCTGCGACTTTTGTGTGTGTGTGTGTGTGTGTGTGTGTGTGTGTGTGTGTGTAAGTGTGTGTGTGTGTGTGTGTGTGTGTGTGTGTGTGTGTGTGTGTGTGTGTGTGTGTGTGAGCGTGCATGCTGTTGTGTGTGTTGTTGTGAGACAGAGTGTGTGTGTGTGTGTGTGTGTGTGTGTGTGTGTGTGTGTGTGTAAGTGCGTGCGTGCGCGCGCGCGCGCGCGTGTGTGTGTGTGTGTGTGTGTGTGTGTGTGTGTGTGTGTGTGTGAATACGCACTCTTGTTTGTAGTGCATGGTACTTACATTTATATCTTATTAGTTTCATTTATGTTTTTTTTCTGTATTTGTAAGCGCTTAGGGCTTATGCAAGATTAAGCGCTGTAAATAATCATTGTCATTCTATCACACATTAACGAATAAGGGGCAGAGAGAGAGAGAGAGAGAGAGAGAGAGAGAGAGAGAGAGAGAGAGAGAGAGAGAGAGAGAGAGAGAGACAGAGAGACAGAGAGAGGGGGGGAGGGGGAGAGAGAGAGAGAAGAAGAAGAAGAAGAAGAAGAAGAAGAAGAAGAAGAAGAAGAAAGGAAGATAGTGAAAATCTCAGTCCCGAATTTTGCTCCCTCTCGTTGATGACCGACTTTTTTTTTTTTTTTTTTTTTTTGCTGTCCCAACCTCTGCGCCACCCCAGAGGCAGTGCACCCACGCCGCTCATTCCGACACCCCCGTCCACAGCCACAGCCCGGTCGCCCCCCCGCCGCAGCCCCGGCATCGGCAATCCACAGGGAATAGTCAATGTCAAGTCGTCAAGAGAGGCAACCCGCCGGAGGAACACTGCACTGCAGACGAGTCACTTCGGTGGTGTTCAGTGGCGCCTGTTCTGATCTAACATATGCAGGACACCACCTACTAAGCCCCCTACTGACGACAATAATGCTTAGTCGCGGAGCCGGCGTGAGTGAGCTCTCCCTCCGGAGGGCGCCACCACGTCCGTCCAGCGACAGCCCCCATGGACTCGCCGATCCGGTGACCCCGACGGAACCAAACGAAGGCCACAGACGTGGAGAGGACATCGAAATTGTGGTCACCATGAGAGCAGGGCATGAAGAGCCACAGAACTTGAGACTTTTTTTTTTTTTTTTTTTTTAATGCTGATCGATGACAATGAGGATGATTAAGATGATGCTTCGGATTTCCATTTCGGTCTGAGACTACATGACAGGGCTGTACTCTACGCTTCCTTTCATAATATATCCCGGCGTCAACCAGGCCTGAGAGATACAGGCACCTGCAGTGTTGGTCAAGAAATTTGAGCAACACTCTCAGAAACGCATCATTAAATGGATGAAACTCGACTGTGTGGTCCCAGTCTTCCCAACTGAGTCCGCAGCAACTCAACTCTGGGTAGGAGCCGGTCGGGGCAGAAAAACCAAATGACTTCTGATGGGATTCGAACACACAACCTCCCAGCCGGGAGTCCGCGACGCTAACCACTCCGCCACGGCGGCTGGTGTTGATGACCGACTTAATCTTCTAGTTAAACAAGCTTAGGTTCACATCCCCCCCCCCCCCCCTCCGTCCCCTTCCCCCTGCCCCTGCCCCCCTTTTTTAAGTGGTGGGAGCGAAGGGAAGAGGATGAGGGACGGGGTGGTGGTGAAATGGAAATCTTTTCTGTCTACCGCTTTTTCCCCCCTTGTCTTGTCTTCTTTCTTCTTTTTTGTTGTTGTTGCTGCTGCTGCAGTACCCTATAAATAATTACGCCCCTTGACTGGTCCACATTCTATGCGCAGTGTTCACATCACATCAACCGCAGCTGGCAGACCAGGTGCCAACCCTGAGTAATTGCCGCTCCCCCGTAACGCAGCCAGAACACTAGGACCTGGCCACAAAGTCTGCATCCGCAGAACCAACATGAGTCCCAACCACGCAGTCCTTTTACAGATCTGTGAGCCCTACCAAGACCGACAACGCACCGGAAGATGTATGCACACCATCTGGAGGTAACATGCGCATTGTGTGACGTGTTGTCACGTGGTTTTTGAATTAGGACCTACGGTTTTTTTTTCCAAAGGGACAAGCTGTTTACAATTAGGGGGGGGGGGGGGAGGGGGGATGGACCTGTTATAACGGTGGGTTGTAAACCGCATTTTTCACCTGCTGGGAAAACGGGACAAAGGAAAAGTGCATATTGTTAAGTTGCAACTCCCGGACAGAGAGAGAGAGAGAGAGAGAGAGAGAGAGAGAGAGAGAGAGAGGTCACCTTCCCCTGCCTTGACTGCAGCTCTTTGCAGATAACTTTTATCGTAAGAACGAGTCACGGTCAAGGCTTTGGAAGGCTACTGGGGCTGGTTTGGTGGGTGGGCGACAGGGACGGGGCACGGAGGAGGGGGGGTGGGGAGACGGGTGGGGGTGGGGAGAGGATGAGGTTAAGGGCAAGAGGAGATAAGAAAAGTGGAAAACTCCAACAAACGAATTATCTTCGGAGCACAAAAGCTGCCGACAGGATCTGACTGCTCTCGCGGCGGTCTTTCGTGTGACAAGACCCTGAGGAGGGTTCTGCAGACACCATCGGGTATCCGCCTGCTAGTCGTCCACAATCTCAGGACTGTATCTCCGAACAAGTGCTCCACAGATAAAATGGATCGCACGTAACATTTCTTTTTTTTTTCCCTCCCTTTGTTGGGTCGACCGCTTGAACAAAAGCTCAGTATTCCTTGACACTTCAAACCCGGCCCCAATACTGAGATAATATGATATAGAATAAAATGTACTCATCAATGAGTTGGACCTCAACTCCACCTCTACGCCTACCTACCACCCACTCTCACACCCTAAACATAAAGACAAGTGGATGGGCGAAGAGGCCTCACAGCGCTTATAGCTTTTAAAGAAAAATGCCGGCCTAAAAGAGCGAGCTGAATGTCAATAAGCGAAAGATTTTAGTGTCAGAAAGTATGAACACGGTCTTTTCTTCCCAGCGAGATACCCGTTTCATGAGAATCACCAAGCTCTTTAACTGGTAAAATCGCCGACGTAGAAAGATTCTTTCGTTTCCTTCTTCTCTGCAAGGCTTTGTTTCCGTCATAATATTGAAGGTGATTGAAAACCTAACGCCATCGTATGCCCCTTGTCAATTTGGAGCGTTCTCAATTTTTTTTCCGACCAAACTGTCCTTGATATTTGAGGAAAGAAACGTTTGTACGGAGAGAGAGGTATAGTACGAAAAAAAAAATCTCTACTCTAGCGTTGTCTATGCCATACCGCACACAGTGACTTTTAACACACACACACACACACACACACACACACACACACACACACACACACACACACACACAAGGAGTTTCAGAGGAAAGAATACAGAACACCTGGAACAGAACTGTTGTCGATGAAAACATGAGCGCTTTTAGACGATTTAAGACGCGCGTTTCGACATACACTCAATCTAAAAATCACGAGAGTTGGCGCTTTTCGGCTGGGGTTGAACAGAACCACCCATTATGCAGTGGCGCCCACGTCACGCCAACCTAAAAAGTGGAAAGATCATTCTTTAACTTGAACTGCTTGTCATGACTCCTACAAGGACCTGATAAGCGGTGAGAATAAGAGACTACAAAAATCTCAACTGATCTACCTGATTATTTCTGTCTTTTTCTTTTCTTTTTTGCTTTGGGTGGTGATCGTGGTGGAGGTGTGGTGGTGGTGGTGGTGTTTGGATGGAATTTACACTCTTTTTTCCCCTCTCATTATTACCTCCGCCAAGGAGGTTAAGTTGTTTGTCTGTCTGTCTGTCTGTCTGAGAGAGAGAGAGAGAGAGAGAGAGAGAGAGAGAGAGAGAGAGAGAGAGAGAGAGAGAGAGAGACTCAAGACTCTTTTAGGCAATGCCTATTCTTCCAATCTGTCCTTGCTATTCTACAACATTCAACTAAACAAACTGCACATATTAATAATGGCAGAAACAATGAAGAATATAGCAACAACATAATAATAATAATAACAAATAACAATAGTAAAAGAAAAATAAAAAAAAAAAAAAAAAATTACACAAACACAGACACGTACGCGTGCGCGTTCGCATGCACGCACACGCGCACACATACACGCACGCAAGCGCACTCCCACACCACCACACACCACACACACACACACACACACACACACACACACACACACACACACACACACACACACACTCACACACATTTTCATTAGCTAATACAGAGGCAAGCATAAAAGTAGGGCGTTGAGACTTTGGTCAAAAGGTTAGATTTATTGTTCAAGTAAATGTTTAAGTATTGCTGATTTGAAGGACGGCAGTGATTGACATGTTTTGGCAGACGGAGGAAGAGAGTTCCACACAGATGGACCAAAAAAAATGCAAAACTAGATTTGAACAAATCAATGCGGACACGTGGTAAAATGTAATTATTTGAATCATATCGCATTGTTGCCATTTGGATAAAAACTCAGCAAGATATGTTGGCGCCATGTTTGCATGGACTTTAAACATTAGTACTGCCTTATTATAGGTCAGTTGGCTCTGCAGTGGTAACATCATTAGTTTTGCGAATTTGCTCGTGGTCGATAGAGACTTGTCGGGAAGAATCAGCTTAAATCCCGTCGTATACATAGAGTTGATCTTTTTGATGTGATTTTCACCGGCACCACTCCAGACAGTGGATGCATAGTTGATGTGAGAAAGGCAATGGGCTTCAAAAAATAATTTCCGGATGTGTGGTTCAACATAATAACTGAGTTTATGGAGTAAAAACAAAATTGCGAGCCAACTGTTTGCAAACATGATTTATATGTGATTGCCATTTAAAATTCTCATCGATGATCACGCCTAAGACACGATGTTCGGTAAGCTCGATCAAGGTTTCACTCATTTTTAGGCTCAACATAAGATGCTGTCGTTGATGTTTCTGTCTTGATGTTTGGACCATACATTTTGTTTTGTGCGGATTAGGACCATTCGGTTTTGGTTGCACCATTTCCAAGACATCCGTTATACTTTGTTGTAACGATATTTGTACAGATATGATGTTTGTATCACTACAGTGAAGACAACTATCGTCAGCGAACAGATCACAGATGACATCATGTGAGATATGTGCATCGGTAGGCCATTTATGAAAATACAGAAGAGAAGAGGTCCAAGGACAGAGCCTTGTGGAACACACACAGCAGCTCACTATTCCTTCAGAAGAATAAGTACCGTTTAAGTAAACACGCTGGGTCCTGTTTTCAAGATATGACTGAAAGAAGATGACTACTGCCGGATTTTGAACATATGCAGTAATTTTTTTTAATAATATGTTGTAGTCTACAAGATCAAAGGCTTTCTTAAAATCGTGAAAAAACAGTTCCCAGTGAGTTTTCTTTCGTTGATGGCTGATAGCCATGTATCACAAAGGCGTGTTAAGGCCGTGTGGCATGAGTGATTTCGACGAAAGCCTGACTGAAATGAGTGGAACAGTTTGTGATGTTCCATGTGTTTAGTTAGGTGTTTGTGAACATGCATCTCAATAGGTTTTCGACACAACGGATAAAAGAGATATTGGTCTAAAATTGTTTAAATCAGTGAGATCTCTTGATTTGGGTAAGGGAATGACTTTTGCAGCCTTTAGACCACATGGGAAGATATTCTGATCAATGCACAAATTATAAACATACGTAAGGGTATCAACAATGTAAGGTAGAGCAAGTTTAAGTATAGAAGCATTTAAGTTATCTGGCCCATTGCTTTTTTATTTTTAAGTTTTGAAATTAAGGAACCAACTTCATTAATAGCAAGCAAGGGGATGCTAAATGAATCTCTTGTATTTAATCGTTCTTGGCAAAACGATTGGAGAACAGCTGGAGTCTCATATCGATTAAAAAATGTAACATTGGCAGCCGTCTGTACTGATTCGGTTAACTGTAGGAAATTATTGTTGAAAGTGTTAGCAGACCACATAGTCGAAGTATTATCTGATTTTCTTTTTGGCTTGTCAGTTATTTCATTAACAGCACCATAATGATGCTGTATCCCTGTTTGCGTTTATCAGTTTCCTAAAATGCCCAGATTTTGATTTTCTAACTAGATCTGATACTCTGTTTCTCTGCTTTTTATATTCATCTACTTTTTTGCGGTTTTAAGTGCATCCCTTAGTGCCATTTCTATAAGAATGTCTTTTGTCAGCCAGCTGGGAAGTACTCTGTGTTTACCCTTTTTCTTCTAAGTGGAGCATGTTTATCAACGATTGAGAGAAATATATTATACCAGGTATTATACGCTTCATTTGGATCTATGTAATTGAGTACACTGTAGAAAGAAGCTAACCTTAAGTCGAGGAAAAAATTCATCCTTACTGAAATTTTTGAAGCTGCGATATTGAATGGTTGTGTGGCCCTTATTCTGTTGCTTTGGAAGTTTACAAGACAAGTGTGTACAAAATGGAGACAGTGGTCGCTTATGCTTTTGTTGCCCACAGTATATTGATACCATGGCTTTGTTGTTCGTGTAAATATGATCCAGCAATGTAGAAGATGTCTTTGCGATTCTAGTTGGATTATGAATAAGCTGATGCAAGCCAAAGAGTGTGGTGGTCGCATCCCAGGCAGGCTGCGTTTTAACAGATCAATGTTAAATCACCGAGAAGAATGACATTTGGATAGCTCTTATATACATCATCCATCATGCGTACAAAGTTGTCATACCAGAGGAAGGTGGCAGCGGGATTCCTATATACAATATCCAACTAGAAGAGGGGCTGAGTTGGAGGGTTTTACCTGCAGCCACATGCATTCAACATTATCAGGCTCAAGGTCACGCCGCCTTTTTGTACAGTGAGCGATGTTTTGATGAATGTATATTTCCAAGTCCTGTTTCACCACAGTGATGTGCATCGCGTCGGACAAAGTTATAGTTAGTTATGGATAAAGCTGTGTCAGTGAAACGGGGGAGTCAAGGCGAGTTTCACTAAGACCAAGCAGAAGAATAGAAGGGGATTCGTTTAGAAGAAAACAGACATCATGAATCTTATTTGGCAGATGATCAACATTTTAGTGACCAATGCGTAATCCAGTATCAGTATTAATTACATTACAATGGTCCATTGTCTTAATTCTAGAGCAAAGTCCTATGCAATAAAACAAAACAGATATACCGTTAAACAACAATTAAAAATATAAAATCAGCAATTGTAAAATATCCAAGAACACAAAAAATCCAAAAAGCAGGGCAATGAGGTTCAGTCCAAAGGACAATCCAAGTATGTGTATGATAACAATATTCTGGAAAATATGACCAACCAATACAAATGTCGCTTTCAAGCTTTCCGGGTCACAATAGTACAGTCATCCACAGTAACTAAGCAATACAGGGGGGAAACAAGACTCACAGGGGGGGGGGGGGGGGGGGGGGGAAGGGAGGGAGGAGGAGTCAGCGCGTGGTGGGAAGGTGGAGGTGAGACGGAGCAAGCAGGAGGGAAAGAAGACACGGCTGGGGGGGGAGGGGGAGGGGATGGAGCTGAGCGGCAGGGGATGGGTAAATTTGGGCGGGAGGAAGGGCAGGCAAGGGCTCAGGCCTGCACTTGGAAGGCGAGGCAGCAGCTGTTATCTGAATTCCAGATACCGGAATTTCTGTTAAGCAGGGGGAGAGGGAAGATAAGGATGCATTTGTGTCCAAGGATTGAAAGGCAGAGGAGGGAGGAGGGGGGAGAAAGGGCCACATGGGGGGAAACATCGGCATTGATGTAATGGGAGGTCTGTTAAAGTACGGCACGGGTGGCATTGCATGGTGGGAAAAGGTTTCATTAGAAGAAGAAGAATTGGATTTCTGGTGGACACTTTCAGGAGCATTGTCCAAGTGATTGTTTGAACTACGTTGAACCGTCTCTGGGGGTAAATTTGTAGGATAGGAATCAGGATGATTTCCTACTGACTGGGGTACATGGGCTGCACACTCCGACGGAACTCAATAGGGACAGGCTGCTTGACTTGGCTTTCTTTTAATTTTGAAGATTGTGGTCTGTTATGGTTTGTTGCAATGGGCCGTTCCTGAAATAGCTCTGGGTTTGCCCCATTACCCGTATTCCGTGGAGGCCGGTTCACGCGGAATGCCAGAAACTGAATGATTTGTCGTAACCAGAGCGATAAGCCACTGGCAGACAGGTGAATTAGTATCATCCAATGTGAAATAGCTTTGAACGATCCTAAGATTTTGGTCAACGAAATTTGTTTCAAACAAAAAACATGCACTTGTTTTTCTGCACATAGGACATGCAGTTCCTTATTTCATCAAATTAATGAATTTCAAAGGAATAGGCTTTCTAGGAAGTAGAGAGAGAGAGAGAGAGAGAGAGAGAGAGAGAGAGAGAGAGAGAGAGAGAGAGAGAGAGAGAGAGAGAGAGAACCTCAGTCTCACGCCCATAACAGCAAGAGAGAACATTGTAGGCTGAACACTTTCGAGGAAAATGTGTCACTCCTAATGTTGACTGAACTCGGTGGATGTGCGGACTGGCAGAAAAAAGATTAACCTGAAAGAATAATATTGTGACAGTGTGAGCGCAGAGGGCAAACATCATTTTGCACAGGGAGACGCAGCCTCAGAATCTTTTTCTCTCAGGTGCTATTTACTTTAGGGCTGAATGAGCTCCGACTGGCACGCCACAAAAACAAAAAAGTGGAAAATCGTCATTGCAAACAAACTAAAGAAAAATCAAAACAAAACAGAGCAAAGATATCAAAACATCAACTGGACTGGCACGCAATCGGATCATTGGTTTTGTCATCGACATGGATAGACGCTGACAGAAAAGTCATCTTGAACAAGCACTGAACACGCCATCGTGATCAGATTGCTGATAAAACATAATCCTTGCATACAATGCGCACAACTGTTCTTCATTTTGGAATGCGGGAAGGTTTCAAGGATATTCCCGTGGATTATTTTGCCTGCAGAGAGAGAGAGAGAGAGAGAGAGGGGGGGGGGGGGGGGGGGGAGTGCCTTGAGATGGATGGTACAAAGCGGCAAAGCTGTCACAAAAAAAACCGGTGTGAAGGATAGACAAACGGTGATGTACATGGTTGGCCCATTGTCTGCAGCTCGTTTGTGGACCGATCTGAAAAGAGTTTCTCTCATTTTGTCTGCATTTTGTGTACCAACGGGACTCAGTGTAAACATTTAGC
>JADBJO010000307.1:47500-50000 GCA_016801955.1 Conus betulinus
ATTCGTTGTTGACGAATCTTTGACTGAAACTGATGCCGTGTGCAACTTTGATTTAAACTGACAATGGCTATGATTTTTGATTGAAACTGACAATGGGCACAACTTTGAAACTGACAATGGGCACAATCTTAATTGAAACTGACAATGGACGCAACTTTGATTAAAACTAGTAACAGACGCAACACTGAAACTGTTAATGGATGCAACCTCGATTGAACTGCTTTGTGGGTGCAAGTGTCCATTAATATTGTTTGTGGGAGACACTTTCACTGAAACTGCGAGTGGGTGCGACTTTCATTGAACTTTCTTTCGAATGCGACTTCCGTTGAAATTACTCGTGGGTGAGACTTTTATTGAATCTGTTTGTGGGTAAGACTTTCACTGAAATTGCTTGCGCGTGCGAATCAGTTCACTGAATCTACCTGTGGGCGAGACTTTCATTGAAGTTGTTTGTCGGTACGACGTAAATAAAATTGCTTGTGGGTGCGACTGTGTTGAAGTTGATGGTGGATGCTAATTTCATTAGAAACGGGTTTGGGGATACGGCTTTGATGAAAACACTGAGGATGTGACTGTCATTGAAGTTGCCTGTGGAAGGGTGCGACTTCCACTGAAATGGCGTGTGAGCGCAACTTTCATTGAAACTGCGGGCGAGACTTGCACGAGGGAGGTGCAGTAAGGCTGGAAGAAGGACAGGATTGAAGAAGGACAGGATTGAAGAAGGACAGGATTGAAGAAGGACAGGATTGAAGGGGGGCAACAGCGGAGAGAAGGGGGTTGTTTACATTCAACTGAAATATGCAGTTCTACGTCCATTGTGTCAAGCCAAAACGTGATGCGGGAAATGGCTGCATCCATCTCCACCTACCCCCTCCACCATCACGTACCCCCACCTCACTTTCATCTCCTTGCCTTCTGACCCCCCCCCCCCCCCCCCTTCCTCTTCTATCCCTCACTCCTCTAATAAGCCGCTGTCCCCCCACCCCCCTTTCCAGCAATCTACCCTCTCCACTCCTCAACATAGACGCGCGCACGCACGCACGCGCGCGCGCGCGCGCGCACGCACACACACACACACACACACACACACACACACACACACACACACACACACACACACACACCACTCGTGCGCATACTACCACCATCACCGCCACGCAAACCAGCACCACCACCACAAGCACACCACCCACTCCATCTGTGACCCGTTGCCCGTTCAGTAGGACCACCACCAAGCAAATGGGAACCAACAGCTACCATGAACGTCCACTCCATCACCTCCCGTGACATCCCCCCTCCCCCCCAGCCCCAACTGCTGCGGCACTGACTAATGGGTGCTGGGCTCAGCTCCATTTTCAGCCAACCCTTTCCACACGTGGATCAGAGGCAAACACGAACAACTCGGGGACAGGGCCGTTCACTGGGAAATTGGTTACTTGTGTTCTTTTCTTCTAAACAATAGGTCGTAGTGGAGTCACGACAGGTACATAAACAATGATGTTATTGTTGCTATCTGAACATTCCTCGTGGTATTTCAGAAGGGCAAAGGGGGTCTGACTGACCTACTAGGTAAGGGTTTAGGCATTGGACTCTCGTTGCAAGGTCCTTGGTTCCATTCCCTTTCGAGACAGACTGGAAGAGATTTTCTCTTGGACGTAATCATCCGTGCAGCCACCGAGCTCATCCTAGTCTCCTGATGATGAGGTTGTAAAAACCGAGGTCACGTGCCTGAACATATGCGCGCACACACACACACACACACACACACACACACACACACACACACACACACACACACACACACACACACACACACACACACACACACACACACACACACACACACACACACACACACACACACACACACACACACACACACACACACACACACACACTCACACACACACACACGTACGCACGCACTCACACGCACGTAGGTACTTAGGCGTATGCGCACAAACAAACACACACACACACACACACACACACACACACACACACTCACACTCACACACACACACACACACACACACACACACACACACACACACACACACACACACACACACACACACACACACACACACACACACACACACACACACACACACACACACACACACAATCTTGCATGCACATTCAGTCCCATTCCATTCCACCTTTCAGAGAAGAGTGTGCCATTGTATACCGGAGGGATAGAGGACATGAACACACAACACATGCACACATCACCACTGGTGAACCGCGTACCTAGCCGAACCGGACCTAGCCGAGAGAGAGAGAGAGAGAGAGAGAGAGAGAGAGAGAGAGAGAGAGAGAGGGGGGGGGGGGGGATGGGGGGATGTGGCAGCGGGAAATGCTTGGCAATGCTGATCTCCTCTCTAAGCGTCCTGGGGCATGATGAGTATTTTATTATTTTATACATCTATTATTGTATTCCTAAGACCTGACAACAAACGCTAACGGGGATTCCCCCTCCTCCTCCTCCTCTCTTTCT
>JADBJO010000307.1:57500-62500 GCA_016801955.1 Conus betulinus
GGTGTGATTCCGCGCTAGGCCAGTTGCCTCCCATTACTAAGAGTCTTTGTTGCACTTGCACGCTGCTCTGCAAATTCACGCACGCGCGCAAATGAACGAGCGCGTGCGTCGCGCGCGTGTACACACACACACACACACACACACACACACACACACACACACACGCACGCACACACACACACACACACACACACACACACACACACACACACACACTTCTCTCTCTCTCTCTCTCTCTCTCTCTCTCTCACACACACACACACACACACACACACACACACACACATTTTTTTTTTCTCGCGCACACACAAACACACACACACACACACATTTTTTTTCTCTCTCTCAAAACACACTCTCTCTCTCTCTCTCTCTCTCTCTCTCTCTCATACACATACACACACACACACACACACACACACACACACACACACACACACACACACACACACACACACACACACGCAGGCATTCCATAGTATCAGTTTTAGTTTCATCAATGTATCATTATGTCCGGAATAGTCGATATATCTACACCACATCATCTAAACTACGTCAGACCACAGTGCGCAGGCTTTACAGCTGATCGATAAGTGAATGAATAAAAACAGCAGAATGATTTAAGACTAGAGTCTCATAGATGAGACTTAGCAGATGACTGACCAGCGTGTTCTTTATATATTCATTAATTTGTTTTTCTTTATTATTTGTGTATTCATTTCTCTACTCACCTTCTTGTTTCACTGTTGTTTCTTATATGCGTATTTACTTATTATTTGTGCATTCATTTTCTCTACTCACCTTCTCGTTCACTGTTTGTTTCCTATACGCGTATTTACTTATCTGTTCATCTTCTCATTCTTTTATTTATCAAGCCATAGCCTTTGAGCACTGTGACTCGTGATTTCAAACAGATGTGATGTAGCGGATACGGATCTTATCGCACGCAGGCACATTTTGATGAAACTGAAACTGAAACGAAACTGCACATGTGGCATCACGCTTTACTCAGGCATTGAGATGAGCGTCCAAAATGAGAGAGCCACCCCCCCCCCCCACCCCCAACCCCCCCAATTTTTTTTTTCATTTTTCTTTCTTTTTTTTTCAAACATAACTAATTATCACGCTTTCGGTTGCTTTATTTTACTTCCTTTCGCTGGCTGTTTTGGGGGTGCTGTTGGATTCTTTTTTGAACCCTTGGTGGTGAGAACACCACAGAATAACGGACTGTGGTGTGTCTCTATTTCACACCAAGAGCACAGACACAATCAGCCGTGTCTCCCTGATAAGTCCGAGCCAGCGGGCAAGCGGTTTTCATATTTATAATATACATTTTCCCATTCCCATTTTCTTCATCTTCAACCCCCCCCCCCCCCCCACCCCCACCCTTTTTTTCCTTTTTTTTCAAACTTTCAAATCTTTGCCAAGTCATTACTATAATGAAGGAATAATTGTTAACCTGCACTTGTTTTCCCCCATTACTTAATTGTTCTGCATTGTAACTAATTATCATGTTCGAACAAAAACCAAAAGCTGCATTCCTTTATATCAGAATACAGAGTGTGATTTTAAAGTGAATTCTCTATGTAGTGACGGTTTGCTTTTCAGTTTCTTTCTTCTCACAATCCTTGTCTTTCTTCCCTTCCAACCGGTTACCGCCTGTCCAACCGGTTTACTGCCTCTCTCTCTCTCTCCCCAACTCTGTCTCTCTCTCTCTCTCTCTCTCTCTCTCTCTCTCTCTGGTATCCCGCCTATACTATACACCCCCCCCCCCAGCCCCATACACATCCTCCTCTCTCCCACCCACCCCCATGAGCCCATCACTCTGAGAATCACTCTCGTCCCCGTTTTGTCGGACACCAACAAAACGCCCCAAGGTGATGTCAGAACACATCAGATAAAAATAGATAATGAAGAAACCGACAAATTGATGCGATTTTTTTTTCCTTACACAACCTGACCTGCGTTCGCAGTGACACATAAAATGGGTTTAAAACAATAATGATCAAAAGAAGAACAAACAAACAAACATACAGCAACAAAACAAAGAAACAAGAAGACCTCATCCCAGCACTGAGGCCGGGACGTTAGGTGAGGACCGTGTATGACACACATTTACGCGGACCCAGTCTGTAGGTAAGCTATGTTATTACACCAGTCGTCAGGGAGTGGTAGATGGATATGCCAGCGTTCCCACAGCCGGCGTCAGCTGTGTGCACATACAACTGAGCGACAGCTTGAGATCGACAGACTTTTCGGCAGGTTTGCTTACTATGTGCTTTGGTTTCACACAGCAACATTAGCCTTGGATCCTTTTTTTTCCCTCACTCAGTCTCTCTCTCTCTGTCTGTCTGTGTCTGTCTCTCTCTCTCTCTCTCTCTCTCTCTCTCTTTCTCTCTCTCTCTCTTCTCTCTCTCTTCTTCTCTTTTCTTCTCTTTCCCTTTCAGTGTAAATGACAACTAGGCAACAATAAAAACAGGCCTCCTGTACATTTGTACAGCGCCGTTTTCAGGTAATCTGTTCTAAGCGCTTTATAGATGAAACAAGAAACACCGACTTTCTCAATTCAGCCTCTTTACCCCCCCTGCTTCCCCTAAGTCTCCCCCTCCCATCCCACCGCCCACCACCACCGAGCAAACGTGTCAGCACATGCACACACATCCACGTATGCGCACACACACACACACACACACACACACACACACACACACACACACACACACACACACGAGCGCACATGCATAAGCGCGCGCGCGGACACACACACACACACACACACACACACACACACACACACACACACACACACACCATTGAACAGGCTGACACATACGGAATTCTATGTTCACATCGGAGTGCAGTCTGATTTCAAGGAATGTATTGACTCAGAGTAACGTATAACTGCTGATTGTAACAAATCGACGGAGCCGTTGGAAGTTTAAACTTTCGATCGTCATGTGCAGAGCGAAGGTGAGGCATTGGAGTGTACGCTTGAAAGATTTCAGATAAATAGGAAGGGGTGGTTTGGGAAACAACAGACAACCGTTATTACAGTTGAAAGTTTGCATTCGTTAACAGGCAACCAGTGACATAAGCGAAAAAAAGCGGAGACATGTTCAAACTCCGAAGAGCTGAAATAAGACAGACAGCATTGTCATGAGTTTCCTTGAAGCTAGTCAAACTGGTGTTCTGTGATGCCAGCCTGAGACGATTTGCAGTAATTGATTCTAGATAAAACAAAAACACAAACTCACACTTTCCCCCCTCAAATAATGACGGATTCAGCTTGTTCTGGGCAGTTCAACGTAAACCGCTGCACAAATTTTCGATACGGGACGCAGATGGAGTGACTGATAACTCAATGGCAGAGCAGAAGCGAGTATTGTTTTAGTGCATTTTTTTTTTTTTATGAAAACTTACTCGTCTGCTTTGTATTGTGAATCTCACCAACACAAGGTCTAAGTGTTTGATGCCGTATTGCTTTACCCTCTAACAGGCAACCAGTGACATGGTCCGAAAAAGCGGAGACATGTTCAAACTCCGAAGAGCTGAAATAAGAAGACACTTTGTCATGAGTTCCTTGAAGCTAGTCAAACTGGTGTTCTGTGATGCCAGCCTGAGACACATTTGCAGTAATTGATTCTAGATAAAACACAAAAACACAAACACACACTTTCCCCCCTCAAATAATGACGGATTCAGCTTGTTCTGGGCAGTTCAACGTAAACCGCTGCACAAATTTTCGATACGGGACGCTGAAAGTTACGATTTTTCTGGTCAAAAGTCACAAACACTAAGGTTACGTACAGATGGAGTGACTGATAACTCCATGGCAGAGCAGAAGCGAGTATTGTTTTAGTGCATTTTTTTTTATGAAAACTTACTCGTCTGCTTTGTATTGTGAATTAAAGAAGCGTGGCCTTACACCCGGTGTTACGTGTTTATTTGTAATTTGACTGGCTTGCGGTAACGCTGTATCCCGTTTCAGTCTCACCAACACACAAGTCTAAGTGTTGATGCCGTATTGCTGTACCCTCTCAAATGGTAACACTACAGTATGGTCCAGACCTATGTATTGTGGTGAGAAGATACGACATGTTACAGGTTTTAAACTGCAACCACTTTGCTTCATTTTACACACCATTTATTGTTCACACTCACGCTCGGGCGCGCACACACACACACACACACACACACACACACACACACACACACACGAAAAGCCACCCCCTCTCCCTTCTTCACCCATGTCTCAACCCCATCCCTGATCGCCTCTCTCGTGCGTGCACACACACACACACACACACACACACACACACACACACACACACACACACACACTGACACACACACACGAAAAGTCCCACCCCCCCCCCCCCCATGTCTCAACCCCATCCCTAATCGCCTCTCTCGTGCATAAACACACACACACACACACACACACACACACACACACACACACACACACACACACACACATACACACACACACAAACACCCCCCCCCCCCCCACACACACACACACAACACACACAAGTCACCCCCCCCCCCCCACCTCTTCTCTACCCATGTCTCTGCTCCATCCCTAGTCGCCTCTCTCGTGCACACACACACACACACACACACACACACACACACACACACACACACACACACACACACACACACATACACGATTGCATACCTTCCTCACACAGATCGATATTCCAGTACACATCATCGGACAGAGAATCTGGAGACGTTGCCAGAGAGATCAATGCTGTCCCCATGGCCATCAGTCTGTGCATACATTTCGGAGCAGATTCCGGTTTGTCGGATTTTTTGCTGCTTTAACACTTCGTGACGGGAAATTAGAGCCCCTGCGTCGGTAGAGAGAGAGAGAGAGAGAGAGAGAGAGAGAGAGAGAGAGAGAGAGAGAGAGAGACAGACAGACAGACAGACAGACAGGCAGGCAGGCAGCAGACAGACAGACAGCAGACAGAGTGAGACAAAGACAGAGA
>JADBJO010000307.1:67500-72500 GCA_016801955.1 Conus betulinus
ACACACATACACACACACACACACACACACACACACACACACACGTGTGTGCTGGCATACTGGCAATATCTGTCTGTCAGTCTGTCCGTCTCTCTCTCTCTCTCTCTCTTCTCTCTCTCTCTCTCTCTCTCTCTCCTCCCCTCCCTCGCTCCCTCTCTCTCTTTCACTCGCCGTGACAAATAATTGCAGACAGACCGCGAATGGATGAAAGGACACCGATTCTGCGCGCTTAAGCCCTTCTCAGCGCCAAAACTGAGTCTTTCCCTCTCGGACACTCTTGAACTGTGTACGCTGGGTTTGCTATAGTTGAACTGTTTTTGTTAGGTTCAGTTTCGTAATGCGATCTTTGATGTTTGTATGCTGTGATTCCGCGATAGTGCAATGGTACCATACGTTGTAGCTGTTGGGTAATGTTGAGCAGCCGTTGAACAGGAATTTCCAAGAAATATGAGACTGGGACAAACTGCTTAAAATATGTAACATTTGAACCATAATAATACGTTATAGCCGTTGGGCAATGTTGAGCAGCTGTTGAACAGGAATTTCCTAGAAATATGCGACTGGGACAAACTGCGTGAAAAAAAATGTAACCATTGAACCATAATAATATCATTGATAACATTATCTGACTTTTATTTGCTTTTAGTGTAGAAAAATAAACTCTCACCATCTAAATAAATCAGACGATGATTACGGTGGTATCTGAACCAGAACCAGTACGCAAAAACTGTCCGCTTAAACACACACACACACACATATATATACACGCGCGCGCGCGTGCGCGCTCAGGCGGTCTCGCCCTACCCGCTCCTTTCTAAGACAGACAGACAGACAGACAGCAGACAGACTGAGAACATGCCAGTCATACATAAAGAAAGGCAAAGAGAGTGAGAGACAGAAAGACAGACTGACAAAGACAGGAACACACAGACAGAGGTAAGCACAGGCAGAGACACAGATAGCAAAAGACCACAGAGTAGGATTTGCTTCGTTTTTTTTGTGGTGTGTTCTTTTCACTTTAGCCACAGTTTCATATACATACTCCACATATCATTTCTAGCAACTGAATGTACGTAAATGATAAACAAACGAACAGATTTGCCGTGGGTACTTTTTTGAAAACAGAATGAATTTTATTGAAAAGAAACGAGTGAAGAGATAAGCCGTTTTACAACTGCAGACAGGTCATGGGGCGCTTCCTAAAAGGCCCTGCTCCCCCCCCCCCATCCATCCCCCATCTCCATCCACATAACTTTTCTCCCTTTGTTTTTTCTTTTCCATCATCATCATCAACATCATCATCATCATTCTTCAATCAGCTCATATTCAAAGACATACTCTTAGGCAGTTAGACACTTCAGAATGGGAGGCGGAGGGGTGAGGGGTGGGGGGTTCGGGTGGGGGGGGGGGGATGGTAACAAACATTCCAATAACGCATGCCCCATAACTCTGCCCCTACCCTTCGTCTCTCTCGTCACCGGACTTTCCTTCCCCGCCTCCAGTCTCCCTCATCCCCTACTATCTCTTTTCCCCTCCTCTCCCCTTCCCCACCATCCATAAATGCACACCTTTTGTCCCTTGTCTGTGCGGTACCAGTCGAGAGTCAGTCCACACACACACAATAATGGCAGTCTACTAATCCTGGTAGTCCACCACTTTCGCGTTTGTCCGGAACAAACACACAGGAGTGGCGAATGGATGAGGGAGAGAGAGGGGGTAGACATAGAAAGAGAGCGGGGAAGGCGTAGCAGATGGGGGGGGAAGAGAAGACAGAAGTGGGGGGTGGTGGGTGTGACGTGAGTTGGGAGTGGATCGGTGTGTCCTCTAAGGGAAGGACTTTGAATATTTTCTCTGTGAGAATTATGTTAAAATTTCACCTCCACCCTCTCTCTTACTAGTGGTGGAAGGAACAACTTTCCAGTACTAGTCTTCGAAAGAAATTTATACTTGTTCCCGGGACTGTTAAAATACTCATTAACGACTCTCAGATAAGTTCCCTTAGGCTAGTACTCTTAAAAGTATTTGTAGCTCTGAGAGACAGAATTAGAGAGAAGTTCAAACATTCAACACTGATTGAACAACGAAGAACTGATAGAAGTTAATTAAGAGCAATTTCAAACGTCAGTTTTACTTGCTTACATACGGGTAAGTAGTTAAAGTTAGTTTATAACAGATCTGTCCTATAGGCAGAGTTTTGGTTCTCACTGTTTCATCATTAAATGAGGAAAAGTTCTGAATGAGTTGAGTTGAACTGAACTCCACTTGGAATAATGGGATTTAACACGAGTTGGAGGGGATAGTTGATCTCTCTCTTGTGGCTGGTGACTGATCCTGCTGTTCAGATCTGTTGCTGTAGGGCTGGGCTGTGGTGTGTCTTCACAACCTTACTGGCCCTGGAATGTAGCGTAACCACGGTTTATGGTGTAGCCACGGTTTGTAACGTAGCCACAGTTTGTAGCGTAGCCACGGTCCAAGGTCTGTGATAAAGAGAACCTGGTCTGTACTTAAGTAGCTGAGAGTCTGGCTTCTCGAGTTCCCACATTTGACCTCTATCTTTCAGAAGAGGTGTGAGAACTCAGCCAACAATGGTTCTGCTATAATCATCAATCTCCACTTTTGTTTAGAGGTTGACTGGAATTTACAAAAGTTTAGGAGACAGTAATACAATGCTAAACAATTTCAGTCAAATGACTCTTCAAGGTTTCTTATGAGTTAAACTACATTAGCCTGGAATACACTTAGCCCAAGTCCACATGTGGCGTAGACTTAAAGTCATACACTACAAAACATTCCAACAATCAACTGTATTCATAAATCATTTTGGCAGTTTTTACCTAATACAGGCATACTGTTTCCCTGATCAAAGTTTATCATTCAGCTATCATCTTAACCGCTAGAATTGCATACTGGCAAAAGTAAGATTGTACACAAAGAATAGTGGTCAGATTGTTAACAAAGAATCTTAACCACATGATAATATAGCTTTCACCACATGGTGGCAAGCAAACCACTACAACAGAATACTCATTCATCATTTTGCTAAAAGTCATCAAGTACTGACACTCAGTTACACTGCTAAACCACATGGCATACACATAATCAATGCATAGATTCAAAATGTGAAAACATCGTTTCAACTTACATTTATGGGAGAATAGTGAAACTCAGACTCGGAGTGTAGAGCAAGGTATGCATTCACACTCTCTCTTTACCCCTTCTCTGTCTTTTCGTGTTTCACTTACAGCTGGTCTGAAGAACCGTGAATGTCAAAGACTATGTTGTCTCCTGTATGTATTCTAAACAGTCAAATCAGTTTCAGAACAGTGTGACTGGGGGGCGGAAAATGAAGCAAAATTTAGAAAGAGAGGGGTTAGTTATCACCAAGGACACAGACAAAGTATAGGACAAGACACAATGCATTTTGACCTCTTGGGTCTTCTTCAGGCAAAAACAAATAACATTTAGGACAGTGAAAACGAAGAACGAGAAACCACTTATCTTCTCATGCTGGGCACACAGGTAAAATGGCCACCAGGCGGGAAACGAACCCACCCAGAGGGGATCATGGGATAGAAAATAGTGAGGGAGGGGTGGGGGGTGGGAGGGGGGGAAGGGAGGGATGTGAAACAATGAGCTTTGTAGCTTGTTTTGTAGAATAGTATGATATATTAGTGATGGTAGTGATTATAGTGGGATTGATAATAGTCCTTTGTGGGGCCACAAAAAATGATAAACTAAATGAATGAAGATAAAAGAAAAATAAATACATAAGTATATAGATAAATAAATGAAGAATGAAGATTTTAATGAATAAGTAAATGAACAACTTATGTTAGTAGTTATGTGTGGGTAGCTGTATGTTGGGGTGTGGGTAATGCTGCTAACGATTGGAAGGGAATGGAAATGATCAATAGGTGATAAGGTATCCATGGAGGGGATGGGGAAGGGGGGGGGATACGGAATACAGAGGCGGGGGACTGGAAGAGGACAATGGGGGGAGGGAGAGAGAGAGAGAGAGGGAGAGTTCATGTTTCGTCACCCCCACACATATGTACACGTGGGGGGCGTGGGAAATTCATACAAATAGTGTTTTTTACAGTAAAAACAATACTGTGGGATGGAGTTCATTGTAGCAGGTGAAATAATGTGTCGGCATTAATATGTTTGTGTTGGTTGAGATTAGATAGAAAGAAGAGATAGAAATGATCAGTGTGAAACATGATATGAAGTGTTGAGAAAAAAAGAAATAAATAAAACAAAAAATATACAAAAATATAAATGAATAAATAATATATATGTATAGGGTATCATGGGTGAATTATGATCATAAAACGACTAACTGTGGGAAGTTTTCACACATGTACACACACCCATCCTCAAAACACACACACACACACACACACACACACACACACATATATATATATATATATATATATATATATATATATATATATATATATATATAAGAAACCTTGATGGTTGATGGTCATTTGATAACAACAGTGCTACAGGATGGTAACCATTGTTGCTACTGGAATCATATGACTGAGATTAAAGGTACTGTGGGATGCTGATCATAATCACAGGTGAAATGATGTGGTGGCATTAGTATAATGATGCTGGTTGAAAGGGAGGTGGGGGTCAATCAATGACTGATGGGTGATGATCATTTGAGATCAACAGTACTATAGGACGGTCTTCTTCTTTGTTCACTTAGGCAGGAACCCTGGAGGTACTGACGAAGGCTGCTGTATGGCGAAGGCCCTCCAGTGGTCAATAAAGCTTTCTCCTCATCGGTGTGTTGGCAGGCTAGGTTTCTGCTTTAAGTTTTGCTGGAAATGTTCAACTGTAATTAGGGCTGTACTGCATGGATTATTTGAAGACTCACCATTGTGGAATATTGTGGACATGTGATGCCTCAGTCTGGAGTGCCCTGTCCTCAGTCTCACAAAGTTCACTTGCTCTGACCTGGGCACTTGGTAGTATGCATCCCTCTT